>CM029012.1:236816282-237316281 GCA_016801055.1 Panax notoginseng
TAATGAGGGATCCTCAAATGCAGAGCTTCTCCTGTGTTTTATATGCCTCCCTCCTTGACGCTAGGTTAAAATCAGTTGTTCACTGTCTGGGCACCGGAGGTGGCGCCGCGGCGCGGGCATTAAGCCTATGAATGGCATTGCAGCGCCATGTCATTAATCAAGAGACCAGAGCTCGTGCTGCAGCGCGAGTTCATATAGAGAGAATGGCGCTGCGGCGCCAGTGTATAGAAAATGACTGTTTTGCCCCTGAATGCTAGAAAACACCTGTAAAGCTCTGCAATTCATCGATTAAGCACAATAACACTATAATCATATAAATCCATATAAAATCTACGAGAACACGCAACTATTTAAGTCATAAAATATTCGATTCGCGGGTATAAATCCCACTCATCAAGACTCAGCTTAATAAGTAATCCACATCATCGAATCATCCCTGCAGTACGGGCCAAGGATATTCATTAGTATCACGCCCACGGATTATCCATGCACTACGGGCCAAGGATATTCGTGTAATAATCAATGGTCATGATCATGCCAACAAATTTCCATCAATACACTACGGGCCAATGAGGACTTTTACCACATCATTTGTAACATTACGGTCATGATTATGCCGAATAATTTCTGGTCATAATCATACCAATCAACAGTCCATCAATGCACTACGGGCCAATGAGGACTTTCATAACAATATAAGCACGAGTATTATGACAATGATATAAAAATTCAATTAAATGAAAGCAAAGGATAAATTTTTAAAGATTTATAATTTAATTTATCCAAAATTAAAAAACGTCTAAATTGTCAACATGATACTACTTTGTGGAGTACAATTCAAGAATAATATTGTATCAAAATTGATTCGGACCGAAAAGAAATCAATTTTTGTCATAAATAGTACCCCGGGTGAATAGTGCCCGAGTGAATAGTATCCCATGAATAGTAATTCAGGAATAGTACCCCGTGAATAGTACTCCAGCATGAAAAAGTTAAAACTTATCGAGAATGTTCATAATAATATTTCCATGAAAAAAATACTGGATGAAACGCAAATTTTAAGGATATTCTACTAATTTTATGGAGTATAGAAGCCAAAACTTAACAAAATGAGCGTAAAATTTGAAATCTGAAACGAAATAATATTACTTACATATTATAGAGTATGGAAGAAAATATTATTTCTTATAAGTATTGGACAAAAATAATATCCCTTACTAAAAAGAAAAGTATTCCAACTGGTATAGCGGTGATATTCTTGAAGAAAACTTTCACTGTTTTCTACGCTCAAAGCTTCTTAAAATTCTAAAGAAATACGCTCAATATTATAAAAGAAGAATTCTCTGATTCTGGTGTGATTTTTAATTATAAACTAAGCATCCTATTTATAGGAGAATGGAAGGATACTATTTAGAAACGGACTGCACAGTGTTGATTAACGAACGCAAATAATTTTCAGAAAATTTTCTAATTTTTACTATGCAAATACTATGCAGACACTATGCAAATACTATGCATAATAAAATATAATATATTTTATTTTTTAATAAAAAATAAAACTTATTATAATATATATATATATATATATATATATATATATATATATATATATATATATATATATATATATATATATAATAAAGGTAGGGCCACATGTGAGAAATAAAGACTTTTGGGGGAGGAAATCTGATAACATTCACGGGAGGGAGTATTATTAGTGTAGGGGTCCAAATAATAAGCAAAATTTTCAACAAACATTTCATAAAAAATCTCCTCAATAATTTTAACAACATTTATTCATCATTTTTATAACTCGCAATATTAACAACCAGATCGTTCCCAAGAAAGAGGGGGCTTTCCGATAAGAATTTCTCCCAATTGGCGCACAATTAGGTGACCAAACCTTTTTCCTCGACAGAACTTTTAAGACATTGTTAATTATGCAGATAATAATATGAATAACTTGTCATCTCAATTATTGATTTAATAATATAAAATATTTACAATAATTGAATCAAATAACGTGAGATACGATACAGCAATTACTGTAGTAATAATTGAGTATAACTGAGTGACTTCTCACGTAAGCATCAATAATCAATACCGTGTGCTACTATGCAACAACGCGTATTAGTGTACTTTTATCACCGGGTATATCAACAGTTAACGGTAAAACTTTCGTCGTTAATTTTATAAAAAGATATTTCTGTCGTTTTCTAACTCTGACAGTGGGGTCCACCAATGATTGTGCCGTCATACGAATATTTTCTGTTAAAACGAATATTCCCCGACCAATCAAATATATTATAACAACTTACTTACTGAAACGACCCCAAAATAGGTCCATTCCATCCAAACCATTCTGAGTTGCCAAATACATGGTACAGAAAACAACTACAACTTTATTACAATAATTATCGTATTAAATACAACAACACATATAATGTGAGTTTGGATACAAATATATACCAAATATGACACATGTCCCAACCGTGGACAACACCTCTCAGTGGCACCTTACATAAAGGTATAGTGAAAGACTATTTTAGAAATTAAAATCTTTGAGAAGTGCTCAAGGAAACCTTCGTACATGGGAGGCTATGCTTCTAGGTTGTGATAGATATCATATGGCCACAGAATTATCCTTGGTTGACCCAATATATCCCAAAGAAAAATGAGAAGATTACTATCATATTCTTCCCAATGGTGAGTCTTCTTTTGACATATCATTATCTCCACTGTCTCTAATTGAGAATTATACTTCAAACAAACACCAAGATTATATAGGTAGTGCTCGTAAAGATACTCAGCAAGTGGATGAGCACAACCCTGTCTTATGATGACACGAGGTTGTACGTCATTAGACATCTTGTATGATAGTGACAAAACACCCTTCCAACGTTGGGTTCGCCTCACCCTATTTTATTCACCAAATATAACTACTAAATGATGACCACGTTCTATTCTCTTGTTACCCCCGCTCGACCCAGCTACACTCTTATTACCTGAAAGGAATTGTGAAACAGAAAGGTGAGCACAACTAGCCCAGTAAAGAATATCATGACTAAAGATAAATAAATTATCAATAGTTTTCATCAGTAATAAATCAGAGATTTAGAACATATGGTAGATGATAAAAATTTTCAACCATAGTTGCAGCGGAACGAGCAAACCATTATAAGAGTCAAATAGACCATAAAGTCTATTATCTTCTCTACATTAAAAGTCCACCAATAATATTTTATCCCTGTAACATTAATCAACAGTTCCTTTTCACAATTATATGAATAACTCATAATCATAATTGTAATTCTAAATTCCTCTTCGCATCCAGGACGAAGATAATTTTCCTCACATGTCTTTACCTGAAACATCAAAGATCATGGTTATACCAAATCATAGTTCCTGTTCATAATCATATTAATAAATTCATCTTTGCACTACAGGCCAACGATATTCGTCAACAGTTCATCTTTGCACTACTGGCCAAAGATATTCAACAACAGTTTATCTTTGCACTACAGGCCAAAGATATTCATCAACAGACCATCTTTGCACTACATGCCAAAGATATTCAACAACAGTTCATCTTTGCACTACAGGCCAAAGATATTCATCAATAATTCATCTTTGCACTACGGCCAAAGATATTCATCAACAATTCAACTTTGCACTACATGCCAAAGATATTCCTCAACAGTTCATACCAAATACATTCATCAACAGTTCATATTTGCACTACAGGCCAAATATATTAATATCTCAAAGAAATATATAATCATTTCAGAATTTATATAAACAATAATTATAACCATGTTGATCATTTCACCTTTACACTTAAGCTAAAGATATTCAATTATAAATTCAATGGTCATGATCATACCAGTCAACAATTCAACTTTGCACTACTGGCCAAAGAGAACCTGTAGTCATGATCATACTAATAATTTACCCATCTTTACACTCAAGCGAAAGAGAATCTCAACATCAAGGTTATAAAAATGTTATATATGATAATAAAAATAATATGATCAAAACATGGATTTAATTTCAAGAGCAATATTCATAAATCAACTATAATTTGGTTAGAAAAAGAAACTAATTTTGTTGTGAATAGTAACTCGTGAATAGTAACTCATGAATAGTAACTCGTGAATAGTAACTCATGAATAGTAACCCCGACATGAAAAAGATAGAAATTCTACAATAATATACATACCAATATTTCGATATAATGATATTGAAAGAATAACATCATTATGAAGAATATAACATTCCTTAATATCCCTTATTTCAAAAGTGCAGTATTTCTGACTGGAATGCAAAGTCGAGGGAAACTTGCACTGAATAGCAACTCTCAAAGTATCTAAATACTCACAAAATATGCTTCATAATATAGAGAGAGAAAGAGAGAAAACTTATGTTTCTGGTGTGATTTTCAATTCTAACTTAGCCCTCTATTTATAGAAAATTGTTAGCACGCCGAAGCAGACTTAACCTGTAACCTGATGGCTTTACCTGCTACTATTCCCACCCACCACATTTGAATAAAAATCTCAGCACATTTCTTCACCAATCAAGAGTGGGGCCCACAAATTCTAGAATTTTTTACCAAAATGATAAATTCCGAAACTTCAACAATTTCTGAACCAGTCATCTCGTAAAATTCATAATAAATCATACGTTCATTTTTAACGGTTCAAAATTTATGGACATATACTCAACTTATATATGTATAACATATCCAAAAATCACAACGATCCAACGGTCGGATTAAAAATTATAACCCCCGCAATATATCTCAAAAACCCTAATTTGATTTTCAATACCTCCATTCCGACAAAAATACAGATAAAACACCTCAACATTAACTCCTTCATTTTTAACCACAAAAACATATCCCTCATTTATATCCACATAAAATAAATATTTCCTTATCATATGAATCAATAATTAATTATTCACAGATAATATTACAGAATCACATTTATGACAACCAGGCCGTTCCCAGGAAAGAGGCGACTTTCCAATAAGAATTTCTCCTTACTGGCGCGCAATTAGATGACCAAACCTCTCTTTAGACAGAACTTTCTAGACATTGACAATAATGTTATCTAATAATATTATTCAAATAATATGAATTATTGATCTGATAATGGGAAATACTGTGCAGTGACAATTATTGAAACAACAATAATATAAAATATCAATGCAGCAATTATTGAATCAATAAAATAAAATATTGAACAGTAACTACTGTAACAATTATTGAGTAGTGCCTTCCTTCGTAAGAATCAATAATTGGTGCAATACCGTGTGCTACTGTATTTTAACCACCAGGTATTCCAACAGTATTAACGGTAATAACTACGCCGTTAATTATAAACAACTTATACTTGTAGTTTTCTTCATCCAATCGCTTTCCATTATGGGGCCCACACAAGGCTGCGCCGTCGTACGAATATTCCCCGACAACAAGAATATTTCACGACCAAACGAAAATTCACCAACCAAAAATGAATATTTTATAACCACTTGCTTATTTGAAATATTTGCGCATTTTACCCATAACTAACCACATTATTCAAATCAACCCTTTCTATTTCAAAATAATAAATAGAGGAAATTTAATTTCATTTATTAATAAGTTGGGGTCTTACAACCTCCCCTCCTTATAAAATTTCGTCCTCGAAATTGACGTACGTACCTAGTATTTCAAAGAGTTGAGAATACCTTCCTTTTATTTCAGATTCCATTTTCCCTGTCATCATAATTTCTCCATTGCTCATCTCCTGTATTTCAAATATCATTCTAGAATACATCTTCAAAACAAGGGTTAATTGAACAAATTAACATATCACATAATATCCCAATATTATGACTGACTAACAAATAAGCTTAGGTAGGATACACTAGCGAAGGATTTACTCATCTCTCCCCTCCTAGTTCTATTTCTCGATCTCCGCCAGAGATCATATCCCTAAGCTCTGATATCAAAATGTAACTTATGTCCCCACCGTGGACAGCATCTTACATTGATACCTATCAGTTTGCCATCGCAGAACGGCGTCCCCTACGGAGAGTCTGGCTTCGGCGCATCCCTCATCAGAGGTTCGGGGCTCTTTACTTATGGCTCTGATACCAAAATGTAACGACCCCAAAATAGGTCCATTCCATCCAAACCATTCTGAGTCGCCAAATACATGGTACATAAAACAACTACAACTTTATTACAACAATTATCGTATTAAATACAACAACACATATGCTGTGAGTTTGGATACAAATATATACCAAATATGACACATGTCCCAACCGTGGACAACACCTCACAGTGGCACCTTACATAAAGGTATAGTCAAAGACTGTTTTAGAAATTAGAATATTTGGGAAGTGCTCAAGGAAACCTTCGTACATGGGAGGCCATGCTTCTAGGTTGTGATAGATATCATATGGCCACAGAATTATCCTTGGTTGACCCAATATACCCCAAAGTAAAATGAGAAGATTACTATCATATTCTTCACAATGGTGAGTCTTCTTTTGACATATCATTATCTCCACTGTCTCTAATTGAGAATTATACTTCAAACAAATACCAAGATTATATAGGTAGTGCTCGTAAAGATACTCAGTAAGTGGAGGAGCACAACCCTGTCTTATAATGACACGAGGTTGTATGTCATTAGACATCTTGTATGATAGTGACAAAACACCCTTCCAACGTTGGGTTCGCCTCACCCTATTTTATTCACCAAATATAACTACTAAATGATGACCACGTTCTATTCCCTTGTTACCCCCGCTCGACCCAGCTACACTCTTATTACCTGAAAGGAATTGTGAAACAGAAAGGTGAGCACAACTAGCCCAGTAAAGAATATCATGACTAAAGATAAATAAATTATCAATAGTTTTCATCAGTAATAAATCAGAGATTTAGAACATATGATAGATGATAAAAATTTTCAACCATAGTTGCAGCAGAACGAGCAAACCATTATAAGAGTCAAATAGACCATAAAGTCTATTATCTTCTCTACATTAAAAGTCCACCAATAATGTTTTATCCCTGTAACATTAATCAACAGTTCCTTTCACAATTATATGAATAACTCATAATCATAATTGTAATTCTAAATTCCTCTTCGCATCCAGGACGAAGATAATTTTCCTCACATGTCTTTACCTGAAACATCAAAGATCATGGTTATACCAAATCACAGTTCCTGTTCATAATCATATTATTAAATTCATCTTTGCACTACAGGCCAACGATATTCGTCAACAGTTCATCTTTGCACTACTGGCCAAAGATATTCAACAACAGTTTATCTTTGCACTACAGGCCAAAGATATTCATCAACAGACCATCTTTGTACTACATGCCAAAGATATTCAACAACAGTTCATCTTTGTACTACAGGCCAAAGATATTCATCAATAATTCATCTGTGCACTACGGCCAAAGATATTCATCAACAATTCATCTTTGCACTATAGGCCAAAGATATTCCTCAACAGTTTATATTTGCACTACAGGCCAAATATATTCATCAACAGTTCATATTTGTACTACAGGCCAAATATATTAATATCTCAAAGAAATATATAATCATTTCAGAATTTATATAAACAATAATTATAACCATGTTGATCATTTCACCTTTACACTTAAGCTAAAGATATTCAATTATAAATTCAATGGTCATGATCATACCAGTCAACCATTCAACTTTGCACTACTGGCCAAAGAGAACCCATAGTCATGATTATACCAATAATTTACCCATCTTTACACTCAAGCGAAAGAGAATCTCAACATCAAGGTTATAAAAATGTTATATATGATAATAAAAACAATATGATCAAAACATGGATTTAATTTCAAGAGCAATATTCATAAATCAACTATAATTTGGTTAGAAAAAGAAACTAATTTTGTCGTGAATAGTAACTCGTGAATAGTAACTCGTGAATAGTAACCCCAACATGAAAAAGGTAGAAATTACACAATAATATACATACCAATATTTCGGTATAATGATGTTGAAAGAATAACATCATTATGAAGAATATAACGTTCCTTAATATCCCTTACTATCCCTTACCTCAAAAGTGCAGTATTTCTGACTGGAATGCAAAGTCGAAGGAAACTTGCACTGAATAGCAATTCTCAAAGTATCTAAATACTCACAAAATATGCTTCATAATATAGAGAGAGAAAGAGAGAAAACTTATATTTCTGGTGTGATTTTCAATTCTAACTTAGCCCTCTATTTATAGAAAATTGTTAGCACGCCGAAGCAGACTTAACCTCTAACATGATGACTTTACCTGCTACTATTCCCACCCACCACATTTGAATAAAAATCTCAGCACATTTTTTCACCAACCAAGAGTGGGGCCCACCAATTCTAGAATTTTTTACCAAAATGATAAATTCTGAAACTTCAACAATTTTTGAACCAGTCATCTCGTAAAATTCATAATAAATCATACGTTCATTTTTAACGGTTCAAAATTTGTGGACATATACTCAACTTATATATGTATAACATATCCAAAAATCACAACGATCCAACGGTCGGATTAAAAATTATAACCCCCGCAATATATCTCAAAAACTCTAATTTGATTTTTAATACCTCCATTCCGACAAAAATACTGATAAAACACCTCAGTATTAACTCCTTCATTTTTAATTAGAAAAACATATCCCTCATTTATATCCACATAAAATAAATATTTCCTTATCATATGAATCAATAATTAATTATTCACAGATAATATTACAGAATCACATTTATGACAACCAGGCCGTTCCCAGGAAAGAGGCGACTTTCCAATAAGAATTTCTCCTTACTGGCGCGCAATTAGATGACCAAACCTCTCTTTAGACAGAACTTTCTAGACATTGACAATAATGTTATCTAATAATATTATTCAAATAATATGAATTATTGATCTGATAATGAGAAATACTGTGTAATGACAATTATTGAAACAACAATAATATAAAATATCAATGCAGCAATTATTGAATCAATAAAATAAAATATTAAACAGTAACTACTATAACAATTATTGAGTAGTGCCTTCCTTCGTAAGAATCAATAATTGATGCAATACTGTGTGCTACTGTATTTTAACCACCAAGTATTCCAACAGTATTAACAGTAATAACTACGCCGTTAATTATAAATAACTTATACTTGTAGTTTTCTTCATCCAATCGCTTTCCGTTATGGGGCCCACACAAGGCTGTGCCGTCGTACGAATATTCCCCGATAGCAAGAATATTCCACGACCAAACGAATATTCACCGACCAAAAATAAATATTTTATAACCACTTGCTTATTTAAAATATTTGCGCATTTTACCCATAACTAACCACATTAATCAAATCAACCCTTTCTATTTCAAAATAATAAATAGAGAAAATTTAATTTCATTTATTAATAAGATGGGGTCTTACACTTACCTGGTAAAATTTATAAATATTACCCACAACTATAACATTATATCAAATCTACACCATAATATTCAAACTGATATTTCGAGAAAAATTAATCTTTATTTATAAAAATTGGAGTCTTACAGTTTGTGTTAATACATTGAGAAACAAAAATAATGCAAGTGGAATGAATCGAAATGGTTAAGAAATGAATATGTGGTGTGTGATTACGCTATATATGTCAAAGTATGTAAAACTAATATGAGCATGAGATTTGAGGCTTTAAATTGGTGGTTTAATATGGTTTATGGGTTTAGAATGGTTAAATGCATGTTTAGAATTGATTTTACAAAGTCTATAATGTTTGGATACGCTTATATTGCTGTTTGAGTTAGAAAAGTTGGGATTTTTGGCTTAGAAACAGTGTTGTTTGCGAACTGCAGTTTTGGAGTCTGGGCAACTCTGCCTCGACGGAGTTTCCAGTTCCGCCCCGGCGGGCTCTCCGCCTCGGCAGACTTTTTGTAGTTCAAAACCCCGCCCCGTTGGGGGTGGACAGAATGACCTAGAATTAAACTTTTGATTGTATAGTCTTATAAATGTAATCTTAGTTTATTTTAGCGATTATAGTGAAACTTAAAAAATGTAATCGCAGAATGTAATCACAAGGATGATAATAATAAGTTATGAAGGACTTAGACTTGATATTCATGGGAATCGGGTGGTTGTTTAACAACAATTTGTGTACCATTACATAATAAGAAGTTCAGATCCGTGGTATGTGAAATATAGTTAGACCTAAAGCTAAAGATTATAGTCTTGACTATAATGGGAAGTAAACCAATGAAGTTAGTATTAAAGTAACTAATTGGTATTGTGATCTTAGTTGGTATATGTAGGATTCTTTCAGAAAGTGAGTTATAATTGTGTAGTAGGCATACAAGGCAAGTTCCTTATCTCTATCTTATTACGATTACACAAGTTTCTAAACCTTACTTTTCATTGAGCAAATTCTTTAACCTTTGATTCTTATACTTCAAGTGAGGTTTCCTATAGTAACTGTTAACGCCAGGATCCTTCCACACGTCTCAATCACGTAAGACACGTTCGATCCTGCACAGTAAACACGACAACACCAAAAGCTTGACGGCTCCGACCGTCAGGGGATAGCTCCGGCGTAAGAGTCAGTACAGGCGATCACAAGGTTAACAGTGGAGGAAAATAATATCTAGTGTATTGAGAGAGAGAAAAATATCAGTTACCTTCTAATTTGTGTAATCCTTGCCTCATATACTCTAAGCCCAGTTTTTCGTGCCACCCACTACCTACTGACATAGTTCCCCCACTACCGGTGATTCACCCGCTATTCCATCACCTTTATCCACCGCCGGTTAATACAGTCTTATCCTCATTAATGCCATACAGACGATGGCAGAGATAATAGTCAACTGTTATGTTATTCATCATTACTGGTCAAAGCCCAAACCAAGATATTATTTGCCTGATGGGTCAGCCCAACGATCCGACCCAATACATTCAAGACAACATAACCATGACCACGGGATGGGCCCATTCGGTCTGGCCCAACACATAAAGTATCATGGCCTAACACTGCCCCCCAGTCTTTTATTAGACAGGATGTTTAATGAAAGAGTGTAAATATCGTAGGTCCATGATGAAAAGAATTGTAATAAAGTCAAAAGGGTCCAATAAGAAGCTCACCGAGGCCCAAATAATAAACACCAACCGGTTATTCAAACAAAATTAGAGGCCCAGTCAAGGAGCCCAGCCCTCTTAGTAATTTAGACCAAATACAGACGCCAACTCTTCCAATTCACCCTAATCATTACTCTCAATTAATGAGCCGCCTTCGTTTTTCATGAAAAGTTGAAAAGGCCGCCTACTATAAAAACTCTTTTCCCTCCAATTTCAACGGTTTTACCTGCCATTTCAAATTTCAGACGCCTCTTGCTTCCTTCTTCTTCTTGATTTCTCTTTCTACCTTCAGACTTTCAAAAATGGCGTCCCAAGATTCTGATCAAAGTTCTCCCCTTCTCGTGACTTCCATTACCTCCTTTCCACCTAACCCAAGCCCTACCAAAGAGGCTTCGAGCTCAAATCCCAAAGTTGCTACTCTGAGTAAGAAGTCTCTGCCTTCCAGCCCCTCTGAGTTCTTCAAGAGTAAAGAACACTATCCCCATGCCAACACTCTTTCTTCTATTACCGAGCTTGAATTACGCAAGATTCAGACTCCTTACCAGATTCCTGAAACCCATCAAGTAAGGTCTCTGGTGTCCACCGAGCGAATGTATCAGCGTCCGAAAGGTTGGACGGCCATACCGGTGACTCTGCTTGAGAAGGGGGTTCGATTCCCTCTTCATATTTTTCTAGTTACTCTGTTAGGGTTTGTCGGCGTTGGGTTCGCCCAATTGGTGCCAAAATCATATATTCACATCCTTACCTTCATCGCCTTCTGCCACGAAGTAGGCGTTGAACCCACTCTGGACTTTTTCTTTACTGTCTATAAAATCGGTCAATCTCGGGAAAAGGGATTTAAGGCAGTGAGCAAACAATTAGCGAAGTCAGGCGAGAATTTTGAGAGACGTTCTTTGGTTTCTACCCCCTCTAGTAACAAAGGATGGCACAAAGGGTGGTTCTTCATCAAGGGGCCAAAACTTGCTTCTTTGCCGAATTGGACCATTCAGGAAAAGGCCTCTGCCGATTTTGGTGATATTCCTAAAGAACGTGTAAATGAATGATAGAGCTTTTTGAGAACTTTCTGAAGGAGGAATGGAATTATGGACTCCTCACCAAGCAAGCATGGTTGTACGACCATAAGTGTAAGTTTCGAGCTATCTTTTGTATAATTTCTTGAAATTTTTGATGGTATTGATTCCGAATTGTTGTTATATGTTCCTTGCAGTGTCTTTGATTAAACTGACCTCTTCAGATGTAAGAGATTTGGAAGATTTTTTATTTGGGAAGCCTTCAGAAATAACTGCTGAACCCCCCTAGTTGAATCCCCACTGGCAGATCCTCCCATCACCGAAACACGTACTACCGAGCCCCAAACCAGCAATCCCACTGCTCTCGAAGAACCTACTCAACCTCGCCGAAAGAGGAGAGCCATCTGAAAACCTAGATCCATCTCCTCATAAACATGCCCTTCATCTGCACACGTCTCTCCACCATCAGATCCTGCTCCTGATGAAGGAAGTTTACTTGACATGCCCCTGGACGAACGGATTCAAGCTCTTCGCATCAAAAAGAGGAGAACCAAGATAACCCCATTATCTGCTGAGGAACTTCGAGTACCGAATACCGAAGAACAACTTGAGCCCTCTTCATCTCTCTCTCGGAAAAGAAAATAACATCCTGAGGATCCGTCAACTCTCCCTCCTGAGTGTGCCCCTACTCAACCCCCACCTCCTCCTGAAGAACCCAAGTCTCCTCCATCTCGACCATCCCCGTCAAGATTCAGCCGTGAAGCTATGTCATCCCCTACTATATGGCCTGAATTTGATGAGAACTTCTTTTTTCATCTTTATGACTCATTCGTTCGTGACACCGATGACCATCGGTTCAAAAATAGTTCCATCAGGGACTTGATTGATGAAGGCATGAAATATCAGGCCAAGGTACTTCTATTAATAACTTAATTATTTATATATTTACTTTATACTTTAAAACTTTGTTGAATAATATAGAATATATGCAGGCCAACGCTGTCTTCGGGCGCCTTCGTCCCAGATACAAAGAAGCTGAAGCTGAAGAGGACACAACCCAAAGGGAGAATGCCATTCTAAACTCTGCCCTGGCGAAAGAGAGAAGTGATCACAACATCACCCAGTTCAACAATGAGTGCCTTCGGAAGGAACTCGCCCAAACTAAGGAATAGTTGGAAAAGATCAAAACCAATCATCGAGAAACTGTCGACATGAACGTGGACTTGGTTCAGAAGAACGAAGTTCTTCAGAATAAGAACAGAGCACTCGCCAATGCCAACTTGAGCTTGACGAAGCAAGTGGATGAAGTCCAAACAAAGGCTCAAGCTTACAAGGAAAGGCACTTAATCAGATGCTGAAAGCTTCAAGAGAAGCTGAAAGCAATGGAGGAGCTAGGTCCACCCCTGACCGAAGAACTTCGTAAAAAAATCTAAGAAGATTACCGAAAGTCAGAGGCACTGAATGAAGAGGTCGTTCTAATGTTTTCTAAGGGGTATGAGGTCTGTCAAAGCAAAGGCAAGGAAAAACTTGTCGTTGCCAACTTAGACCCCAAAATTCTCGACTCTTCTGAGAGCGAAGACAACTCCTGAAGATGACTGTCAGTATAGAACTTTTAGGACTTCTGTAATCATTTCTATCTTTTATGTAAAGAATATTATGTCAATGAAATATCAGCTTCTTTCCTTATTACTCCTTTGTGATTACTTCTTGTCAATAATTCATCATCAATCAATTTGAAAAATGTACAAGCTCTTATTTGAACTCAACTTAAACTGTTAGTAAACAATTAATCAAGTTATATAACAAATAAGATCAAGTAATAGCACAATTCGAACTCAACACTTAAACAAAATCAGGTAATAAAGTAATGTAATACTTATTCGTTACCGAAGTGTGAGTAGATCTGCATCATAGGGAATTTGTTTACCACGCAATGCCTAACAAATTCACAAGGACATACTTGCCGATAAGGCTACCATCGAATGGTCAGCGAGTCCACCCGAATGTCCTTACACCGATGAAGTTTGTTTACCACGCAGTGCCTAACAAATTCACAAGGACACACCTGCAGATAATGCTACCATCGAATGGTCAGCGAGTCCACCCGAACCTCCTTACACCATTGAAGTTTGTTTATCACGCGGGGCCTAACAAATTCACAAGGACACACCTGCTGATAAGGTTGTCATCGAATGGTCAGTGAGTCCACCTGAACCTCTTTACTCCGATGAAGTTTGTTTACCACATAGGGCCTAACAAATTCACAAGGACACACCTGCCGATAAGGCTATCATCGAATGGTCAGCGAGTCCACCCAAACCTCCTTACACCAATGAAGTTTGTTTACCACACAGGGCCTAACAAATTCACAAGGACACACCTACCGATAAGGCTACCATCGAATGGTCAGTGAGTCCACCCGAACCTCCTTACACCGATGAAGTTTGTTTACCACGCAGGGCCTAAAAAATTCACAAGGACACACCTGCCGATAAGGCTACCATCGAATGGTCAGCGAGTTCACCCTAACCTCCTTACACCGATCAAGTTTGTTTACCTTGCAGGGCCTAACAAATTCACAAGGACACACTTGCCGATAAGGCTACCATCGAATGGTCAGCGAGTCCACTCGAACCTCCTTACACCGATGAAGTTTGTTTACGATGCAGGGCCTAAAAAATTCACAAGGACACATCTGCTGATAAGGCTACCATCGAATGGTCAGCGAGTCCACATGAACCTTCTTACACCGTTAAAGTTTGTTTACCATGCAGGGCCTAACAAATTCACAAGGACACACCTACCGATAAAGCTACCATCGAATGGTCAGTGAGTCCATCCGAACCTCCTTACACCGATGAAGTTTGTTTACCACGCAGGGCCTAACAAATTCACAAGGACACACCTGCCGATAAGGCTACCATCGAATGGTCAGCGAGTCCACCCGAACCTCCTTACACCGATGAAGTTTGTTTACCATGAAGGGCCTAACAAATTCACAAGGACACACCTGCCGATAAGGCTACCATCGAATGGTCAGCGAGTCCACCCGAACCTCCTTACACCGATGAAGTTTATTTACCATGCAGGGCCTAACAAATTTATAAGGACACACTACAGATTCCTTTAAAAACTTCAAACACTCCTACACTGTGATCAATCTAAGTGGCTTCGTTTCAACCAATTTGGTCATATAATCAATGGCGACTATAACAAAACTGACCTGACCTTTAGCTTTTGGCAATAGACCCAGTATATCTACCCCCAAGACAGGAAAAGGTATAGAAGATAGGATCGAATATAGCTCTTCTGGTGGCTGATGTGGGATCGGACTGTTGAGTTGGCACTTTTCACATTTCTTTACATACTCCGTAGCTTTCTTGAAAATTGTAGGCCAGTAATACCCCTGGAGAAGTACTTTGTAGGCTACTTTACAGTCATATGGTCGCCACAGATGCCTTTGTGAACCTCCTGAAGAGCATATTCAACTTCGGATGAAGTCAAACACTTCAGCAATGGAGATGAAAAAGCCCTTCGATATAGATCCCCGTCAATAAGAACAAAACTGGCGCTGTTATACTTAACTTTCCTAGCCAGCATCTGATCTGAAAGAAGGACGCCATCTGCCAGATACTCCAGATATGGAGTCAACCAGCAATTAGAATGGTTAACACACATTACCGATTCGTGCTGGACACTAGGCTGCTGCAAAATTTCCAAATAAACAGATCCATCAAAAATATTCGTATCCGTAGTAGCCAACTTTGATAATGCATCGACAAAAGAATTATCATTAAGCTCAACGCCTTAAAACTCATAGGAAAGGAAATACTGAAACCGATCCTTCAACTCTGCCAGGTACTTGATCATTCTTGGTCCTCGTGCATACTCCCCTGAAATTTGCTTGACGACTAGTTGAGAGTCACTATAGATAATTAACTTCTGAACTTCAAGACTCTTTGCCAGTCGTACTCCTGCTAGCACTGCTTCATATTCTTCTTCGTTGTTTGTTGCTCTGAACCCAAATCTAATGGCCTGCTGCACTTTGAATCCCTCCAGACTTGTCAAAATAATCCCTGCCCCACTGATGTCCGAAGTAGAAGACCCATCTGCATATAGCGTCCACGAACTTTGATTGGGATGAAGCACTGCAACTACTCGGACAAATATTTTAGCTTCTGCCAAATCATCTTCAGCTTTCGAAAATGAACATTCTACCATATAATCTGCTAAAGCCTGACCTTTTATGGCAGTTCGGTGATGATATTCTATGAAAAATTGAGATAACTCCATTATCCAAGCAGCAAGTCTCCCCGATATTTCAGGCTTGCTCATAAATTTCTTTAGAGGCTGATCCGTGTAAACCACCAAGAGCCGACCTTGAAAATATTACCTAAGCTTTCGACTAGCTATCATCAAAGCGAAGGCAAATTTCTCAATATTCGGATACATTATCTCAGCATCCCTAAGAACATGGCTTACATAGTAAATCGAATGCTACTTTCCCCCAACTTCTCGAACCAACACGGCTCCTACTGCCAATGAACTAGCTGCCATATACAAATATAATGGCTCAGTAGGAGCTGGCTTCACCAGCAAAGGTGGCGAAGATAAATATGTCTTTATTCCCTGGAAAGCGTCTTCACATTCTGAAGTCCACTGAAATGTCTTTGCATTCTTCGGCCCTTTCAACGTGTCAAATAATGGCAAACATCTTTCTACCGATTTAGACATGAATCTCCTCAAAGCTACAATTCTTCCTGTTAGACGCTGAATATCCTTAAATGATTGTGGAGTCTTCATGTTCAGAATAGCCTGGATCTTTTCTGGATTGGCTTCGATACCCCTCTGACTGACCAGATAACCCAAGAATTTTCATGCCCTAAGACCGAAGGTACACTTGGTCGGATTTAGCCTCAAATTATGGTGATGCACCGTCTGAAAACATTCTTCTAAATCGTCCAAGTGCTTCTGTACAATTATACTCTTCATGATCATGTCATCGACGTAGACCTCCATGTTCCTCCATAGCTGTCTTCTGAAGATGAAGTTCATCATCCTCTGATAAGTAGCTCCAGTATTTATCAAGCCAAATGTCATCTTCTTATAGGCATACACCGAACGGTGCATGATGAATGCCGTCTTCGGTATATCCTCTTTACACATAGAAATTTGGTGATAACCTGAAAAATCGTCCATAAAACTAAGCAATGCATACCTCGAAGTCGCATCGATGAGTTAATCAATGTGAGATAGAGGATAGAAGTCCTTCGGGCAAGCTTTATTTAAGTCCGTATAATCAATACAAACTCCCTATTTCCCATTCTGCTTCTGGACCAGCACCACATTAGCCATCCACTCCGGGTAGTCGATCTCAAAGATGAAATCTGCAGCCAACAACTTTGCAAACTCTTCATCAATTATTCGCTGTCGTTCTGGTGCAAAATTTCGTCTCTTCTGTCGAACCGGCTATTTGGATGGATCCACCTCCAGCCGATGTTCTGCAATCTTTCGAATCACCCCTGGCATGTCATTAGGCTCCCATGCAAAGATATCTGCATAACATCGAAGAAGGTCTATAAGGTTTATCTGGAGAGGTTCTGGTAGACCTGAACCTATCTTCACCGACTTATCCTTCTTTCCATGAATCAGCTCGAACTCCTCTGTTTCCCCAGCTGGCATGACCAATGGTTCGGAACTGCTTTCGATAAAAGGCTCAATCTCTATCGCCATAGTCTGCTTCTGCTTGCTAACCCCTACTCCTGAAGTAATCACATCATTCCGATAGCAACGCCTAGCCAGATCTAAGTCCCCTGCCACCTCACCATCCCCGTGTGTTATTGGGAACTTGATCTTAAAGTGAGGAATAGATGTCACAGCTTGCAGAGCGGTCAAAGTAGGTCTACCCAATATGGCGTTGTAAGCCGAATCTACATGCACAACATAAAATTTACACATTATTTCTACTTGTTGAGGAGCCGTGCCGAAGATAACTAGTAGCTCGATAGTTCCTGTAACTTTGACTGGATCATTGCTGAAGCCATATAAGGGAGCTTCCTGTCCGACCTCCATCTTTCACCTATCCAGATGCATCCTCTGATAAGCATGGGCATACAGAATATCAACAGAAGACCCGTTGTCAATCATTATTCTCTTCATATCTACTGAACCCACTTGTGCAGTAATCACCAGTGCTCCTTTATGGGGTTCGATGGGCTCTGAAGGGTAATCTTCATCAGTAAAGGATATGATCGTCCCTGGATACGGTCTGTCAGTCTTCGGGAGAACACCCAGCACAGACATAACCGAATCCAAATATCCACGTCTCTTCTTCCCTACCAACTTTCCTGCTGTCCCCCCGGTAATAACATCAACGGTGTACCTTGGTGGCTGATTAGAAGCAGGTTGTATAGGTTGAACCACTTGAATAGTCTAATCATCATTCAGCTGTTCTTGCTGATGATCCCTTCCGTCTATATACTGGACCAACACACCACTCTGAACCTTCTTTTCTACAAATTCCTTCAGACTACAACATTCATTCGTGTCGTGACCCGATGCCTGATGATAACTATAATACTTGCGAGTATTACCTGCCCAGGCTTAATGTTATCATGAGGTGGTTCAAAGTAAGGTTGGTTCCTGGTTTGATCCAATATAACAGCCCTATCTGTATTCAGTTTGGTGTATACCTTATTCACCTTTTGGGCAGGAGCAGGTGGACGATTCCCTCCTTGACGCCAGTTGTTGTACTTCTTTGACCCTCCATCATAACGGTCATTATTAGCTTCTTTCTTCTTCTGACTGCTCTCGGTTTTATCTCGGTCCGTCTCTTTTAGCCAATCCGAAGAAGGACGTTTCAAACATTCATAGCCTCCTCTACCACTATATAGCTTTCCGCCTTATCGAAAGCTTCAGCTAGACTCTTCGGGTGGTGAAACATCAGCTTCTTCACCAAATTCTTAGACTTCACTAGATCCAAATCATTTTGGAACAGTACCACAGCCTGAAGATCATTGAGGTCTATTACCTGACCAACTGCTTCTTTGAAACGCTTCACATGCTGACTCAAGGACTCATTCGAAAACTGTCAAACTTGGGCCAATGAACCTGTTGGCTTTCCCCTTCTTTTGTTGCTTCCAAAACGAGCATGGAACTTGCTACATAAATCTGCCCAAGATGATACTGAATTCGAAGGCAAAGTACCCATTTATTGCCTTGCATCTTTCCTGAGCGTCGTCACGAAAGTATGACATTTAGCAGCATCACTAAAGTTGTAGTAATCCATCAGTCTGTTAAACGTTTGACTATGGTCGTTAGGATCCCCAGACCTATCATAACTCTCTATATGAGGCAACTTCTTAGTAGGATCAACTTTTTCCTTAAGGATATCCGCGGTAAAAGGAGATGCCTTTTTTCCCGAAGTATCCCTTACTTGTTGGACTTTAGACAGTTGTTTCCGAAGCTCCTTCAATTCTTTGACTAGAAACTCTACTCCTTCTGGCTGTGAAGAGACTTCTTTCTCCTGAGAATCTCCCTTCCTTTAGTAGACCAACCTTTATCATTCAAACCCCCCACCTTTGATGGACTTCTCTGGCGACAAGTATCCACAAGGCGGTGTACCCTCAGTGGACTCTCGGGAGTGTGACATCTGGATCAACTTCGGTGTGGAGTTCTGTCACTGTGACGAGAATACTCAAGGTAGGGTATCTTCTTAACATTCTCAGGCGTGTACTCTCTGGACCTGCTTCTTTGTTTGCCTCGACCATGTTCCCTAGAACCGATAGGGTGGAGTACCCTCTTCGATCTCTGAGGAGTGAGGCTTCTTGATCTTCTCCGATCCTGAGGTCGGCCTCGAGACTCATGACCAGGGTGCACAGGCTCCTTTCCTCTTTCCTGTCTCGTTCCTATGGGCCTACTATGCTATTCAGACTGAGCATAGCTAGACGCTTCATCTTTCAACTTCACCATATGAAGCATCTGTTCGGCGATATCTTCCCTTTGTTTCAAAAGCACCTCTAAGTCTTTGTCGGCTTCATCTACCATCTTTGCCAGCTTGGAAGCTTTATCCTCCGGACCACTTTGGTGTCGGGTTCTAGGCAGAGTGCCTTCTACCCATTTTCGACCATGATCACGCTCTTTATCAGCTGCAAAAACCAACCTTCTTCTAGCATCACCATGGGCTCTCGAACGAGAACCTTCTGAGTTATGTTTGGAAGCTGTGCTATCATGAGCACTTTTTAAAGGACCTAACCGATCCTTGACAGAGACTCGCTGCATGGACGAACTAACAGCCATCGGCTGTCCTTCCGGTGTGACTGTTCTACTCCTCACCATAACTACCGACGTAGAACAACTGAAAAGTTGTGATTGAAAACTCAAGACACTAGAAAAGCCCTCCTTCTAGCGCCAATGTTAATGCCAGGATCCTTCCACACGTCCCAATCACGTAAGACACATTCGATCCTGTACAGTAAACATGACAACACCAAAAGCTTGACGGCTCCGACCGTCGGGGGATAACTCCGGCGTAAGAGTCAGTACAAACGATCACAAGGTTAACAATAGAGGAAAATAATATCTAGTGTATTGAGAGAGAGAAAAATATCAGATACCTTCTAATTTGTGTAATCCTTGCCTCATATACTCTAAGCCCTGTTTCTCGTACCACCCACTACCTACTGACACAGTTCCCCCACTACCGGTGATTCACCTACTACTCCATCACCTTTATCCACCGCTGGCTAATACAGTCCCATCCTCATTAATGCCATCCAGACGATGAAAGAGATAACAGTCAACTGTTATCTTAGTCATCATTACCGGTCAAAGCCCAAACTAAGATATTATTTGCCTGATGGGTCAGCCCAACGATCAAACCCAATACGTTCAAGACAACATAACCATGACCACGGGATGGGCCCATTCGGTCCGGCCCAGCACATAAAGTATCATGGCCCAACAGTAAATAATGCTTTTGTTGATTGAGCTTTCTAATTCTTTTTGAAAGCATGACTTTGACGTATATGACGTTTATTCACTTATGATTCATTGTTTTCCTATCATTGCTAAAGTACCCCTTTACAATATTAAGTTGTTATCGAACTCTTGAATGTTATCACATCCTTTATGATTCAACTAGTCCTTAGTTGATGAGCATTCTAAAGACTTAGCATATTTTTGAAGTTTTTCCAAACTAAACTTCCTTTGGTACGGACTCTAATGTCAAAGTTGAGATGAACAACCCTAATATAGGGGGTTATATTATGCGAAAGTGCTAAAATATTTGTGTACAATACATTGTACAAAGGGCTGATCCCCCGGAGTACGAGATGGATGGTCCATATAATCTATAAGGCTGCTAAAGGTTACGGTAGAGATACTTGCTAACCTAGGACATAGTTCGTGATCTTGTGACCCTCAGTTATATTTTTGACCTTTATTTCTAATGTTGATTCAAAAGACGAATTTTTCCATTGAGCTTACAGGTATTAAGTTTCAGAAAAGATCATATTATCCGTTGATGTTTCATATATCATTATTGTTTATTATTATTCTTGTGAGCAATTATTTGCTCACTCTTGCATAAAAAAAGATTGCAACTAAGATCAAGAAGCTTGAGGAACCCTCTACAAGCAAGGGCAAGTATAAGATGAACAAATAATGAAGTTTAAGTTTATATTATGTTGAAAAGTTTATGTAATAAGACTTTTATAAGTTTGTGTTATGTTTTATTCCACAAATGTTGTAATAAAGGTTAGATGACCAGGGATTTAATTTTGGATTATGTAATCCTTTAATGGGAGTGACGTTTACTAAGTTTATGAGATAATTTATCCTTTATTTATGGGTAGTTAGATTTGATTGTTTTTGGACAGTGAGCACCAAATCTGTGGGATTCAGTTTATCCGGATTTGGGGGTGTCACAAGTTTGTATCAAAGCTTTAAGTTATGAACCTTAAATGGGAAAACCTTAGGAAATAGCCTTATAGGAGATCAAAAACATAGTGGTGATAAACTCTTATCGAGTTCTAAGGAATGAATTAAGAAAATTTATTAAATATAAAACAATAAAAGACTTTATGTGCTTATTTGTTAATAACTTATGTGCTCGCGAGTAGTATCGAGTAGTAATTAAAACTTAATATTTTGTTGTCAGGATGACTGAGGTAGGAGGACCCATCCAGAATAGGGAGGAGGATCCCCGAGACATACAAATAATTTGGGAGCAGCTTGCACCAATGGAGCCATCCCCTTTTTTTAATGTGGTAGGACCGGGGCAGATACTTGAGTTTGATCAGGAGGAGGATATAGAAATAGATGAGGAGTAAGAGGAGGATCCCGTAGAGTTACCCCTTAACTATATCAGTGCTGAAATGTATGATGAGATTTATGACCGTAATATAGAATTATGGGATAGGGTCGAAGAGTTAGAAGAAAAAGTTGGAGAGCATCATGCCGCGTTAGAACAAAAAGACGCTACGATCCAAGATCTTACCACACGTCTTGCAGAAGTTAGCTCAGCCAGAGTATCAGAGAGGACATCTACTGGTTGAGGTTGAGAATGTGCATGATGACTTAAGAGAGGAGTCAGCTAAGCGAGCGAGAGCTAAGGACGGTTGGATGAAGGCTTCTCAACGTGCGGATCTCGTTGAAGGCAAGATTCGGTAGAAGAAAGCCAAGATAGATGAGATGGAATATGCTTTCCACACAAAGGTTGATAGAGCTCAGGATCGAGTGTTCTACTATCCTGTACAATTTAAGGATTTATCGTGGTACATGATGGATCGCAGGACGATGATCCATATCATGGAGCAGGAGTGCAACGAAGCTGTACGACATGGAATGTTCTTATAGGTCGTAATAAGAAGAATAATATGATATGTAAATAATTATGAAAGACAATAAGATGTAAATCCCAATTTTGAGATAAATACTGGAATAAGATATTGAGGATGTAATCCTGGAATTTTATTATGACAGGATAGATGATGTAAATAGTAATTATGCTATCTTATTAGGTTTTGAATCAAAAAATGAATAAAATTCAAGAGTATGTTTAACATCACACAATATTAAATATCACTTTGATAACACACATAACCTTACTTATAATGTTTTGTCTAAACAAAAGCTAAATATAATAGAGTAATATGATGTAAATTATTAGAGTAGAATATAATAGAGTAAACAAAAGCTAAATACAATCTTTGCTACTTTACTCTTAGTAACAATATGCTGTAATAATTTACAAGCTACTTTACTATATTACAACATACTGTTACTAAGAGTAGTTCAAATTTTAATTGGTGCGGTTTGTGCGGTTTTTGGTGCGGTTTCGATTTCAATTTGGTTCCTTGCTAAGCCCTGGTGTGTGATTACGTTATATATGTCAAAGTATGTAAAACTAATATGAACATGAGATTTGAGGCTCTAAATTGGTGGTTTAATATGGTTTATGGGTTTAGAATGGTTAAATACATGTTTAGAATTTATTATACAAAGTCTATAATGTTTGTCTATGCTTAAATTGCTGCTTGAGTGAGAAAAATTGGGATTTTGGCTTAGAAATAGTGTTGTTCGGGAATTGCAATTTCTGAGTCTGGAAAACTCCGCCCCAACAGAGTTTCCAGTTCGTAAGTCTTCGCCCCGGCGGACTTTTAGTAGTTCAAAACCCCGCCCCAATGGGGGTGGACAGAATGACCTAGAATTGAGTTTTTGATTGTATAGTCCTATAAATGTAATCCTACTCTATTATAGCGATTATAATGAAACTTAAACCATGTAATAAGATGTAATCGCAGAATGTAACCACAACGATGATAATAATAAGTTATGAAGGACATAGACTTGATATTCGTGGGAATCGGATTGTTGTTTAACAATGTGTTGTGTACCATTACATAATAAGAAGTTCAGATTCATGGTATGTGAAGTATAGTCAGACCTAAAGCTAAAGATTATAGTCTTGACTATAATGAGAAGTAAACCAATGAAGTTAGTATTAAAGTAACTAATTGGTATTGTGATCTTAATTGGTATATGTAGGATTCTTTCAGAACGTGAGATATAATTGTGTAGCAGACATACAAGGCAAGTTCCTTATCTCTATCTTGTTATGATTACACAAGTTTCTAAACCTTACTTTTCATTGAGAAAATTCTTTAACCTTTGATTCTTATACTTCAAGCGAGATTTCCTATAGTAACCAATGCTTATGTTGATTGAGCTTTCTAATTCTTTTTGAAAGAATGACTTCGATGTATATGATGTTTATTCACTTATGATTTATTTTTGTCTTATCACTACTAAAGTACCCCCTTACAATATTATGTTGTTATCGAACTCTTGAATGTTCTCACATCCTTTATGATTCAACTAGTCCTTAGTTGATAAGCGTTCTAAAGACTTAGCATATCTTTGAAGTTTTTCCAAACTAAAATTCCTTTGGTACGGACTCTAATGTCAAAGATGAGATGAATAACCATAATATAGGGGATTATATTACGCAAAAATGCTAAAATATTTGTGCACAATACATTGTACAAAGAGCTGATCCAGTGGAGTACGAGATTGATGGTCCATATAGTCTATGAGGTTGCTAAAGGTTACGATAGAAATACTTACTAACTTAGGACATAGTTCGTGGTATTGTGACCTTCAGTTATATTTTTGACCTTGATTTCTAATGTTGATTCAAAAGATGAATTTTTCCATTGAGCTTACAGTTATTAAGTTTCAGAGAAGATCATATTATCCATTGATGTTTCATATATCATTATTGTTTATTATTATTCTTGTTAGAAATTATTTGCTCACTCTTGTATAAAAAAACATTGTAGCTAAGATGGAGAAGCCTGAGGAACCCTCTACAAGCAAGGGCAAGGGCAAGGGCAAGGGCAAGATGAACAAATAATGAAGTTTAAGTTTATATTATGTTGAAAAGTTTATGTAACAAGACTTATTTAATTTTGTGTTATGTTTTCTTCCGCAAATGATGTAATAAAGGTTAGATGACCTAGTATTTAATTTTGGTTTATATAGCCCTTTAATGGGAGTGAGGTTTTCTAAGTTTATGAGATTATTTATCCTTTTTTTATGGGTAGTTAGATGTGATTGTTTTTGGATAGTGAGCACCAAATCTATGGGATTCAGTGTATCCAGATTTGGGAGTGTCACAATATCAAATGGTATGGTTGAGTGTTATAAGTTTTACATGGAGATAATGAATGATCAACAAAGAATCTACCGCTTCTAGTAAAAGATTGGAATGTCCTATATGATTCTATAAATGACAACCCAATAGTCTTTGGCCAAGGCAGAATGGAATTAGAAATGAGTTTCTAATTTGCTTTATTTGGAGTTGTGCATTTAAGAATCGAAATACATAGAATTATATAAGATAAGACTTGACATTAATTTCATGTCTTATATTTAATTGAGACATTGTATGGTGGAAGGATTGAATTGTACGGTAACTATTTCATCAAGGATTCTTTTATAATTAATGTTAAAATTTTTATTATCTGAAAAGTCGTTGATCGCTAAGGGGGTTTACCCTTATTATAGAATAAATGTTATTTATTTAAATGAATTAAATAGTTTAATATATTTATTTAAATAAGATTAAAATTGTTCTAATTTATTTATTCACAACGGGTTTAATATGGAGAACTTAAAGGGTCACACCATAAAAGAAAAATATTTATTTAAGAAGTAAATGACATAATCGTAATAATATGTTAAATATATTTAATTTAATCTATGGTGATAGAATAAATTTGTGACGCCCCCAAAATAGGTATACATCACCCATCTTGAGTCGCCAAATACATGGTACAAAATTTAAATACAACTTAATAATACAACTGTCGTGTAAAATACGACAAAACATAAACTGAGAGTTTTCATACGAATATTGTCTTCTAAACAGTATTCAGCTCAAATGGAGTCCTCAATACATTTATTATTACACTATTTTATAGAATAGTGAGGACTACTAATGCTATCATCTGGACCGTCACTCCGTTCCCCGACTAGTCCCAGCTACGTTCTCATTTTCTGAAGAGAACAATGAAAGCAAAAGGGTGAGCTCAACTAGCCTAGTGAGAAATATTATGACTAAGATAATGCAGAATAATTTATCGTTAGCCTTCAACAGTGTTAAATTGATAAAATATAACAAACATCAAGTTTAACTGCAGCGGAACAAGCAATCCATTAGAAGAGTCAAGTAGAGAATAAAATATACTATCTTCTATGATTTAAAAGGTTTTTCATCACTTTTATCGCTAAGACTCAGCTTAATAAATAATCCACATCATCCCTGCACTACGACCAATGATATTTATTAGTATCACGACCACAAATTATCCATACACTACGGGCCAAGGATATTTGTGTATTCATCAATGGTTATAATCATGCTAACAACTGTCCATAAATGCACTACGGGCTAATGAGGACTTTTACCACATCATTTGTAACATTACGGTCAAGATTATACCGAATAATCCCTGGTCAAAATCATACCAAGTCTATCTATGCACTACAGGCCACAGATAACTTTCAACAAAATATAAACATGTGGATGATGACAATGATATAAGAATTCAATAAAACAAGTTCAAGGATAAATTTTTAAAGATTTAAAATTTAATTTATCCAGAAATCAATAACGTCCAAATTGTTAACATGATACTGCTTTGTGGAGTAAAATTCAATAATAATATTGTACCAAAAATAATTTAGACCAAAAATGTAAGACCCCGAATTTTATGAAATAAAAGTATTCAATTTTTCTTATAATTACTATTTAGTAAATGGTTAAATTGATAAAAGTTTAAAGTTATGGGTGAAATGTGAATTTTTTTTCAAAATAAGCAAGTGGTTATAAATATTCATTTTGTCGGGGAATATTCGTTTGGTCGTGGAATATTCTTGCTGTCGGGGAATATTCGTACGACGGCGCAGCCTTGTGTGGGCCCCATAACGGAAAGCGATTGGATGAAGAAAACGACAAGTATAAGTTGTTTATAAATAACGGCGCAGTTGTTACCGTTAATACTGTTGGAATACCTGGTGGTTAAAATACAGTAATACGCGTAGTTGCACAGTAGCACACGGTATTGCACAGTATTTTTTTCAATTATTGATTCTTACGTAAGAAGGCACTACTCAATAATTGTTACAGTAGTTATTGTTTAATATTTTATTTTATTAATTCAATAATTGTTGCGTTGATGTTTTATATTATTGTTGTTTCAATAATTGTTGCTGCACAGTATTTTCTATTATCAGATCAATAATTCATATTATTTAAATAATATTATTAGATAGCATTATTGGCAATGTCTAGAAAGTTCTGTCTAAGGAGATGTTTGGTCACCTAATTACGCGTCAATAAGGAAAAATTCTTATTGGAAAGCCCCCTCTTTCTTGGGAACGGCATGATTGTCATAAATGTGATTCTGTAATATTATCTGTGAATAATTAATTATTGATTCATATGATAAGAAAATATTTATTTTATGTGAATATAAATGTTGGATATATTTTTTGGTTAAAAATGAAGGAGTTAATGTTGAGATGTTTTATCAGCATTTTTGTTGGAATGGAAGTATTAAAAATCAATCAGGGTTTTTGAGATATATTGCGGGGGTTATAATTTTTAATCCGACCGTTGGATCGTTGTAATTTTTGAATACGTTATACATATGTGAGTTGAGTATATATCCATAAATTTTGAACCGTTAAAAATGAACGTATGATTTGTTATGAATTTTAAGAGATGACTGGTTCAGAAATTGTTGAAGTTTCGGAATTTATCATTTTGGTGAAAAATTCTAGAATTGGTGGGCCCCACTCTTGGTTGGTGAAGAAATGTGCTGAGATTTTTATTCAAATGTGGTGGGTGGGAATAGTAGCAGGTAAAGCCATCAGGTTGCAGGTTAAGTCTGCTTCGGCATGCTAACATTTTCCTATAAATAGAGGGTTAAGTTAGAATTGAAAATCACACCAGAAACATAAGCTTTCTCTCTTTCTCTCTCTATATTATGAAGCATATGTTGTGAGTATTTAGATACTTTGAGAGTTGCTTTTCAGTGCAAGTTTTCTTCAGCTTTGCATTCCAGTCAGAAATACTGCACTTTTGAGGTAAGAGATAGTAAGAGATTTTAAGGGTTATTATGTTTTTCAGTTCGTAATTCTTCTGACCTTCAGAAAATTCTGAAAAAATGTGAAATGATATTTTGATGAGTATTATTGATTGTGTCCAAAAATGGTAATTTTTGGATGTATAGATTAAGAGTTATGAATTTTATGAGAAAAGACTATTTTAAAAGTAACCGCTTATAACTTCTTGTGGTTAACTCCAAAATTGATGAAATTTTTATTGGGAGTACATGTATATGATAGGAGTATACTCTGTGAATTTCAAAATTTTTAAATAAAAGTACAATATTTGATAAATGTCTAAATATTCGGCTATATGAAAAATAGTAAATGACTTTTAAAAATTCTGAGAAAAATATATGTTCACTATGGGACTATATTATGTTAAATTCTAGAAAAGAAATATTTTTGGAACTGATTTGGTATTTTTTCATGAAAATAGTCTAGTTATGAGTAAATGAATTAAATATGTTTTGTGCAGTAAGAAAATTAGAAAATAGGATTTTATGGTTTGAGAATCCTATATGAGGTATATGCAGATTTTTGATGAGAGTTTTTGATTATTGGTGATAAAATCTTATGAGTTTGGCATTTTAGGATTATTAAATGTATTATTTAGTAAAGTGTAAACAATTAAAATAAATTATTTATAAGCTTAAGAAATATTATTCTTTCAATATCATTATACCGAAAATATTGGTATGTATTTTATTATGGAATTTCTACCTTTTTGTGTCGAGTTTACTATTCATGAGTTACTATTCACGAGTTACTATTTATGAGTTGCTATTCACGAATTACTATTCACGACAACATTGGTTTCTTTTTCTAACCAAATTATAGTTGGTTTATGAATATTACTCTTGAGATTAAATCTATATGTTGATTATATTGATTTTATTATCATATATAATATTTTTATAACCCTAAATGATGATATTTCTCTTTGACTTGAGTGTAAAGATGGGTAGATTTCTGGTATGATCATGACTATGGGTTCTCTTTGGCCAGTAGTGCAAAGTTGAATTGTTAACTGGTATGATCATGACCATTGAATTTATAAGTGAATATCTTTAGCTTAAGTGCAAAGGTGAATTGATCAACATGGTTATAATTATTGTTTATATAAATTCTGAAATGATTATATATTTCTTTGAGATATTAATATATTTGGCCTGTAGTGCAAATATGAACTGTTGATGAATATATTTGGCCGTAGTGCAAATATGAACTGTTAAGGAATATCTTTGGCCTGTAGTGTAAAGATGAATTTTTGATGAATATCTTTGGCCCGTAGTGCAAAGATGACATGTTGTTGAATATCTTTGGCCAGTAGTGCAAAGATGAACAGGTGTTGAGATGAACATGACCAACTGGTGATACAAATGAATATCTTTGGTCGTGGTGCAAAGATGAAGTTATTAGTATGATTATGAATAGGAAATGTGATTTGGTGTAACCATGATTTTTGATATTTTAGGTAAACATAGGTGATAAAAATTATCTTCGTTCTGGATGAGAAGAGGAATTTAGAACTGCAGTTATGATTATGAGTTATTCATATGATTGTGGACCAGAATTGTTGATTGATGTTACAGGGATAAAACATTGTTGGTGGATTTTTAACATGGAGAGTGTAATAGACTTTATAGTCTATTTGACTCTTCTAATGGATTGCTCGTTCCGCTGCAACTATGGTTGAAATTTTTATCATTTACCATATGTTCTAAATCTCTAATTTATTATTGATGAAGGCTATTGATAATTTAATTATCTTTAGTAATGATATTCTTTACTGAGCTAGTTGTGCTCACCTTTTTGCTTCACAATTCCTTTCAGGTAATAAGAGTGTAGCTTGGTCAAGCGGGGGTAACAAGGGAATAGAACGGTGGTCAACATTTAGTAGTTATATTTGGTGAAGAAAATAGGGTGAGGCGAACCCAATGTTGGAAGGGTGTTTTGTCACTATCATACAAGATGTCTAATGACAAACAACCTCGTGTCATCATAAGACATGGTTGTACTCATCCACTTGCTGAGTATATCTATGAGCACTACCCATATAATCTTGGTGTTTGTTTGAAGTATAATTAACGATTAAAGACAGTGGAGATAATGATAAGTCAAGAGAAGACTCACCATTGGGAAGAATATGATAGTAATCTTCTCGTTTTTCTTTGGGGTCTATTGGGTCAACCAAGGATAATTCTGTGGCCATATGATATCTATCATAACCTAGACGCATAGCCTTCCATGTACGAAGGTTTCCTTGAGCACTTTTCAAAGATTCTAATTTCTAAAACAGTATTTGACTATACCTTTATGTAAGGTGTCATTGTGAAGTGATGTCTACGGTTGGAACATGAGTCACATTTGGTATATATTTGCATCCAAACTCACTGCATATATGTTGTTGTATTTTGCACGACAATTGTTGTAATAAAGTTATAGTTATTTTCTGTACCATGTATTTGGCGACTCAGAATAGGTTGGATGGAATGGACCTGTTTTGGGGTTATCACAAAAAACGAATCAATTTTTATCATGAATAGTATCCTGGGTGAATAGTACTCGAGTGAATAGTACTCCGTGAATAGTACTTCAGGAATAGTAATCCCGTGAATAGTACTCCGACATGAAAAAGTTAAAAACTTATCAAGAATGCTCAGAATAATATTTTCATGAAAAGATACTGGATGAAGCGCGAATATCAAGACTATTCTACTAATTTCATGGAGTATAGAAGCCAAAATTTTAACCAAACGAGTATAGAATTCGAAATCTGAAATGAAATAATATTACTTACATACTACAGAGTATGGAAGAAAATATTATTTCAAGCGAATATTGAACAAAAATAACATCCCTTACCTTGAAAAGAAGAGTATTCCAACTGGTATAGCGGAGATATTCTTGAAGAAAACTTTTACTATTTTCTACGCTCAAAGCTTTCTAAAACTCAAAAGAAATAAGCTCAAGATTATAGAAGAAGAATTCTCTGATTTTGGTGTGATTTTCAATTCTAATCTAAGCGCATATTTATAGAAAAATGCTAGAACACCATAGGAGACTAAATTAATAAAATTATATTATATTTTATTTTTTCCTTACGCATGCTAAGACCATGACTATCAAGGCATGCCATTCTTGAAAAATCTCAGCACATATTTTGACAAAAACAAAAGTGGGTCCCACCCATAATTGTAATAAAAATATTTTAATTTCCGAAACTTTAACAATTCATAATAAATAGTCCTTTTATTAGAAAAATTCAAATCTCATGTCCCTTTCATAGGAAATTTAATTCTCTACAACTTTGTGGAAGAAAGTTTTTCTAAATTTCAAACAGAAAATGTCCGAAATTCACATACGGACGATTTTTAATACCTTCAAAAATTCATAATAAATCATACGTTAATTTTTAACAGTTCAAAATTTGTGGACATATACTCAACTTATATATGTATAACATATCCAAAAATAACAACGATCCAACGGTCGGATCAAAATTATAACTCACGCAATAGAGCTTTAAGAACACTGATTTGATTTTTAAAACCTTCATTCCGACAAAACACATCAATAGTAATTCCTTAATTTATATCCACATAAAAATTTATATATACTTATCATATAAATTAATAATTAATTATTCACAAATAATATTATAGAATCACAATTATGACAACCAGGCCGTTCTCAGGAAAGAGGGGGCTTTCCAATAAGGATTTCTCCTTACTGGCGGGCAATTAGGTGACAAAACCTATCCTTGCCAGAATTTTCTAGACATTGCCAATAATGCTATCTAATAATATTATTCAAATAATATGAATTATTGATCTGATAATGGAAAATATTGTGCAGTGACAATTATTGAAACAACAATAATATAAAATATCAACGCAACAATTATTGAATCAATAAAATAAAATATTGAACAGTAATTATTGTAACAATTATTGAGTAGTACCTTCTTACATAAGAATCAATAATTCAAAAATACTGTGCAATACCGTGTGCTACTATGCAACAATGCGTATTATTATATTTTAACCACCAGGTATTCCAACAGTTAACGGTAAAACTTTCTCCGTTATTTTATAAAAAGATATTTTTGTCGTTTTCTCAATCCGACAATAATTCTGTTGTGGGGTCCACCAATGATTGTGTCGTCATACGAATATTCCATGTTAAAATGAATATTCAAAAATAATATTTATAGAAAATTCATCTTTATTCATAAAAGTTGGGGTCTTACAACCTCCCCTTCCTATGAAATTTCGCCCTCGAAATTAGGGTACGTACCTGGTATGTCGAAGAGGTAAGGATACCTTGATTTTATTTCAGATTCTAACTCCTAGGTCATTTCCTCAACATCATGGTTTCTCCACAAAACTTTGACTTGAGGTATAACCTTGGAGCGTAAAATATGCTCCTTTTAATCCAAGATTTTAACAGGAACCTCTTCATACGTTAAATCTTTCGCTATTTCGTCTGGTTCTAACTCAATAATGTGGTTCGGGTCTTTCACATATTTACATAACATAGATATGTGAAAAACGTTATGAACACGAGACATACTTGGCGGTAAGGCAAGTCTATAGGCCACAGTTCCTACTCATTTGAGGATTAAAAATGGGCCAATGAATCGAGGATTGAGCTTTCCTCTCTTTCCAAATCTCGTAACTCCTTTCCATGGAGCAACACGCAACAACACATGTTCTCCAATATTGAATTCCACGTCCTTTCGATAAAGATCAGCATAACTCTTTTGTTGATCTTGTGAGATTTTTATACGTTGTCGGATCGTTTGAATCTTTTCCGTAGTCATACGTACCAACTCCGGTCCCAACAACGTTGCTTCACCCACCTCATCCCAGCATACTGGAGAACGACACTTTCTCCCATACAACGTCTCAAATGGAGCCATGGCAATACGTGCTTGATAACTGTTGTTGTAGAAAAACTCCACCAATGGTAAGAACTTGTCCCAACTTTCCTTGAAGTCTAGGACATAGAGTCTTAATAGATCTTCAAGAGTTTAAATAGTCCTCTCTGAGTGCCAGTCCGTTTAAGGATGATAAGTCGAACTAAATCGTAAATTCGTGCCCATAGCTTTTTGCAAACTAACCCAAAATCTTGAAGTGAATCTTGGTTCTCGATCAGAAACTATGGATACTGGCATACCATGCAATCTTACAATCTCGTTTATGTACATACGAGCAAGACGTTCAAGTGTATAAGTTTCTCATATAGGTAAGAAATGAGCTGACTTGGTCAATCTATCAATAATGACCCAAATAGCATCTATGCCTTGAGAAACCTTGGGAAGACCGGTAACAAAATCCATGGTAATGTGCTCCCACTTCCATTATGGACTTTCAAGTGGTTGCGATGGACCTTTTGGTACTTGATGCTCCGCCTTGACTCGTTGACAAGTTAGACACCTTGAGATAAACTCCGCAATCTCTCTCTTCATATTGCTCCATCAAAATATATGTCGAAGATTATGATACATTTTGGTACTACCAGGATGGATTACAAACGGTGTTTTGTGCACCTCCATCATGATTTTATACTTTAAATCAGGGTCGTTAAGAACACAAAGTTTGGAGTTGACTCAAAGTATTCCTTCTTCATCAATTCTTTTTTCTGGGATATCACCTTCTTGCACTTTCTTCTTCATACGCATCAGCTCCAGGTCTTTATCTTGAGCAACTTTAACTTTATCGATTAAAGTCGGCTCAACTAGTATATTTGCCATCATCACGTTGGTCCCTAGAGTCTTTAACTCTATCTCCATCCTTTGTAAGTCATATAAAATGGGCCTTTGCATTGACAATATCGCACTCATACCTGCATATGATCTTCTACTCAATGCGTCAGCTACTACGTTCGCTTTACCAGGATGGTATTGAATGGTAAGATCATAATCTTTCAATAGTTCAAGCCAACGTCGTTGCCGTATGTTGAGTTTCTTTTGGGTGAAGAAATATTTGAGGCTTTTATGATCCGTAAAGATCTCCACTTTCTCCCCATACAAGTAATGCCTCCAAATCTTTAGTGAAAAAATGACTGTTGCTAACTCTAGATCATGAGTAGGATAATTCCTCTCGTATTCTTTGAGTTGCTGAGAAGCATAGGCTATGACTTTCCCATATTGCATGAGAACACATCCTAACCCTTTGCCCGAAGCATCACTGTAGATGACAAATCCCTCTGAGCCAGATAGTATTATCAGAACAGGTGATGAAATGAGTCTCCTCTTAAGTTCTTGAAAACTCTTCTCACATTCCACATTCCAACTGAATTTTGTATCTTTCCGAGTCAGCTGAGTTAATGGAGTAGCGATTCGAGAAAACCCTTCTACGAATCTTCGATAATAACCAGCTAAACCGAGAAAGCTACGTACTTCGGTCACTGATTTAGGTTACTCCCAGCTTTGAATAGCTTCAATATTTGTCGGGTCAACAGATATTCCATGACTTGATACTACGTGCCCAAGGAATGCTACTTCCTCAAGCCAGAACTTGTATTTCTTCAACTTGGTATAAAGCTTGCTTTCACGAAGCTTTTGGAGTATCAGCCTCAAGTGTTGCTCATGATCATCACGGCTTTTGGAATATATGAGAATGTCATCAATAAAGACAACCACAAAATGATCCAAATATTCCTTGAATACTCGGTTCATCATATCCATGAAGGCAGCAGGAGCATTAGTCAATCTAAAAGACATGACTAGGAATTCATAATGCCCGTACCGAGTTCTGAAAGTCATCTTTGGAATGTCATCGATTCTAACCTTTAACTGATGATATCCAGAACGAAGATCTATCTTTGAAAAGAATTTAGCGCCTTGCAACTGGTCAAACAGGTCATCAATATGTGGCAACGGATATCTATTTTTGACAGTGACATGATTCAACTCCCGATAATCAATACAAAGTTGCATACTCCCATCTTTCTTCTTCACGAATAGAACAGGAGCACCCCAAGGAGACGTACTAGGACGAATGAAATCGATGTCTAACAATTCCTGCAATTGGGTCTTTAACTCCTGAAGTTCAATAGGAGCTATTCGATATGGGGCTATAGAAATGGATTTTGTACTAGGTTCAAGGTCGATACAAAATTCAATTTCTCGCTCTGGGGGTAGGCCAGGAAGTTCTTAGGGGAATACGTCAGGAAATTTATTAACAATAGAAATATCATTCAAAACTGACATATTTTTGTTTAAATTCGTGACATGAGCTAAGAAAGCTTGACATCCGTTTTTCAATAAACGAATAGCTTTATGGCTTAAGATGACAGGGAGCAGTTGATACAGAGGGAGCCATCTCCGTTGATCACTGTTGTTGGCCATGAGCATGCGCCTGAGACTGATCCAGAGGAGGATCCAGAGGAGGAAGAGGAAGAGGAAGAAGAGGAGTTCCCACCAAACTCCATTGATGCTGAGATGTACGATGAGCTATATAACTATAACGTAGAGTTAAGTGACACTGTCCAGGATTTAACTGAGCGAATGATTATTCAGCAGATTACCATTGAGCAGAAGGATAGGGAGATTGTGACTCTTCACACACGTGTGGGAAATGTGGAGTGGGATTTGGTTAACGAGAAGGGTCAAACCGAGGAGAAGTCCAAAGAAATAGAGAAGTTAAAGAAGGAACTGAAGGAAAGCTCAGAGAGGTTGATCATAGCAGAGGAGGGCTGGGTAAGAGAATCACGTTGTGCTGATCTTGCAGAAAGGGATTGTCGTGTAAAGAAGACTAAGCTTGGGGAGACATACTCTACACTTAATAATGCAATGGATGAAGCCCATGATCGAGTTTTGAGGTACCCAATCCAGTTTGAAGGTCTACCATCGTACATGTTGGATCGCAGAACGATGTCTCGCATCATGGAAGAGGAACGTAGCAAGGCTCTTCGTCGCCTTAACAGGAAGTCATAGTATTTGTTTAATTATGTGAAAAACTTATCTGGTTTTTAGATGTAAATTCAGACGTGTTTATGAACTAATGAATATTTTAATGTTTAAATCTTGTAGATTCTTTATCTCGGGATAGTTGATGTAAATAGCAGTGATGCTATCATTTGATGTTAAAACTTTTGATTTGAATAAATATATCAAGTTGTTTGAGATAATGTGTTAAGTGATTATGACAAATTGTTGAGTAATGCCCTAACTATTTAGAGAAATAAATAAAGATCTAATAAGCATATATTCTTAACAGAAATATGCCGCCTAGAAGAAGACAAAATCGTCAACCAACTCAGGAAGAATCAACGAATAACAACAATAACGCCAACGCTAATCCCGTCCAACAATTAGTGAACTTACTAGCTGGACCAATGAATAATCAACCTCAAGCTCCATCGAATACTTCATTTAAACATTTCAAGGTGGTGGGACAGCCAGAGTTTAAAGGCTCCATGAACCCGATCGAAGCTCAGACTTGGGTTATGGAGATGGAAAAAGTTTTTGAGGTCGCAAGAGTCAGAGAGGACCAGAAGACCGCTTTTGCAATGTTTATGCTGAAATCTGAAGCCAATTTTTGGTGGCAAGAAAACAGGGTCCGTGGAGGAGAACGTATGATTACCTGGGAAAGGTTCAAGGAGATGTTTTTCGAGATGTATTTTCCGACTACCTCGCAGAATCAATTGGAGGTTCAGTTTCTGGAATTGAAGCAGGGGAATATGTATGTATCAGATTATGCGGCTAGATTCAACGAATTGGCAAGGTTCGCCACATATCAAGTGCACACGGACGAGAGAAAAGTAAGAAGGTTCGAACAAGGACTAAATCCTTGGTTGTATAGTAAGGTATCGATATTTCAGTTGAAGACATTCGCCAGGGTACTAGAGAAAGCCATACTTACTGAAGGAGGAATCGATGCGGTAACCAAATACAATCAGGATCAGAAGAAGAAGAAGAAGAATGAAAGTGAAGGAAATGACAAGGCTAGTGGAAGAAATACGGGAGGAGGTAATAACAACCAGAAGAGAAGGTGGTCTGACAACACATCACCCGAAAACTAGTAAGGAGGTCAGAAAAAAAGGATTGAAGCATGTCCGACCTGCGGGAAAGCTCATTTGGGAGTGTGTACGAAGGGTAAACGTGTGTGCTACAATTATAGTCAGGAAGGCCACATAGCACCTAACTGTCCTAACCCAAAGAAGGGTGCCTGCTTCACTTATGGTTCAAAGGATCATTTAGCAAGAGACTGTCCTAAGAAAGGATCTGGAGGGGCAGGATCAAGAGGAAACCGGGGAAATAGCAATGGAAGCGCTCTGACCATCACAGGACCTACCGCAACCAATCGACCGACTGCCAGGACTTTCAATAGTCGCGGGATGTGGTGTCAGGTATCATTCCGATCAATAGAGTTAATGCTTACGTATTATTTGATTCGGGTGCTACTTGTTCATTTATATCCGATGACTTTGCTAATAATTTAGAATTGCGTAAGGATGAGTTAGAATACCCCATAAACATATAAATCGCGAATAGAGAAATAATCCCTGTTAAGTACGTGCATAAGAACTGTAGAGTGGATATTAAGGGTAATATCGTGAACGTAGATCTTATCCCTATTCGACTTGGGGAATTTGACGTTATCTTGGGAATGGACTGGTTATTCAATTACGGGGCGATAATCGATTGCCAAAAGAAGCGTATTAACCTTATGACTCCATCAAAGGTTGTGTTTTATGGTAACAAGTCGCCAAGATAAGCGAGTTGTCTGACGATGATGTAGGCCAGGAAGTTGTTACGACAAGGATGTGTAGGATATTTAGCTTACATAGTCGACAGTCTTAAAGAGAATTCTAAAGTAGAGGAGATACCAGTAGTGAGAAACATCGCCGACGTATTTCCAGACGATTTGCCAGGACTTCTGCCAGATAGAGAGGTCGAATTTATTTGGCTCCAGGAACGACTCCAATATCGAAGGCACCGTACCGAATGGCGCCGATAGAAATGAAAGAATTGATCGTACAACTACAAGAATTACTGGACAAGAAGTACATTCAACCGAGTGTATCGTCGTGGGGAGCGCCGGTGTTATTTGTAAAGAAGAAAGACGAGACGATGCGACTTTGCATCGATTATAGAGAACTGAATAAGGTCACAATTAAGAATAGATATCCATTACCGAGGATCAATGATCTGTTTGATTAATTGAGGGGAGCGAAATAATTTTTCAAGATAGATTTGAGGAGTGGTTATCATCAATTGAAGGTTAGACCAGAGAATGTACCGAAGACAACATTCAGAACACGATATAGTCACTACGAATTTTTAGTAATGTCGTTTGGTCTAACGAATGCTCCTGCAACATTTATGGGACTAATGAATGGTGTGTTCAAGTCATTTTTGGACAAGTTTGTAGTGGTATTTATAGATGATATTTTGGTATATTCAAAAACCAAGGAAGAACATGAAGAGCATTTGAGATTAACGTTGGAAGTGTTGAGAAGGGAGAAGTTGTATGCCAAGTTTTCGAAATGTGAATTTTGGATCGAGCGGGTACAATTTCTTGGGCATGTGATTGATAAAGACGGAATTTCGGTAGATCCATTCAAAGTTGAAGTCGTGATTAACTGGGATCAGCCGAGGACGCCGTCAAAAGTACGAAGTTTTCTTAGATTGGCAGGATATTATAGAAGATTCATTCAAGACTTTTCCAAGATAGCAACTCTGTTAACGAATTTGACTCGAAAAGCTATGAAATTTATTTGGAAGGAGAAGTATGAGGAAAACTTTCAAGAATTGAAGAAGAGGTTGAGTACATCACCTGTGTTGTCTCTTCCGGACGATACATGAAATTTTGTAGTTTATAGTGATGTGTCCCATAAGGGACTTGGCTGTGTGCTTATGCAGAATGGTAGAGTCATTGCGTATGCATCACGGGAATTTAAAGATTACGAGAAGGGGTATCCGACCCACGACTTGGAGTTAGCTGCAGTAGTTTTCGCTTTAAAAATTTGGAGGCACTATCTCTACGGGGAGAAGTATGAAATATATACAGACCATAAGAGTCTGAAATATATTATTACACAGAAAGAATTGAATATGCGCCAAAGAAGGTGGTTGGAATTAATAATGGACTATGATTGTGAGATTTTATACCATTCGGGTAAGGCAAACGTGGTTGCCGACGCTTTAAGTAGAAAGGGTTGGGAGAAATTGATGATGTTGACTGCTCAGAAGGAGTTAATTTTGGCCATGGAGAAGTTAGAACTGGAAGTGAAGTATCCTATGGAAATTGATGAGAAGCTGTTTCAAATGCAATCTGGTACAACCCTACTGGATAGAGTTAAGGAGGCTCAACTTCAGGACAATGAATGCAAAAAGGTGATAATAAAGATATCTGAAGGAACTGAACTGAGATTTAAGATGGATAAGGAAGGAATACTAAGATTCGAGAACAGAATTTGGGTACCGCCAGTACTAAAGATTAAGATAGACATTTTGAGCGAGGCTCATAGCTCGCGATATTCGATTCACCCTAGTAGTACCAAGATGTACCAAGATCTTCGACAACATTTCTGGTGACCAAATCTGAACCATGATGTTGCGGAATATGTTGCCAAGTGTCTGACCTGTCAGAAAGTTAAAGTAGAACATCAGAGATCGAGTGGATTGCTACAACTGCTAGAGATCCCAGAATGGAAATGAGAACATATTACAATGGACTTTGTGGTTGACCTTCCGACGACTCATAAAGGCTACGATGCAGTATGGGCTAGCGTTGACCGACTGACGAAATTCACACATTTCCTTCCGATCAAAATTAGATTCAACTTAGATCAGTTGGCGAGATTATATGTGAAAGAGATTGTTTAGCGACACGGAGTTCCAGTGTCAATCGTTTTCGATAGGGATCCGCGCTTTACATCGAACTTCTGGAAATGTCTACATGATAAAATGTTGATTGTTGTTGAGGTCGCCTCATCTCTTCCTTTTTTTTAGTATCCCAATCGTTGCGTAGAACATTGACTTCAACAGATAGCTGCTTGACAGTAGACACAATTTCCTACATTTGGTTCCTTGAAAGGGTGATGTTTTCTCTGGATTCTTGATATCTGACATCAACTTGTTCTCTTTAATGATGTACATGTGTCATAACATTATCAGTTCGTTCCATCGACTGAACCACCATATTCTAGAATTTTATTAATGAGAACTCAGAGAGAAATTTGATGGATTCAACATTGGTATATTAAAGAAAGATTAATGTTTCTTTGTGGTCAGCGATTTGCTTGAAGTAGATTTCGTCGCGCTTATTAGGATTATCAATAATTGTCTTGAAAAGCTCATTTATTTTGTTGCCAAATTCTTTCGACATTTCCCTGGGTACTTTGGCAGTCGTTTGAGCAATATAGGTGAGACCTTTTTGAATTTATGTTGCAGTGTCCTAGATACCAGCATTGCATTTGTCAGCAATAATGTCCAACATGTGCTCGAGCTGAATCTTGGATGGTACCACTAAGACTCTCCGAAGAATATGTTCCATAATTGTTTCGACTCCTTCCTTATTACCCCGGTTAATGTTTTCAAGAAAAGAATGAGGTATAACTAATTCTAAATTTGTACTATTTGAGGAAGAGGGTATATATGTACAAATGTGACGCCCCCAAAATAGGTCCACACAACCCATTTTGAGTTGCCAAAATATATATTACAGAATTCAAATACAAATTTTTCTATTTACAACTATTAAACTGTCGTACAAAATACGACAACACATACACTATGAGTTTCAATACAAATTATTATACCATATCTAGTACAAAAATTCATATCTAACTTAAATTTTTAATACAATTATTACCACACTATTTTATAATATATTGAGACACTTCTACAGTTTCAAACCATCACTCTATTTCCCGATTAGTCCCAACTACACTCTCATTTCCTGAGAAGAACAATGGAATAAAAAGGAAAAGGATGAGCTCAAATAGCCTAGTAAAGTATATCATGAATAAGATAATTAAGAATAAATTATCTTTAGCCTTTAATAATAATAAATCAAAGAGTTATGATAATGTAAAATTTTAACAATAATTGCAACGGAACAAATAATCCATTAGAATAGTCAAGTAGAACATAAAGTCTACTATCTTCTGCTATTTGAAAAATTCACCATCAATATTTTATCTATGTAACACTAATCAAATTTGCTCTTTGCACCCAGTCCAAAGAGAACTTTCACTACTTGCATTTGCCTATAACACTAAGAATCATGATTTTACCAGTACACAGTTCTTGTTCATAAACATGTAAATAAACAGTTTATCATTGCACTGCGGGCCAAAGATATTCAATTATAGCACCAATGGTCATGATTATGCCAATCAACAATTTATCTTTGCACTACGAGCCAAAGAAAACTTTCACCATCTGTCCTTGCCATACCAACCAAAGACACCAAACAATTATATCGTCTTTGCACCTGGCCAAAGACATTCACCATAACTTAAATCTTTGATGATTAATACAAGTAGCAATAATATAAAGAATTAACAAAAGTTGTATGAATAATGAGATAAAAGAATGAACATTCGAGATTTAACATTTAATTTGTTAAGAGTCCAGTAATGTCCAAATTGTCAACATAATAACCAAAATGTGGAGTCAAACTCAAGAATGATATTCAAGATTCATATTTCAAATATAACGATTAAAATTCAATAAGAAGATTCAAGTAAATAAAAATTTCAAGTGAAATGATACTAGATGAAGTGCAAACCTCCAAAGAATTTCTAATCATTTCAAAAATTATAGAAGCAATACTTACCATAGTCATTTTAGATTTAGGAGTATGAAAGAAAGTAATATCCCTTACAAATACGAAAGGAATGACATCTCTAACCTTAGTAGGAGACTAGATATGACTGGTATAAAGGAGATTATCTTGAGAAAATCTTTCACTATTAGTAATACTCAAAGTATCCTTATACTTAAAAGAAATACGCACAATATTATAGAAGAAGAATTTTATAATTTTGGTGTGAGTTTCATACCTCAACTAAGTAACCTATTTATAGAAAAATGCTTAGCACACCAAGTTTGACAAATTCATCAGATAAGAATGCCAATGTTGAATTCGACCGTCTGATTTTAAAGAAAATAATATAATATTCTAATAAACAAATACCTTTATATATAATATAATATATTCTAATAAAATAAATAACTTTATAAAAAAAATTTGCTTTACATAAAAAGTTTTCTATTTTATTACTATTATAATAATAAAACAAATATTGAAAGAAAATTTTGTCGACAGTGGTGGGTTAATGGAATAATAAGCCAAACTTACAACAAACGCCTCATGTCAAACCCTTTTATTTGTAACATAAATTGGACAAATATCTACCACACATTACTTAGTGTAATTATCCTTAATCAACACCTTTATTCTTCATTAATTATTCACAATTAATATTACAGACTCACAATATTGACAAACAGATCGTTCCCAGGAAACAGGGGGCCTTCCGTATAAACGACGCACAATTAAATAACCATTTTTCTCGACAGAACTTCTAGACATTGTCAATAATACTAACTGGTTTATTAATATGATATCAAATAATATGAGTTACTTTGTCGTATCAATTATTGATTTAATAATATAGAATACTATGTAAATGTCAACAAAATGAGACACTATGCAATAACTACTGTGGCAATTATTGAATTAAAAATATGAACACTGTGTGACTACTTCTGTAGCAATTATGGAATCAATGATATAAAATACTATGTGGTTGTTACTGTAGCAATTATTGAATGAAATACTGATCAGTGGCTTCTACTATAGCAATTATTGAATCAATAACCAGAGATATTGTGCAATACCGTGTGTTACTGTGGAGTACCACATATTACTATTCTTTTACTACCGAGTACTTCAACAGTTAATGGTATACGTACTGCTGCCAATTTTTCAAAAAGGTTATTATTATCGCTTTCTATATCTAACAGTTAATCTGTTGTAGGACCCACCAATGATTGGTTATTTCGGCGCTGTCATACGAATATTCTCCGATAAAATGAATATTTTTTGACATAATGTTTACTTTGTATAATTTGCACATATCTCCCATAACTATAATATTTATTAAATCAACACCTTACTATTTAGAATAATATATTAAAAACTTAAATCTTATTCATAAAAATTTGGGTTTTTACATTTGGTCTGGATGATTGCAAGCTTTGTCTTCAATTTCTTTTGAGGTGGCTTCTCAATAGTAGAAGGCAAGGCCTCAGGTACCTCAAGGGTTGCAGAACCCCTCGAGCTTTCTTCTTTTACGCCAACCAACTTCCTTTTTGATTTCGCCTTAGCAGGCTTCTGCACTTAACTAAGTGTTTTCTCACTTTCCTTAGAATGATTGGATCTCAAATTTTTAATTGGATTTCTCTTCCACTTATCGAATAGCTCTTTGGTCATCTTCTTATTAATATGCAATGCATCTCCTTCCATTTCATCAAGATGATCCTTCAGCTTCTTCTTCAGCAGAATATTGATGAATCTTTTATAGAACATTTTTAGAAAAGGTTTTCCTTCATTCGTTTCTCTTCTTTGTGTCTTTGAACCATTTGGAGATCCATTCAGCCAGAACTACTCAATAGTTAATTTTCTGCTCCATGGTTATTGCTGGCATGATCTTCAGTGGAAGCTCATTGACAGAGTCTTTTCAAAGAATGCACTTCCCCACGATATGAACCAAAAATTTGAAGTCTTGGGGGAACTCCTTCTTGAACCCCTTCAGCTCTTTGTTCTTCTTATACCCCATGAATTCCATCTGTGACAAACGAGTTTTTGTAATTTAATTTTAATAGTTATTGAATTAAATAAATATTTTTCGATGAATTAATTATTAGATTAAATAATTAATTGATGCAATTGTGATAGATTAATTTAATGATATGTGTTATATTTATTAAATTAATGTAGAGAATTTTATTATTCAAAGTATGTAATTATGTGAGTTTATTAAATTAAAATAAATATTTAATAAGCCTAATATTATTTTATAATTAATGAGAAAATTAATTATATGACTATGTGAATTAATGAGAAATTATTATATTTTATTCAAATTAAATTAAATAATATATTTGAATTATTGTATAATTGGGTGTGACACGATTTAAACTATAGTATAAGAGAATCATTAAATTAAATGGTTTTGAAACCTATTCTTGACCAGCCAAACAAGGCCCTAAGGGGAGTTGATAGCAGTTACCCATGATTGGGTAACTGACCATAATGCGTGTCAGTTTGCTTATTTATTATACTTATTCTCTTTTTCTTTTCTTATTATTTTCTGAGTCTGAAAAAGCAAAGAGGGAGAGTGTTTGAGAATTCAGAGAGATAATTGATAACTTTGAGGGAGATTATGAGTGGTGTGATTGAAGTGGTGTTTATAAGAGAGATTGTTATGTTCGCTCAATCTACGCTTTGGATAATTTCTCCAACCCAGTTTAATTACGTTGTTTCAGTTTTTATAAAAATGGCTTTCAAGTTTACTGTAAAGTCTCTGTAAGTTGGAAAGAGTAAGGATTATGTGCATGTATGTGTTAAGGTGTATCATATCGTATTTGATTATATATATATATATATATATATATATATATATATATATATATTATATAAACCTTATCATCAGTTTCATAATACTATAATTACAACGTATGTATGGCCTCAAAATTTACAGATTATGGAATATGGCCATATGGCCCTTATACGTGACTTTAATGTGTCAAACATAAATTGTTTTGTAAAATTTATACTCGTATATAATTATGCATGTTAAAACGAAGGAAACAAAACTTGAATGGATGGATTTGGTGTTAAAACGAATCTGTAGTGTTAAATTTTATGATTTATGTTCAAAACCTTCAAGAACATCAAGAACAGTGAAATTTACATATTTTAATTCTGTAATTTTGTGTTTTAATGGGTTAAAATCACTCTATAAATATTGGGTAATGATTATGTATGAATTCTAGCATGTGGGTATGTTAAATTGGTGAAATTAATGATCATGTAGGGTTTATTTCGCTGAACTCTGTGTTCTTCGCGAACTGAGAATCAAAATTTGGAGTTTCATGTTGCGGTGCCAACTCCAGAACTGAAGTCCCGCGCCGCAGCGCCACCGCGACGCAGCGCCAAGTATCCGGTCGCAGCGCCACGGCGCCGCAGCTCAAAGACCAAGTATAACTGTGGCGCCGCAGTGCCACTTAGCAGAATGTCCAGAAATGCAAATTTTTAGTATTCAAGTATAAAAATGTGATAGTAACTTAATCTAATGAACATAAAATTATGTTAGAAGTATAATGATATGTCAAAATATATTTTTAACATATCAATAACACATTTATGTGTAAAATAAATGATTGAATGCATAGGTAGCTTATTGTTCATAAAGTGTAAATTATGTGACAATGTGTGTCGTAGTTGACTAAGTCGAGTTAGACAAAAAGAATGAAATTGCAATGATTAGTTACGTTGTAATTGACTGGTATTGTGAATGTAAATGGTATGTAGGATTAAATCAAGGACCATGTATAAATTAGCGTGTAATCTATGCACGAGGCAAGTTTCCTAACCTTACTTGTTATCATTATTCAAGTTTATAAATTTTATCGAGTAAATTCTCATTATTATTAATCAAGTTCAATTTGTTATGCTAAAGATTGTTTATCTTTTCAAAGTATGATTCTGTTATACAATAAATGTCCTATTGTATACCTCTTGAGATTGTTATTCAATTTAAATATCATTATTTGTTGAACCTTGTTAGACTAGCGAATCCTTATTGATTCAACTAGTCCATAGTTGATGAACGTTCTAAATTTCAGAACCCGTATTGATTTATCCAAACCAAACTTCCTTTGGTGCGGACTCTAATGTCAAACTAAGATGAACAACCCTGTATAGGGATTACTTATGCGTTAGCGTTAAGATATTGTGCACAGTATGGTACTAAGGGTTGATCCCCCTAAGTACGAGAAGAAGAGTCCATAGTCTTATGACTGTTAAAGGTTTCAAGTACAACCCTTGATAACCTAGGACATAGTTCAAGGTCTTCTGACCCTCATAATTCTTTTGATTCTTGGTAATCATTTTTGGTTCAAAAGTTGAGCTTTATTTCAGAAGTCTTTGATTCACTCGCATGTTATTATATTGTTATTTCATTATTATACTTGTGGGCAATCGTGCTCACTATTGCGTAATAATAGCATTACAGTTAAAAACGAAAGAACCGACGAGCCTTCTTCTAGCAAGGGCAGGGGAAAGATTAACAAGTGATGTAAATGAAGACTTGTTGTTTTATGTGATGTTAAATTTATGTATTAAGACTTATGTTGATGTTGTTTAAGACTTATTATTTGTTTATGTTTTCGCACAGATGTTTAAGGTTAGTATGACCTGGGATTGTATTTATTATTCAGATGTTGTAACCCCATAAGGGGAGGATTTATTTCTATCTATTTCATGGTTTGCATTTATTATGGGTAGATAGATATATGATGTTTGTATAGTGAACACCAAATCATGTGGGAATGGAAGTACCCGGATTTGGGGGTGTCACACCATCCTTTGTTTTACATCCACACCTTCAAAATTTAGAGCTCCTATGTTTTCAAACCCTAGAAGGCAACTGATCTCTTCATGTTCAAAGGTGAGAAGAACATCTCTCACTTTGGTTGAAATGACTTCATTGACATTGGAGCTATTGACATAGAACTCTTCTATTCTTTTTGAGAAGATCTTTGTGTCAATGCTCAGAGATTCAAAAACTCCTGCCTCCTACACATGGTTCAATACTGTCTTGAAATAGGCTTCAACGCCTTCAAATTAGTTCAAGTAGAGTTGATTTTCAGAGGTAACTTGGCAAGTAGACATCTTTTGGACGGTTGATTTTATCTTAAAGACATGAAATTTGCTAAGATTTGAACTTGTAATATAAACTAAGGCTTAGAGAAATAGATTTGAAAGTTTAGATCAGATAAATTGGAAAAGTCAAATTGAAAATTTTGAAATATAAGTGTATTTCCCTCTATTTTGGCTGAGTGGCACATGTTTTGAGTAGTTACTTTTGCAGTTTTACTCACTTAAGCTTGATTTGACTTGCACGCGCTGTAACTTTCAACTGTCCACTTAGAGATTTGAAGGATATCTTAGAGCTCTCTTCCATAAAATATTTTGACTGTAAGATTATTTTTTTACTCTACGATCCCCTCAACGATTTTTTCTTTACTTTCTCTTGCTCTACGATTTCTTCCTACAGAGTTAGATTTCTCCAACGAATAATATTAAGGATTTAAATTTAACATTCCTAATTTACTTATTAATTTATTAAATCTGGATTCATTTAATGGTTTGGTAAACACATCTGCTAATTGATTTTTAGTAGAGATAAAATATAAAGATATATTTTCAGTTTGAACATGATGTCTAATGAAATGATATCTGATGTCTATACGGTTAGTCCTAAAATACATAATAGGATTACAGGGGATAGTAATAGCGCTGGTATTATCACAAAATATATAAATAAATTTAAATTCAAGCATATAATCAACTAGCTGCTTCTTCATCGAAAACAATTGAATACAACAACTTCCAACAACAATAGACTTAGCTTCTACAGTTGAAGTTGATACTAGGTTTTGCTTCTTCTTGAACCATGAGACTAATCTATTTCTAAGCATTTGACATGTACCACTAGTATTTTTCTTTTCTATTTTTCATCTTGTAAAATTAACATCTTAATAGCCACTTAAATTAATAGGAGACCCTTTGGTATACCATAGTCCTAAATATGGAGTGCCCTTGAGATATCTGAAATTTCTTTTAACATCCATTAAGTGAGATTCTTCACTATTAACTTGAAATCTAGCACAAATACAAGTATCTAACATAATATCTGGTTTACTAGCAGTTAAGTAAATGAGAGATCTAATTATACCTCGGTACTGAGTAATATCAATACTTTTATCTTAATCATCTTTCTCAAGCTTGGTTGCAAATGTCGTTGGTGCTTTCAAAGGGTTAGCTAATTCAATGATATACTTCTTAAGGAAATTTTTGATTTTACTTGGTTGATGAATATGCATTCATCAGTCTGCTTCACTTGTAATCCATGGAAGAAGTTTATCTCACTCATCATGTTCATCTCAAATTTACTTTACATAAGCTTGACAAATTTCTCACATAAATTTTCATCAGTAGATCCAAATATAATATCATCTAAATAAATATGCACTAACAATGTTTCATCCTTATGCTCCCTAAGAAATAATGGTGTGTCTACTCTACCTCTAGTGAAACCGTTTTTAATAAGAACATTTATTAATGTTTTATGCCATACTCTATGTGCATGTTTTAGTCCATATAATGTTTTAACTAACTTATAGATACAATTAAAATGAGTAAGATTAACAAAACATGGAGGTTGTTTACATAAACTTATTCTTGAAGTTCTTCATTTAGAAAAATACTCTTGACATCCATCTGGAATAATTTGAACTTCATGTGGGTTACATATGCAAGGAATATTCTGATGGCTTCCAGTCTTGCTACAGGTGCACAGATTTCATCATAGTCGATTATTTCTTCTTAAGAATACCATTTTGTAAGACCCCAATTTTTTTTAATAAAGATGAGTTTTCTATAAATGTCATTTTTAAATACTATAAATGTCATTTTTAAATATTATGGAATGAATTTGATATAATATTATAATTGTGGGTAATATTTATAAATTTTGCAAAGTACGCAAGTTGTTGTATAATATTCGATTGGTCGGGGAATATTCGTTTTAACAGGGAATATTCGTACGGCGGCACAATATTTTATGAAAATAACGCGGAAGTTTTACCGTTAATACTGTTAAACTACTCGGTAGCAAAAGCACAGTAATACGCATGGTTGCATAGTAGCACACGGTATTGATTATTGATGCTTATGTGATAAGTCACTCAGTTTTGTTTTATTAGTATTATTAATGTAATAAAACATAAAAGCTTTTTATATAAAACAGAATACTTTTATAAAGTTATCTATTTTATTAGACTATAAATATAATATATTATATTCTATTATGCATAGTATTTTGTATAGTAAAATCTTTTTATATAAAACAGAATACTTTTATAAAGTTATTTGTTTTATTAGATTTTAAATAGAATATATTATATTTTATTATGCATAGTATTTGCATAGTGCCTGCATAGTGTTTGTATAGTAAAATCTTTTTTATATAAAACAGAACACTTTTATAAAGTTATTCGTTTTATTATATTATAAATAGAATATATTATATTTTATTTAAAAAATTTTGCTTTAAATATGGATCATCCGATTAAAACTAAATCAATCTGGATCGTTCATGAATTAGTTACTATGCAGTCCATTCTTCTATAAATTGAAGCTCATTCCTTCATTATTTCTTACGAATTCACTGAAACTCTAGAGAGAGAAATTATAGAGGGAAAGAAGAAAAGTATTCTGCTACTGCACTACTCATATATCCAGTACTCTTCTTCTTAAGGTAAGGGGTATTATTTCTTTTGTATTCATGAAGAGAACTTCTGTTATTCTATTATTTATTATTCTGTTGGAATAACCTGTATACGCGGGCTACCCTATACTTGGTGAACTTCTTCTGTTATTCCATTATTTATTATTCTGTTAGAATATCCTATCTGTGCATTTTACGCTGGACCTGGTTCCGTCTTTATTATTCTGTTAGAATATCATGTGTGTGCGTTTTACGCCGGACCTAGTTTCGTCTTTATTATTCTGTTCGAATATCCTGTCGGCGCGTTTACGTCGGACCTGGTTCCATTATTTATTATTCTGTCGGAATATCCTGTCGGTGCGTTTACGCATGACTTGGTTTCATTATTTATTTTTCTGTTGCAATAACCTGTTTGTGCGGTCTATCGCATGCTTGGTGAATTCTTTTGTTATTCCGTTCTTTATTATACTCAGTTGGTTAAAGTTTTGGCTTTTATACTCTATGAAATTAGTGGAATATCTTTGATAGTTGCACTTCATTCAGTATTTTTTCATGAAAATATTCTTCTGAGTATTCTTAAATTTTACTCTACAAAGCAGTATCATGTTGACAGTTTGGACGTTGTTGGTTCCTGGATAAATTAATTCTTGAACTTGTTTTATTGAATTCTTATATCATTGTCATCATCCTCATGTTTATATTTTGTTGAAAGTCATCTGTGGCATATAGTGCATAGATGGACTTGGTATGATTATAACCAGGGATTATTCGGTGTAATCATGACCGTAATGTTACGAATGATGTGGTAAAAGTCCTCATTGGCTTGTAGTGCATTGATGGAAAGTTGTTGGCATGATCATGACCATTGATGAATACACGAATATCCTTGGCCCGTAGTGCATGGATAATTTGTGGTCGTGATACTAATGAATATCTTTGGCTGTAGTGCAGGATGATGTGGACTATTTATTAAGCTGAGTCTCAGCGATAAAAGTGATGAAAAACCTTTTAAATCATAAAAAATAGTAGATTTTATTCTCTACTTGACTCTTTTAATGGATTACTTGTTCCGCTGCAGTTAAACTTGATGTCTATTGTATTTTATCAGTTTAACATTGTTGAAGACTAATAATAATTTATTATGCATTATCTTAGTCATAATATTTCTTACTGGACTAGTTGAGCTCGCCCTTTCTCTCACTGTTCTCTTCAGGAAATGAGAACGTAGCCGGAACTAGTCGGGGAACGGAGTGATGGTCTTAGATGGTGCATTAGTAGTCCTCACTATTCTGTGAAATAGTATGATAATAAATGTAATGAGGACTCCATTGAGTGTGGATATTGTCTAGATGACAATATTTGTATTAAAACTCACAGCATATGTTTTGTCGTATTTTACACGACTATTGTATAATTAGTTTGTATTTGTATTCTATACCATGTATTTGACGACTCAGAATAGGTGATGTATACCTATTTTGGGGGCGTCACAGTTGGTATCAAAGCTTAGGGATACGATCCCTGGCTGAGATGTGAGATAAGAACTAGGAGGGGAGAAACGGGGAATTCTTTCGCTAGTATGACCTACGTAAGTTTATTTGGTATTTAATTGGTCGGTCAGAGTATAGGGATATTATGTTACATGTCAATTAACCTTTGTTTTGTGGCAGTATCTGAAAATAACATTCGAGAATGTTGAGAATAGCAATGGAGCTCAGGAGACCATTGAGATTCTACATATCAATAATCACGATAATGTGCATCAGGAAGGCGACAATCCTTATGCAAATAACAACACTGACCAAATGATGAATGATGGAATGTTCAGAGACTTTATGCAATTCATACAACATCAGGGGAGAGTGGCTCTTGTCCAAAATGTAGGTGGAAACACTGAAAACTCTCGGACGGTCACCGCTAAGCAGTTCAAGGAGCTGGTACCAACGGAGTTTATTGGATAGCCAAAACCACTTAAGGCGGAAACGTGGATCAAACAGATCACCAAGATATTTGATGTCTTGGGATGCGTCGAGGAGCAAAAGGTTCACTTTGCCACCTTTATGTTGTGAGGAGAGGCAGATTACTGGTGGGAATCGGTAAAGCTTACTCAACCTGCCGCATTGAAGATGTCTTGAGAAAAGTTTCAAGAAGTGTTCAATGAGAAGTACTTTTCCGAAAGTATTCGTCACAAGAAGGAGGTAGAGTTCATCAAGTTAGAGCAGAATAATATGACTGTGTCACAGTACGAAGCTAAGTTTGCTGAGTTGTCCCGATTTGCGTCCCACTTGGTTGATAATGAGGAAAGAATGACGCGAATATTTTTAAGAGGTTTGAAACCGGAGATATGTCAATATTGTATTTCTCATAAACTGTGTTTGTATTCAGATGTTGTAAATAGGGCTCACTTATTGGAGCGCGATAACAAATCAATGCAACCATGAGAAAGCAGCCAGCAGAATGAAAATACTAGTGGTAACAGTCATCGAAGCGGTGACAACAAATGTGGAGGGAATCAACATGCCAGAAATGGTAACCACTTTGGTGGTAATCATGGCCAAGGCAATAAAAGTAGACATTTCAAGAAGAGGAGATTCAACAATGATGGAAAGACGTTAGCACCAACACCCGTTGTTAAGGAAGGAGAACGACCACCTATCATATGCTTCAAATGCGGAGGGGAGGGACATATCAGTCCAAACTGCGCGATGCCATCCAAAGAGTGTTATAATTATGGAAAAGAAGGTCACCTAGCCCGATTTTGTCGTGCACCGAAGACAAGTCTAGTTGGAACGGTGACACAAAATACCGTCCCAAACAAGTCAAAACCAGCAGTTCAAGGGAGAGCGTTTGTTGTGACCTCCCAGAAAGTAAGGAAACTGAACGAGGTCATCACGGGGAAGCTTATCATAAACTCTAACGAAGTCTATACCTTATTTGATATCGGTTCTATCCATTCTTTTATTTCTCCTAATCGCGCTCAACGATTAAATTTGACTCCGGAGAAATTAGACTTTGACTTATATGTGGAAACTCCGTTGGGAGAAACCTTTATTACATCCACTGTTTATAAGTCTTGTTTGGTTCAAATCGGTACCCTCGTATTACCTGTCGATCTTATTTCATTGAAAATACTTGCATTTGATGTGATTCTAGGGATTGATTGGTTAACTACTCATCATGGTAAAATTGATTGTTTTCGTAAGGTTGTTAGCTTTCATATTCCTAATCAACCTATTATGCGAATTTAAGCGACCAAACCATTAAAATCAATCACTATCATCTCAATCTATAAAGTTATTCGTTTATTAAAAAACGGATGTCAAGCTTTCTTAGCTCATGTCACAGATCTAAACAAAAATAGTCAATTTTAAATGATATTTCTATTGTTAATGAATTTCCTGACGTATTCCCTGAAGAACTTCCTGGCTTCCCCCTAGAGCGTGAAATTAAATTTTGTATTGACCTTAAACCCGATACAAAACCCATTTCCAAAGCCCCATATCGGATGGCTCCTATTGAACTTCAGGAGTTAAAGACCCAATTGTAGGAATTGTTAGATATCGGTTTCATTCGACCTAGTACTTCTCCTTGGGGTGCTCCTGTTCTATTCGTGAAGAAGAAAGATGGAAGTATGCGACTTTGTATTGATTATCGGGAGTTGAATCATGTCACCATCAAAAATAAGTACCCGTTGCCTCGCATTGATGACCTGTTTGACCAGTTGCAAGGAGCACAATTCTTTTCAAAGATCGATCTTTGTTCTGGATATCATCAGCTGAAGGTTAGAACTGAGGATATTCCAAAGACTACCTTCAGAACTCGGTACGGGTTTTATGAATTCTTAGTCATGTCTTTTGGATTGACTAATGCTCCTGCTGCCTTCATGGATATGATGAACCGAGTATTCAAGGAATATTTGGATCACTTTGTGGTCGTCTTTATTGATGACATTTTTATTTATTCCAAAAGCCGTGAAGATCATGAGCAACACTTGAGGCTGATACTCCAAAAGCTTCATGAAAATAAGCTTTATGCCAAGTTGAAGAAATGCGAGTTCTGGTTGGAGGAAGTAGCATTCCTTGGGCACGTAGTATCAAGTCATGGAATATATGTTGACCCAGCAAAGATTGAAGCTATTCAAAGCTGGGAGCAACCTAAATCAGTGACCGAAGTACGTAGCTTTCTCGGCTTAGCTGGTTATTATCGGAGATTCGTAGAAGGGTTTTCTCGAATCGCTACTTCATTAACTCAGCTGACTGGGAAAGATACAAAATTCTGTTGGAGCGAAGAATGGGAGAAGAGTTTTTAAGAACTCAAGAGGAGACTCATTTCAGCACTTGTTCTGACAATACCATCTGGCTTGGAGGGATTTGTCATCTACAGTGATGCTTCGGGCAAAGGGTTAGGATGTGTTCTCATGCAACATGGAAAAGTTATAGCATATGCCTCTCGATAACTCAAAGAATATTAGAGGAATTATCCTACTCATTATCTAGAGTTGGCAGCTATTGTCTTCGCACTTAAAATTTGGAGGCATTACTTGTATGGGGAGAAAGTGGAGATCTTTACAAATCATAAAAGCCTCAAATATTTTTTCACCCAAAAAGAACTTAACATGCGGCAACGATGTTGGCTTGAACTGTTGAAAGATTAAGATCATACCCTCCAATACCATCCTAGAAAAGCGAACGTGGTAGCTGACGCATTGAGTAGAAGATCATATGCAGGTGCGAGTGCGATATTGTCAACGAAAAGGCCTATTTTGTGTGACTTGCAAAGGATGGAGATAGAGTTACATGTGATGATGGCGAATATACGAGTAGAACCGACTTTAATTGATAAAGTTAAAGCTGCTCAAGCTACAGACCTGGAGCTGATGCGTATGAGGAAGAAAGTGCAAGAAGGTGCTATGCCGGAAGCAAAAATCGATGAGGAAGAAATACTTCGAGTCAACTCCAGACTTTGTGTTCCTAACGACCCTGATTTAAAGTATAACATCATGATGGAGGCGCACAACACACTGTTTGCAATTCATCCTGGGAGTACCAAAATGTATCATGATCTTCGATATATATTTTGGTGGGGCAATATGAAGAGAGAGATAGCGCTGCTTATCTCAAGGTGTCTAACGTGTCAACTAGTCAAGGCGGAGCATCAAGTACCAAAAGGTCTATTGCAACCACTTGAAATTCCAGAATGGAAGTGGGAGCACATTACCATGGATTTTGTCACCGGTCTTCCCAAGGTTTCTCAAGATATAGATGCGATTTGGGTCATTGTTGATAGATTGACCAAGTCGGCTCATTTCTTACCTATACGAGAAACTTATACACTTGAACGTCTTGCTCGTATGTACATAAACGAGATTGTAAGATTGCATGGTATGCCAGTATCCATAGTTTCTGATCGAGACCCAAGATTCACTTCACAATTTTGGGTTAGTTTACAGAAAGCTATGGGCACGGATTTACGGTTTAGTTCGGCATATCATCCTCAAACGGACGGGCAGTTGGAGAGGACTATTCAAACTCTTGAAGATCTATTAAGACTTTGTGTCCTTGATTTCAAGGGAAGTTTGGACAAGTTCTTACCATTGGTGGAGTTTTCCTACAACAACAGCTATCAAGCAAGTATTGGCATGGCTCCATTCGAAGCATTGTATGAAAGAAAGTGTCGTTCTCCAGTATGCTGGGATGAGGTGGGTGAAGCAACATTGTTGAGACCGAAGTTGGTACGTATGACTACGAAAAAGATTCAAACGATCCAGCAACGTATAAAAACCTCACAAGATCGACAAAAGAGTTATGATGATCTTCATCGAAAGGACGTGGAATTCGATATTGGAGATCATGTGTTGTTACGTGTTGCTCCATGGAAAGGAGTTACGAGATTTGGAAAGAGAGGAAAGCTCAATCCTCGATTCATTGGCCCATTTTTAATCCTCGATCGAGTAGGAACTATGGCTTATAGACTCGCTTTACCGCTAAGTATGTCTCGTGGTCATAACGTTTTTCATATATCTATGTTACGTAAATATGTGAAAGACCCGCACCACATTATTGAGTTAGAACCGGACGAAATAGTGAAAGATTTAACATATGAAGAGGTTCCTGTTAAAATCTTGGATAAGAAGGATCATGTTCTACGCTCCAAGGTTATACCTCAAGTCAAAGTTTTGTGGAGGAATCACGATGTTGAGGAAATGACCTGGGAGTTAGAATCTAAAATGAAATCAAGGTATCCTTACCACTTCGACATATCAGGTACGTGCCCTAATTTCAAGGGCGAAATTTCATAAGAAGGGGAGGTTGTAAGACCCCAATTTTTTTTTAATAAAGATGAGTTTTCTGTAAATATCATTTTTAAATATTATGGAATGAATTTAATATAATGTTATAGTTGTGAGTAATATTTATAAATTTTAAAAAGTACGCAAGTTGTTGTATAATATTCGATTGGTCGGGGAATATTCGTTTTAACAGGGAATATTTGTACGACGGCACAATCATTGGTGGACTCCACAACGGAATTATTGTCGGATTGAGAAAATGACAAAAATATTTTATGAAAATAACGGCAGAAGTTTTACCGTTAATACTGTTGAACTATTCGGTAGTAAAAGTACAGTAATACGCGTGGTTGCATAGTAGCACACGGTATTAATTATTGATACTTATGTGATAAGTCACTCAGTTTTGTTTTATTAGTATTATTAATGTAATAAAACATAAAAGCTTTTTATATAAAACAGAATACTTTTATAAAGTTATCTATTTTATTAGACTATATATAGAATATATTATATTCTATTATGCATAGTATTTTGCATAGTAAAATCTTTTTATATAAAACAGAATATTTTTATAAAGTTATTTGTTTTATTAGATTTTAAATAGAATATATTATATTTTATTATGCATAGTATTTGCATAGTGTTTACATAGTAAAATCTTTTTATATAAAACAGAATACTTTTATAAAGTTATTCGTTTTATTAGATTATAAATAGAATATATTATATTTTATTTAAAAGATTTTGCTTTAAATATGGATCGTCCGATTAAAAGTAAATCAATCTGGATCGTTCATGAATTAGTTACTATGCAGTCCATTCTTCTATAAATTGAAGCTCATTCCTTCATTATTTCTTACGAATTCACTGAAACTCTAGAGAGAGAAATTATAGAGGGAAAGAAGAAAAGTATTCCGCTACTGCACTACTCATATATCCAGTACTCTTCTTCTTAAGGTAAGGGGTATTATTTCTTTTGTATTCATAAAGAGAACTTCTATTATTCCATTATTTATTATTCTGTTGGAATAACCTGTATACGCGGGCTACCCTATACTTGGTGAACTTCTTCTGTTATTCCATTATTTATTATTCTGTTGGAATATCCTATCTGTACATTTTACGCTGGACCTGGTTCTGTCTTTATTATTCTGTTGGAATATCCTGTATGTGCGTTTTACGCCGGACTTGGTTCCGTCTTTATTATTCTGTTGAAATATCCTGTCGGCGCGTTTACGCCGGACCTGGTTCCATTATTTATTATCATGTCAGTGCGTTTACGCATGACCTGATTCTATTATTTATTTTTCTGTTGGAATAACCTATCTGTACGGTCTATCGCATTCTTGGTGAATTCTTTTGTTATTCCATTCTTTATTATAATCAGTTGGTTAAAGTTTTGGCTTTTATACTCCATGAAATTAGTAGAATATCTTTGATATTTGCGCTTCATCCAGTATCTTTTCATGGAAATATTCTTCTGAGTATTCTTAAATTTTACTCTACAAAGCAGTATCATGTTAACAATTTGGACGTTGTTGGTTCCTGGATAAATTAATTCTTGAACTTGTTTTATTGAATTCTTATATCATTGTCATCATCTTCATGTTTATATTTTGTTAAAAGTCATCTGTGGCATGTAGTGCATAGATGGACTTGGTATGATTATAACCAGGGATTATTCGGTGTAATCATGATCGTAATATTACGAATGATGTGGTAAAAATCCTCATTGGCTCGTAGTGTATTGATGGACAGTTGTTGGCATGATCATGACCATTGATGAATACACGAATATCCTTGGCCCGTAGTGCATGGATAATTTGTGGTCGTGATACTAATGAATATCATTGGCCGTAGTGCAGGGATGATGTGGACTATTTATTAAGCTGAGTCTCAGCGATAAAAGTGATAAAAAAAACCTTTTAAATCATAAAAGATAGTAGATTTTATTCTCTACTTGACTCTTTTAATGGATTTCTTGTTCCGCTGCAGTTAAACTTGATGTCTATTGTATTTTATCAATTTAACATTGTTGAAGACTAAAGATAATTTATTTTGCATTATCTTAGTCATAATATTTCTTACTGGGCTAGTTGAGCTCACCCTTTATTTCACAGTTCTCTTCAGGAAATGAGAACGTAGCTGGAACTAGTCAGGGAATGGAGTGATGGTCTTAGATGGTGCATTAGTAGTCCTCACTATTCTATGAAATAGTGTGATAATAAATGTAATGAGGACTCCATTGAGTGTGAAAATTGTCTAGATGACAATATTTGTATTAAAACTCACAGCATATGTTTTGTCGTATTTTACACGACTATTGTATAATTAGTTTGTATTTATATTCTGTACCATGTATTTGACGACTCAGAATTGGTGATGTATACCTATTTTGGGGGTGTCACACATTTGACCACCAATCTTGTCGTATTCCTTATTATCACTCCATCTTTATCAATCTTATTCCTGAATACCCATTTGGTGTCGACGATTGGATGATCTCTGGGCCTTGGAACTAATCTCCACACTCTGACTAAAGTTCTTGAATCTTCTAATGTTTCTTTAATCTTTTTTGGTTCCATCTGAGAAAGAAAGCTTAGGAAGAAACATTCATTTTGAGTTGTAGACCTAGTCTTGACTCTTGCATTGGGATCTCCAATTATCATGTCTTAAGAGTGATGTTTTGTCCATTTATTTCCAGTTGGAACATCGGCCCTTGTACATTCTTGTCTAAATTCTTCATGATTTTGATTTGGTTCAAGAGAATCTTCAATTTATAGAGTCCCCATTATAGGAATTATTGACTTTACAATTTCCTAATTTGGTTATACAATCGTTGGATCTGGCCATACGATCGTTGAATCTTTGATCGTAGGGTTCTTCTGCTCTACAACTACTTTATCCTGCTCTACAGTTTCATCGAAAGATATGGCTTTTCTTGGTTCCCCAATAACAGATTCATCAAATGTAACATGAATTGATACTTCAACACTTAATGATTTCTTTTTTGAACACTCTGTAAGTCTTGCCATCCACAAAATATCCAAGGAAGAATCTTTCGTCCAAAAATACTCAGGTAACCTTGATGAGGCTAGAAGTGTTCTTCCTGCCATTATAAGAGTTATATTATTCCTTTTAGCTACTCCATTATTTTGAGGACTTCTTGGAGCTGAGAAGTTATAATAAATACCATTATCTTCCCAAAATTCGTCTACCACTAAGAAATCGAACTTTCTTCCATGATCACTTCTTATAACTTTGATCTTCTTGCCCTTCTCATTCTCAACTAGCTTGAAAAACTTGATTAGCCGAGAGCTTGTTTCATCCTTAGAGCTCAAAAAGAATACTCATATAATATGATGAAGTCGTCTACTATAATCAATGAGTACCTTTTTCTTCTAAGGCTGACAGTCAAAATAGGCCTAAAAAGATCCATATGATTACAGAGGCATATCATTAAAGTTGACTGTTTTGCTTTTGAATAAGACTTTAGTCTGCTTCCTTATCTGAAAAGCTTTGCAAGGCTTTTTCTTAAAAAATTTTATTTTGGTTAAACGTGAAACTAGATCTTTGGAGGCAAGCTTTGACATGTTCTTGAAGTTCAAGTGAGATAGTCTTCTATACCACAACCAACAGACATTTTCTAAAGCTTTAGCAAAAAAGCAGGCAGTCTCTGTTGAACTCAATTCAACTAGATTCACCACATATATATTGCCTTCTCTAGTTTCGTTTAGCTTTAGAAAATTTGATTCCATGTCTCTGAATTGACATTGGTTGTTAAGGAAGAGTATTTGATGCCCATTATCACATAGTTAGTTGGTGCTCAGGAAAAATTGTGCTTTAAGCCTTCAACAAATGTCATCTTGCTGAAAGAAACTGCACCATTTTCTATTGATTCATATCCTCTAGTCTTTCTAGAATTTTTTTCTCCAGAAACAACTGTAAGGCCATCTTTTTCTTTGAAGTTCGACATGAGAGCTTTGTTTTCGGTCATATGCCTTGAGCATCCACTATTGAGATACCAAATTGAACTAGTGGAGCTTCTTCCCTGCAAGAAAAACTATGAAAGTCCAATAATGATATAGAAGGTGGGGTTGAATAGATTATTACCATTTAAAATTTTATCTTAGGCCTTTTCGAATTTTTAGTTAATTAATTTTCAGTGTTAAAATTAATATGCAAGAATAAAAATTCAATCACACAATGCACAGAGATTTGTCTGGTTCACAACATACATCCTGGGCATGTTGCTACGTCCAGTCTCAAGCTCCTCTCCAGGACTTGATATCCTATTACTATCAGTAATAAATACTCCTTCAACAGGCGGAGAAGCCTTTACAAAATTTTATTGACAAACTTTCAACTATACACAACTAACTATTTTGGACAGCAAGCTCCAGCTCCCTCCTCAAGCTTAGTTTTACATTCATTTGAGTTCACTTCTATTTTATGATCTGGTCTTGAACTGACAGTCTCTTCCTCACCTCACAATTACACTAGAGACTCAACTCCCAACTGACATCTCTAAAACTCTGGTCTTGGTCAAAGAATTACTCGTCTTTCTCACAGGTACATAAAATAAACTAACTATACCCTTTTTCGTTTTTACAAAATATTTGATAGAATTTTGCTTCTAAAATAAGTAAATACAATTTAGTACAGATATAAAAGTTTAAATAACTTTTATATTTTAAGGTTTCTCAAATAAGAAAATAGCAGTTAAAGAGTAGATATATAAAAATTCAAAAACTTTATATTTGAGAAAATATATTTCTTTGCAAGTAGATATTGATTTATGCTTAGATCATGTGAAACCCCAGATTTTATGAATAAATATTTAATTTTTCTCGAAATAATTTTTTTTATATTATTGTGTGGATTTGATATAATAGTTATGGGTAGTATTTATAAATTTTGCAAAGTATGCAAGTTGTCATATTATATTCGATTGGTCGGAGAATATTCTTTTTGTCGGGGAATATCCGTACGACGGTACAATTATTAGTGGACCCCACAACGGAATTATTGTCGGATTGAGAAAACGACAAAAATACTTTATGAAAATAACGGCGGAAGTTTTACCGTTGATACTGTTGAACTACTCGGTAGTAAAAGTACAGTAATACGTGTGGTTGCATAGTAGCACACGGTATTAATTATTAATGCTTATGTGAGAAGTCACTCAGTTTGATTCTATTATTGTCAGTTAATAATATGAATTATTTAGCGATAATGACGTTTTGTTTTACTCATATTATTAACGTAATAAAACAGAAATATCTTTTTATATAAAACAGAATACTTTATTAAAGTTATTCTATAAATAGAATATATTATATTTTATTTAAAAGATTTTTCTTTAAATATGGACCGTCAGATTAAAGTAATCAATCTGGACCGTTCATGGATTAGTTACTATGCATTCCATTTTCCTATAAATAGAAGCTCATTCCTTCATTATTTTCTTACAAATTCACTGAACTCTAGAGAGAGAAACTATAGAGAGAAACTATAGAGAGAGAGAAGAAGAGTATTCTGCTACTTAACTATTTCCTTATTTCAGCTCGTCTTTAAAACGGTAAGGGGTGTTATTCTTTCTTATTCATGAAGAGAACTGTTGTTATTCCATTTCTTATTATTCTGTTGGAATAACCTGTATACGCGGATCTACCCTATACTTGGTGACATTCTTCTATTATTCTGTTGGAACATCCTGTCTGTGTGTTTTACACCGGACCTGGTTCCGTTTTTATTATTATTCTGTTGGAACATCCTGTCTGTGTGTTTTACACCGGACCTGGTTCCGTTTTTATTATTATTCTGTTGGAACATCCTGTCTGTGTGTTTTACACCGGACCTGGTTCCGTTTTTATTATTCTGTCGGAATATCCTGTCTGTGTGTTTTACACCGGACCTGGTTCCATTATTTATTATTCTGTCGGAATATCCTGTCTGTGTGTTTTACACCGGACCTGGTTCCATTATTTATTATTCTGTCGGAATATCCTGTCTGTGCGTTTACGCCGGACCTGGTTCCATTATTTATTATTATGTTGGAATAACCTGTTTGTGCGGTCTATCGCATGCATGGTGATTTCTTTTGTTATTCCATTCTTTATTGTACTCAATTGGTTAAGTTTTGACTTCTATACTCCATGAAATTTGTGGAATATCCTTGGTAATTGCGTTTCATCCAGTATCTTTTCATGAAAATATTCTTCTAAGTATTCTTGAATTTTACTCCACAAAGCAGTATCATGTTGACAATTTGGACATTGTTAATTCTTGGATAAATTAATTCTTGAACTTATTTTATTGAATTCTTATATCATTCTCATCATCCTCATGTTTATAAAATGTTGAAAGTCATCTGTGGCCTGTAGTGCATAGATGGACTTGGTATGATTATGACCAGGGATTATTCGGTATAATCATGACCGTAATGTTACAAATGATGTGGTAAAAGTCATCATTGGCCCGTAGTGCATTGATGGACAGTTGTTGGCATGATCATGACCATTAATGAATATACGAATATCCTTGGCCGTAGTGCAGGGGTGATTCGATGATGTGGATTATTTTATTAAGCTGAGTCTCAGCGATCACAGCGCTGAAAAATCTTTTAAATCATAAAAGATAGTAGAGTTTATTTTCTACTTGACTCTTTTAATGGATTGCTTGTTCCGCTACAGTTAAACTTGATGTCTATTATATTTTATCAGTTTAACATTGTTGAAGGCTAATGATAATTTATTATGCTTTATCTTAGTCATAATATTTCTTACTAGGCTAGTTGAGCTCACCCTTTCTTTCACTGTTCTCTTCAGGAAATGAGAACGTAGCTGGGGCAAGTAGGGGAACGGAGTGATGGTCCGAATGATAGTATTAGTTAGTAGTCCTCACTATTCTATGTAATGGTGTGTTAATAAATGTAATGAGGACTCCTTTTGAGTATGAATACTCTCTAGAAGATAATATTTGTATTCAAACACACAGTTTATATTTTGTCGTATTGTACACGACAGTTGTATTAGTAAGTTATATTTGTATTCTGTACTATGTATTTGATGACTCAAGATGGGTGATGTATACCTAATTTTGGGGCGTCACAGTTGGTATCAGAGCTTAGGGATATGATCCCTGGCTAGGATGTGAGAATAGAACTAGGAGGGGAGAGACGGGGAATTCCTTCGCTAGTATGACCTACCTAAGTTTATTTGATATTTAATTTGTGAAACCCCAGATTTTATGAATAAATATTTAATTTTTCTCGAAATAATTTTTTTTTTATTATTGTGTGGATTTGATATAATAGTTATGGGTAGTATTTATAAATTTTGCAAAGTATGCAAGTTGTCATATTATATTCGATTGGTCGGAGAATATTCTTTTTATCGGGGAATATCCGTACGACGGTACAATTATTGGTGGACCCCACAACGGAATTATTGTCGGATTGAGAAAACGACAAAAATACTTTATGAAAATAACAGCGGAAGTTTTACCGTTGATACTGTTGAACTACTCGGTAGTAAAAGTATAGTAATACGTGTGGTTGCATAGTAGCACACGGTGTTAATTATTAATGCTTATGTGAGAAGTCACTCAGTTTGATTCCATTATTGTCAGTTAATAATATGAATTATTTAGCGATAATGACGTTTTGTTTTATTCGTATTATTAACGTAATAAAACAGAAACATCTTTTTATATAAAATAGAATACTTTATTAAAGTTATTCTATAAATAGAATATATTATATTTTATTTAAAAGATTTTTCTTTAAATATGGACCGTCAGATTAAAGTAATCAATCTGGACCGTTCATGGATTAGTTACTATCCATTCCATTTTCCTATAAATAGAAGCTCATTCCTTCATTATTTTCTTACGAATTCACTGAACTCTAGAGAGAGAAACTATAGAGAGAGACTATATAGAGATAGAAGAAAAGTTTTCTGCTACTTAACTACTTCCTTATTTCAGCTCTTCTTTAAAACGGTAAGGGGTGTTATTCTTTCTTATTCATGAAGAGAACTGTTGTTATTCCATTTCTTATTATTCTGTTGGAATAACCTGTATACGTGGTCTACCCTATACTTGGTGACATTCTCCTATTATTCTGTTGGAACATCCTGTCTGTGTGTTTTACACCGGACCTGGTTCTGTTTTTATTATTATTCTGTTGGAACATCCTGTCTGTGTGTTTTACACCGGACCTGGTTCCGTTTTTATTATTCTGTCGGAATATCCTGTCTGTGTGTTTTACACCGGACCTGGTTCCATTATTTATTATTCTGTCGAAATATCCTGTCTGTGTGTTTTACACCGGACCTGGTTCCATTATTTATTATTCTGTCGGAATATCCTGTCTGTGCGTTTACGCCGGACCTGGTTCCATTATTTATTATTCTGTTGGAATAACCTGTTTGTGCGGTCTATCGCATGCATGGTGATTTCTTTTGTTATTCCATTCTTTATTGTACTCAATTGGTTAAGTTTTGACTTCTATACTCCATGAAATTTGTGGAATATCCTTGATAAGTATCTTTTCATGAAAATATTCTTCTAAGTATTCTTGAATTTTACTCCACAAAGCAGTATCATGTTGACAATTTGGACATTGTTAATTCTTGGATAAATTAATTCTTGAACTTATTTTATTGAATTCTTATATCATTCTCATCATCCTCATGTTTATAAAATGTTGAAAGTCATCTGTGGCCTGTAGTGCATAGATGGACTTGGTATGATTATGACCAGGGATTATTCGGTATAATCATGACCGTAATGTTATAAATGATGTGGTAAAAGTCATCATTGGTCCGTAGTGCATTGATGGACAGTTGTTGGCATGATCATAACCATTAATGAATATACGAATATCCTTGGCCGTAGTGCAGGGGTGATTCGATGATGTGGATTATTTTATTAAGCTGAGTCTCAGCGATCACAGTGCTGGAAAATCTTTTAAATCATAAAAGATAGTAGAGTTTATTTTCTACTTGACTCTTTTAATGGATTGCTTGTTCCGCTACAGTTAAACTTGATGTCTATTATATTTTATCAGTTTAACATTGTTGAAGGCTAATGATAATTTATTCTGCTTTATCTTAGTCATAACATTTCTTACTGGGCTAGTTGAGCTCACCCTTTCTTTCACTGTTCTCTTCAGGAAATGAGAACGTAGCTGGAGCAAGTAGGGGAACGGAGTGATGGTCCGAATGATAGTATTAGTTAGTAGTCCTCACTATTCTATGTAATGGTGTGTTAATAAATGTAACGAGGACTCCTTTTGAGTATGAATACTCTCTAGAAGATAATATTTGTATTCAAACTCACAGTTTATATTTTGTCGTATTGTACACGACAGTTGTATTAGTAAGTTATATTTGTATTCTGTACTATGTATCTGACGACCCAAGATGGGTGATGTATACCTAATTTTGGGGGCGTCACAGTTGGTATCAGAGCTTAGGGATATGATCCCTGGCTAGGATGTGAGAATAGAACTAGGAGGGGAGAGACGGGGAATTCCTTCGCTAGTATGACCTACCTAAGTTTATTTGGTATTTAATTTGTGAAACCCCAGATTTTATGAATAAATATTTAATTTTTCTCGAAATAATTTTTTTTTATTATTGTGTGGATTTGATATAATAGTTATGGGTAGTATTTATAAATTTTGCAAAGTATGTAAGTTGTCATATTATATTCGATTGGTCGGAGAATATTCTTTTTATCGGGGAATATCCGTACGACGGTACAATTATTGGTGGACCCCACAACGGAATTATTGTCGGATTGAGAAAACGACAAAAATACTTTATGAAAATAACAGCGGAAGTTTTACCGTTGATACTGTTGAACTACTCGGTAGTAAAAGTATAGTAATACGTGTGGTTGCATAGTAGCACACGGTATTAATTATTAATGCTTATGTGAGAAGTCACTCAGTTTGATTCCATTATTGTCAGTTAATAATATGAATTATTTAGCGATAATGACGTTTTGTTTTATTCGTATTATTAACGTAATAAAACAGAAACATCTTTTTATATAAAACAGAATATTTTATTAAAGTTATTCTATAAATAGAATATATTATATTTTATTTAAAAGATTTTTCTTTAAATATGGACCGTCAGATTAAAGTAATCAATCTGGACCGTTCATGGATTAGTTACTATCCATTCCATTTTCCTATAAATAGAAGCTCATTCCTTCATTATTTTCTTACGAATTCACTGAACTCTAGAGAGAGAAACTATAGAGAGAGACTATATAGAGATAGAAGAAAAGTTTTCTGCTACTTAACTACTTCCTTATTTCAGCTCTTCTTTAAAACGGTAAGGGGTGTTATTCTTTCTTATTCATGAAGAGAACTGTTGTTATTCCATTTCTAATTATTCTGTTGGAATAACCTGTATACGTTGTCTACCCTATACTTGGTGACATTCTCCTATTATTCTGTTGGAACATCCTGTCTGTGTGTTTTACACCGGACCTTGTTCCGTTTTTATTATTATTCTGTTGGAACATCCTGTCTGTGTGTTTTACACCGGACCTGGTTCCGTTTTTATTATTATTCTGTTGGAACATCCTGTCTGTGTGTTTTACACCGGACCTGGTTCCGTCTTTATTATTATTCTGTCGGAATATCCTGTCTGTGTGTTTTACACCGGACCTGGTTCCATTATTATTATTATTCTGTCGGAATATCTTGTCTGTGCGTTTACGCCGGACCTGGTTCCATTATTATTATTCTGTTAAGATTAACCTGTCTATGCGTTTACGCCGAACCTGGTTCCATTATTTATTATTCTGTCGGAATATCCTGTCTGTGCGTTTACGCCGGGCCTGGTTCCATTATTTATTATTCTGTTGGAATAACCTGTCTGTGCGGTCTATCGCATGCATGGTGATTTCTTTTGTTATTCTATTCTTTATTATACTCAGTTGGTTAAGTTTTAACTTCTATACTCCATGAAATTTATGGAATATCCTTGACATTTACGCTTCATCTAGTATCTATTCATGAAAATATTCTCCTGATCATTCTTGAATTTTACTCCACAAAGTAGTATCATGTTGACAATTTGGACGTTGTTAATTCTTGGATAAATTAATTCTTGAACTTGTTTTATTGAATTCTTATATCATTGTCATCATCCTCATGTTTATATTCTGTTGAAAGTCATATGTGGCCTGTAGTGCATAGATGGACTTGGTATGATTATGACCAGGGATTTTTCGGTGTAATCATGACCGTAATATTACAAATGATGTGGTAAAAGTCCTCATTGGCCCGTAGTGCATTGATGGACAGTTGTTGGCATGATCATGACCATTAATGAATATACGAATATCCTTGGTCGTAGTGCAGGGGTGATTCGATGATGTGAATTATTTTATTAAGCTGAGTCCCAGCGATCACAGTGTTGGAAAATCTTTTAAATCATAAAAGATAGTAGAGTTTATTTTCTACTTGACTCTCTTAATGGATTGCTTGTTCCGCTACAGTTAAACTTGATGTCTATTATATTTTATCAGTTTAACATTGTTGAAGGCTAATGATAATTTATTCTGCATTATCTTAGTCATAATATTTCTTACTGGGCTAGTTGAGCTCACCCTTTCTTTCACTGTTCTCTTCAGGAAATGAGAACGTAGCTGGGGCAAGTCGGGGAACGTAGTGATGGTCCGAATGATAGTATTAGTTAGTAGTCCTCACTATTCTATGTAATGGTGTGTTAATAAATGTAATGAGGACTCCTTTTGAGTATGAATACTCTCTAGAAGATAATATTTGTATTCAAACTCACAGTTTATGTTTTGTCGTATTGTACACGACAGTTGTATTAGTAAGTTGTATTTGTATTCTGTACTTTGTATCTGACGACCCAAGATGGGTGATGTATACCTAATTTTGGGGGCGTCACATAATTGGTCGGTCAAAGTATATGGATAATATGTTATATGTTAATTAACCTTTGTTTTGTGGTAGTATTTAAAAATGGCAGCTGAAAATGTCAACAATGGAGTGAATGAGACCGTGGCACCTCTAATCACCAACCAGGATAATGTAATATCAGGCGAAGAAGAAATTAGAGATATCTATGTGGTAAGTGAAGAACTAATTGTTGCACCCGAGTTAGTGGCAGAGGTAGCAGCTGAGAGTGAGGAAGAAGAGGAAGAAGAGGAACCTGAGGAGAATTGGTTAGAAGAAATCTATGATCAAAATTTAGAATTACAAAATCGTGTTCATGAGTTAGAAGAGCAGGCTGAAGAACGACAGGCGGTCGTGGAGCAAAGAGATGTAACGATTCAAAATTGTGTTACCCGATATGTGTTGCTCGAACAAAATCACGCTTTGGCATAGTGTAAGATATTAAAGTTGGAATCTGAGAATTCAAATATCAAGGATCAGCTGAAAGAAGAAACAACTGAACGAGTGAGAATGAAGGATGCGTGGGTAAAAGCCGCACGACGTGTTGATATTGTAGAAAGAGACGTCCGATCCAAAAAGGCTAAAATAGATGATATACATTTCTCTTTTTGGACAGCAATTGGGAGAACCTAACATCGAGTTTTGAATTATCCTGTACAGAGCGGTCAATCTGAACTCGATATGGATCGAAGATTGATGATTCAGATCATGAAGCAGGAGTACGATGAAGCAGTTGAGGGTGGAATATGCCCTATATTAAAGTCAATTCCAACGATAGTAATGACACCAAATGCTACCCCAGACAAGTCAAAGCCGGGTAGTTCAAGGGAGAGCGGTTGTCATGACTTTCTAACAAGTGAGGAACAAAAATGAAGTTATCGCGGGTAAGCTAATCATAAACTCTTGCGAAGTCTATACCGTGTTAGATACCGGTTCTACTCACTCTTTTATTTCACCTAGTTGTGTTCAATATTTGAACTTAACTCCGGAGAAGTTAGACTTTGATTTCTCTGTTGAAATTTCGTTGGGAGAAACCTTTGTTACCTCCACTATTTATAAATCTTGTTCAAATCAACACTTTCACGTTACCTATTGATCTTATCTCTTTGAAAATACTTGCATTGATGTGATTTTTTAAAACGATTGGTTAACTACTCATCATGCTTTTCGTAAGGTTGTTAGCTTTCATATTCCTAACCAACCTATTATGCGAATTCAAGTAACCAAATCACTAAAGTCAATCATTGTCATATCAAGCCATAAGTAAAAATCCCCGTTCCTTTCGTTGTTGATTTCCTGGTGTGGAATGCACCGAATCTAGACTTTCTGTAGGAGACGTTGTAAATGACGATGGTAAGTTGATAGGTATCAATGTGACGTGTTATCCAAGTCTTGGATGAGGGTCACAGTTTTGAACGATATTTCTATTGTTAATAAATTTCTTGACGTATTCTTGAAGACTTCTTAGCCTACCCCAGAGCGTAAAATTGAATTTTTTATTGACCCCAGTACAAAACTCATTTCTTAAACCCTCAAATATTTCTTCAACTAAAACGAACGTATTATGCGCCAAAGACGTTGGCTCGAGCTGTTGAAGATTACGATCGTACCATTCAATAACATCGTGGAAAAGTGAACGTGGTAGCTGACGCGTTGTGTAGAAGATCGTATACGGTTACAAGTGCGAATATTCGAACCCACGTGAAGATAACGAATATACAATTAAAATCGACTTTAATCGATAAAGTTAAAGCCGCTCAAGCTACATACTAAGAGCTGATAAATGTGAAGAAGAAGGTTCAAGAGGGCGTTATTCTAGAAACAAAAATCGACGAAGAGAGAAAATCTCAACTCTCGATTTAATTGGCCCATTTGAAATCCTCGATGAAGTAGGAACTGTGGCCTATAGACTCGTTTTACCGCCAAGTATGTTGCGTGTTCAGAACATTTTTTTTCGTATCGATGTTACGTAAATATGTGGACGACCCGAACCGCATTATTAATTTAGAACCGGACGAAATAGTGAAAGATTTAACGTATAAGGAGATACGTATTAACATCTTGGATAAGAAGGATCATATTCGATGCTTAAAGGTTATACCTCAAGAGTTAGAATTTGAAGTGAAGTCAAGGTATCCTCACATGTTCGGCATACCAAGTACGTACGTAAATTTCGATGTTCGGCATACCAAGTACGTACGTAAATTTCGAGGGCGAAATTCCATAAGGAGGGGAGATTGTGAAACCCCAGATTTTATGAATAAATATTTAATTTTTCTCGAAATAATTTTTTTTATATTATTGTGTGGATTTGATATAATAGTTATGGGTAGTATTTATAAATTTTACAAAGTATGCAAGTTGTCATATTATATTCGATTGGTCGGAGAATATTCTTTTTGTCGGAGAATATCCGTACGACGGTACAATTATTGGTGGACCCCACAACGGAATTATTGTCGGATTGAGAAAACGACAAAAATACTTTATGAAAATAACGGTGGAAGTTTTACCGTTGATACTATTGAACTACTCGGTAGTAAAAGTACAGTAATACGTGTGGTTGCATAGTAGCACACGGTATTAATTATTAATGCTTATGTGAGAAGTCACTCAGTTTGATTCCATTATTGTCAGTTAATAATATGAATTATTTAACGATAATGACGTTTTATTTTATTCGTATTATTAACGTAATAAAACATAAACATCTTTTTATATAAAACAGAATACTTTATTAAAGTTATTCTATAAATAGAATATATTATATTTTATTTAAAAGATTTTTCTTTAAATATGGACCGTCAGATTAAAGTAATCAATCTGGACCGTTCATGGATTAGTTACTATGCATTCCATTTTTCTATAAATAGAAGCTCATTCCTTCATTATTTTCTTACAAATTTACTGAACTCTATAGAGAGAAACTATAGAGAGAGAGAAGAAGAGTTTTCTGCTACTTAACTATTTCCTTATTTCAGCTCGTCTTTAAAACGGTAAGGGGTGTTATTCTTTCTTATTCATGAAGAGAACTGTTGTTATTCCATTTCTTATTATTCTGTTGGAATAACCTGTATACGCGGATCTACCCTATACTTGGTGACATTCTTCTATTATTCTGTTGGAACATCCTGTCTGTGTGTTTTACACCGGACCTAGTTCCATTTTTATTATTATTCTGTTGGAACATCCTGTCTGTGTGTTTTACACCGGACCTGGTTCCGTTTTATTATTATTCTGTTGGAACATCCTGTCTGTGTGTTTTACACCGGACCTGGTTCCGTTTTTATTATTCTGTCGGAATATCCCGTCTGTGTGTTTTACACCGGACCTGGTTCCATTATTTATTATTCTGTCGGAATATCCTGTCTGTGTGTTTTACACCGGACCTGGTTCCATTATTTATTATTCTGTCAGAATATCCTGTCTGTGCGTTTACGCCGGACCTGGTTCCATTATTTATTATTCTGTTGGAATAACCTGTTTGTGCGGTCTATCGCATGCATGGTGATTTCTTTTGTTATTCCATTCTTTATTGTACTCAATTGGTTAAGTTTTGACTTCTATACTCCATGAAATTTGTGGAATATCCTTGATAATTGCGTTTCATCCAGTATCTTTTCATGAAAATATTCTTCTAAGTATTCTTGAATTTTACTCCACAAAGCAGTATCATGTTGACAATTTGGACATTGTTAATTCTTGGATAAATTAATTCTTGAACTTGTTTTATTGAATTCTTATATCATTGTCATCATCCTCATGTTTATAAAATGTTGAAAGTCATCTGTGGCCTGTAGTGCATAGATGGACTTGGTATGATTATGACCAGGGATTATTCGGTATAATCATGACCGTAATGTTACAAATGATGTGGTAAAAGTCCTCATTAGCCGTAGTGCATTGATGGACAGTTGTTGGCATGATCATGACCATTAATGAATATACGAATATCCTTGGCCGTAGTGCAGGGGTGATTCGATGATGTGGATTATTTTATTAAGCTGAGTCTCAGCGATCACAGTACTGGAAAATCTTTTAAATCATAAAAGATAGTAGAGTTTATTTTCTACTTGACTCTTTTAATGGATTGCTTGTTCCGCTGCAGTTAAACTTGATGTCTATTATATTTTATCAGTTTAACATTGTTGAAGGCTAATGATAATTTATTCTGCTTTATCTTAGTCATAATATTTCTTACTGGGCTAGTTGAGCTCACCCTTTCTTTCACTGTTCTCTTCAGGAAATGAGAACGTAGCTGGGGCAAGTAGGGGAACGGAGTGATGGTCCGAATGATAGTATTAGTTAGTAGTCCTCACTATTCTATGTAATGGTGTGTTAATAAATGTAACGAGGACTCCTTTTGAGTATGAATACTCTCTAGAAGATAATATTTGTATTCAAACTCACAGTTTATATTTTGTCGTATTGTACACGACAGTTGTATTAGTAAGTTGTATTTGTATTCTGTACGATGTATCTGACGACCCAAGATGGGTGATGTATACCTAATTTTGGGGGCGTCACAGATCAAATAGTGCTGCTATGTAAGCAAATATACAAAATGATGTACAATTATAACAGTTTCGATATTTGAGTGAGAAGTGCTTCTTGAATAAGCAAGTATATAACTTTTGTTCAGATCTAATTTTCTTTATAAAATAAAGAATGTGTTTCTATGGAGAAATAAATTTAAATTTAATTTTAGGTATACAAGTTTAAATAAATTTTATAATTATAATTCTTGTTAAGCAATTAAATTCACATAATCTTGTGATATAAAAGTTTAAATAACTTTTATATTAAATAACAAGTATTTAAGTAAATAAATCCTCAAATACGTGTAATGACAAATATCAAGTATATAATAAAGTAAACAATTTAAGTAACACTTTATACTCAAAAAATATATAATAATATATTTTATCTATCTTGTGAATATTAAATAAGGCCACTTAGAATTTTAATAACCGTTCGAATGATATTCTTGTTTAAGGAATACCTCCAAATAGCGGTATCTAAAACTGAACGAATTTAAAGTTTCATTGTTAATATTTGTATAAATATTTTTGATAGATCACTTAGAACTTTAATAATCGTTCGAATGATATTCTTGTTTAAGGAATATCTCCAAATAGTGGTATCTAAAACTGTTATACTTTACGATATTAATATAAATAAGTTATATATTGATAAAGAGTCACTTAGACCTTCAATAACCGTTCGAATGATATTTTTGTTTAAGGAATACCTTCGAATAGCGGTATCTAAAATTGGTTTTTTTTTTATTGATATGAATAGATGAAATATATATATAAATGTGTATAATAATTTCTATTTGTATATCTATATTTATGCACAAGTATGAGATAATAACAATAAATCAATTCAAGAACTTATCTCAAAATAATTTGACCAATTTTATCTTCTTCAAGAACTTTGATTAGAATTGAGTAAGCTTTTTAGAGAGACATTATGTAGGCAAGGATAGTGTAGGCTTTACTTGATTTTGAAATTGGTGAGTTGAAAGTAAAGAAAAAAAATTTTGTCAATGATAATTTCTGAATTTTGGAAATAGTTTTAAATCAAGGGCTTGGATTACTTTGAATTAAAAAAGATGGTTCAGATGAATTATATAAAGTCTCACACGAATCGAACTCAACATAATAGCCAACGTTCAACTACTCCATTTTAGCCCATCTTACATTTGTCAAGCATAGCTCATTAAATACACTTAATGCCCAGCATGTTTCATCAAAAAAAATTTACACATTACATTCCTTAATTTAATTGCCATGGACCCCACAGATTTTATCAACCGAAAAAAGACTTACAAGCCTTTTGAATTTTATTTCTTATAATGTGCCCCATGTATACATGCAACAGTTGATCAGACAAAGGCTTAAGGCATTTTGGCAATTTTTGGCTTGAAAAATAACTATAATATATATATATATATATATATATATATATATATATATATATATATATATATATACGGTCCGGATCTTAAGCTCACCTCTTATTCAACTCACCTGAGCTCACCCCCTCCCCTTTAGCGACGAACCCGACGACGGTTCAGTCATATAACCGTCGTCTATACTTTTAGCGACGCTATATATTGTTTGTTGCTAAAAGTATAGACGACGGATGTATGACCGAACCGTCACTGGGTCCGTCGCTAAAAGGGGGTGAGCTCGGGTGAGTTGGATAAAGGGTGAGCTTAAGATCCGGACTATATATATATATTGAAAGAATTGATCAGGAGAAATTATTTTAGGAATTGGGATTCTCCTTGCATTAGGAAATGTTACTTTGTGAATTAATCTCTTTAACATATGATATTAAATTATCAAGGTCAAGAAAATATTAATTCAATTTAGGATGAAAAATATTTTTTGTTAAAATAAATAAGATAATTACAAACATTTATATCATATAAATCCTATGGAGAGGATTCTAGCCAAATTACTAATTTTATTGTTATCATCAAAATATTCCCAAAACTTAGAGACCCAACACACTAAGCTTTATTTTGGTATCCAGATTTATTTGGGTCCTGATTTGTTAATTCTCTTAGGGACCCAGAACTACTAAATTTTTGGTCTTACATGCACAAGATAATCATTAAAGTAACACATAGCTGCAATATGTCCATATTCATGACAGTTATAACATTTAATATGATGCATGTTGTTGTTATTGTTGTTGTTGTTTTTGTTGTTGTGTGTGTATGAATTCCTTCTCTTCTGGGACACGTTTGGACTATAGAAACTTATTGCATTTCTTTTATACTCATATTATCTCTTCTTCCACACTGCTATAAGATTATGAGAATTCATAGTGTAAAACTTAACTCTACGATTCTTGCTTAATTGGTTCGTAGAGTGAGTGCAACCTGACTCAACTATCCTTCAAGGCAAGGTAGTAAGTGATTTGTTATTCTCAGGGATCACAACTTGATCAGCAGAGATTGTTTAACTTGGAATACTTGGCTCAACAACCTTTGTGAATTTCACAAACATAATACTTCTGTGAAGATTAGAAGCACTGTTAATATTGGTCTCCAACAATGTGTCAATACTACGATCGAAAGATTAGAAGCACAATTATTATTGATCGATCTGAGAAAGATCTCTAACTTGTGATTAGGGAGTCCATTGAAGAAGAAGAAGAAGAAGACATGTTCCATCTAGAGATAGTCTTCTCTAATTCCTGAATTTTAGAAACTAAAGTTGATTCTCTTTGTGCAGACTATTCAATTATCTTTCTCAACTTTTTATTCTCAACCTCAAGCATAGATTTAGAGCTAGCATTTCGTAGAGGTGTTTCTCCATATGTACTTTCTCTTTGTCCTTTTGAAGAAGAGAATGTAATGGCCACTTGATAGAACCATGAACTACTTCATATATTTGTGCAAATCAGATGTAATATCATGTAGTGTAATTCTAAGGTCATTTATATCTTCATAAAGGGATTTAAAATCAAATTCCTCACTAATATTATTTTCTTGATAATCAATGGTGTTGTTTGCTTGAGCTTCTATGGCCATTAGACAAAGATTGTTCATCTAGGGTCCTTCATCATTGCTGGACTCTGAACTTGAATCATTATCAGAGTCACTCCACGATCCTTCTGCTAGGAGATCTTTATATTTCTTCTGCTTTTTTTTATAACTTTTGAACTCTTTCTTTGGAGCAAAAACTTTCTTCTTCTTATCTTTGTTCAATTATTCTCTCAGGGGTTTGTTATACTCAGATATATAGTGACCTATTTTTTTTCAATTGTCCCACATGTCTTTTCAACGATCTTAGTTGATGTTGTTGTTGTTCTATCTTCTGGGATTGCTACTTCTGCCCTTTCTCATTAACTTTCTTAGTCTTCTGGCAAGAGGAGTAATATCTTCATTATTGTGACGCCCCCAAAATAGGTATACATCACACATCTTGAGTCACCAAATACATGGTACTGAATACAAATACAAACTTAATTATACAACATGAGCTGAGAGTGTTTACACGAATATTGTCTCATAGACAATATCCAAACTCAAATTCAATCCTCATTACATTTATTATCAAACTAAATAGTAAGGACTACTAAAACAACCATCTCGGACCGTCACTCCATTCCCCGACTAGTCCTGGCTACGTTCTCATTTCCTGAAGAGAACAATAAAAGCAAAAGGGTGAGCTCAACTAGCCTAGTAAGAAATATTATGACTAAGATAATACATAACAAATTATCGTTAGCCTTCAACAGTGTTAAACTGATAAAATATAATAAACATCAAGTATAACTGCAGCGGAACAAGCAATCCATTAGAAGAGTCAAGTAGAGCATGATATCTACTATTTTCTATGATTTAAAAAGTTTATCAATAATTTTATCGCTGGAACTCAGCTTAATAAATAATCCACATCACTGAATTATCCATGCACTACGGGCCAAGGATATTCATTAGTATCACAACCACGAATTATCCATGCACTACGGGCCAAAGATATTCGTGTTTTCACCAATGGCCATGATCATGCCAACAACTGTCCATCAATGCACTACGGACCAATGAGGAATTTTACCATATCATTTGTAACATTATGGTCATGATTATACCGAATAATCCATGGTCATAATCATACCAATCAATAGTCCATCTATGCACAAGGGCCAAAGATGACTTTCATAATAATATAAGCATGATGATGATGACAATGATATAAGAATTCGATTAAATAAAAGCAAAGTATAAACTTTAAAAAAAATTATAATTTAATTTATCCAGAGTTCAAAAAGGTCCAAATTATCAACATGATACTGCTTTGTGGAGTAAAATTCAAGAATAATATTGTATCAAAAATAATTTGGACCGAAAAGAAATTAATTTTTGTCATGAATATTACCCCGGGTAAATAGTATCTGAGTGAATAGTATCCCGTGAATAGTACTTTGAGAATAGTACCCCGTGAATAGTACTTTAGTATGAAAAAGTTAAAACTTATCAAGAATGTTCATAATAATATTTCCATGAAAAGATACTGGATGAAGCGCAAATTTTAAGGATATTCTACTAATTTTATGGAATATAGAAGCCAAAACTTTAATAAAACGAGTGTAGAATTCAGAATCTAAGACGAAATAATATTACTTACATACTACAGAGTATGGAAGAAAATACTATTTCTAACGAATATTGAACAAAAATAATATTCCTTGCCTTAAATAGAAGAGTATTCCAACTGGTATAGCGGGGATATTCTTGAAGAAAACTTTCACTATTTTCTACACTCAAAGCTTCTTAAAACTCTAAAGAAATACGCTCAATATTATAGAAGAAGAATTCTTTGATTCTGGTGTGATTTTTAATTCTAAACTAAGCATCTTATTTATAGGAGAATGGAAGGGGTACTGTTAAGGAAAATCTTCACGGACGAAACAATTGAAGATTCACGGACGAATTATTTAAAATCTTCAGACATTTCATTTTTTTAAAATAATAATTAATATTCAACTTACCTATCCTGCAGGGCAACAACATATATATATATATATATATATATATATATATATATATATATCACACACACCAGCACACCTAAATTCACACACACACACAAAAGTACTCCTCCCTTTTTTCATTCCACCCGTGATTTCAAAATTTCTAACACCCCTGACTTTTTTTCCAACATGTGGGCCCCACCACTAATTTTATATATATATATATATATATATTGAATAACTTTCTACCGATTATTTCAAAAAATGAGTGAATGGGGGGGTCCATATAATAAGTAAATTTACAATAAATACTTCATAAAAAAATCTCCTCAATATTTTTAACAACATTTATTCATCATTATTATAACTCACAATATTAACAATCAGATCGTTCTCAGGAAAGATGGGACTTTTCGATAAGGATTTCTCCCTATTGGCGGGCAATTAGGTGACCAAACCCCTTTCTTCGACAGAACTTTCTAGACATTGTTAATTATGCAAATAATAATATGAATAACTTGTTATCTCAATTATTAATTTAATAATATAAAATATTAACAATAATTGAATCAAATAACGTGAGATACAATGCAGTAATTACTGTAGCAATAATTGAATATAACTGAGTGACTTCTCACGTAAGCATCAATAATCAATACCGTGTGCTATTATGCAACCACGCTTATTACTGTACTTTTAACACCGGGTATTTCAACAGTTAACGGTAAAACTTTCGTCGTTATTTTTATAAAAAGATATTTTTGTCATTTTCTAACTCCGACAATAATTTTGCTGTGGGGTCCACCAATGATTGTGTCGTCGTACGAATATTCCCTGTTAAAATGAATATTTTCAACCGATCGAATATTTTATAACAACTTACATACTTTGCAAAATTTATAAATATAACTCACAACTATAATATTATATCAAATCCACACTATAATATTAAAAATGATATTTCGAGAAAAATTAATCTATATTTATAAAAGTTGGGGTCTTACAATCATCATCAGATTCACCTTTTACTGGAGCTTTGAAAGATGTCTTTGAGGCTTTAAGTGCTGCTCGTCTTTCTTTCCTTCTTGATTCTGATGTAGTAGCTACCATTTGATTCAATTCAAGCTCATAGGTAAGTAAATTACCGTAGAGCTTCTGCACAGTCATTTCATGAAAATTTTTGGATTCTCTTATTGCAGTGGTTTTTGTATCACTTACTTGACAATGCTATTATTAATTTGATGTTGAGTTCCTTATTGGTTTAGACTTTCTCAAATACTCTGAGGGAGTTTAGCATAATGTTGAACCTCTCGTATGTTATAGTTATATTTTTACTAGGAACATAAGAAAACATATCATATTATTGAGTAAAAAAGGATTGGTTGTTCTCCTTTACTTCTTTTGTCCCTTAATGCATTACTAGGATTGCTTGACACACCTCATTTACAGTCTTACAATTTACTTCATTCTCAAATAGTTCATCTTGTAAGGCCATGACCAAGTTGTTCATGGCTCTTTGTCAAGTTACACTAGCTTCTTTTCGATGTCGGTCCACTCTGCCCTTTTGTTTGATAGCTACTTTATTTGGATTATGAGTTATTGGAGCGAACTTTTTAGGAACGTAGGGGCCATTGATTACTGCATCAAACAACTCTTCATCTATTGCATCCATATATGCCTGTATACGCTTATCTTTATTGCATAAAGGTGGCTTGTTTCCACCACCAAGCTCAAAACTGGTTTTATTTAGTGTCATTGATCTATTCAAGTGATTAAAGCTTTGATCAATAGAACCTTGCTATGATAAAACTTGATATTTCTCAAAGGCACTGAGAGATCTAGAAAGAAGGGGGTTGAATAGATCTTTAAAACCTTTTTCTTTTAAGAAGTTATTACGAATTTATAATTAACCAAGTTAATTAAGAGATTATGCACAATGGAATGGTAGTTTATAAAAACCACTTTAAAGATTAAAGAAAACTCTCAATTCTAAATTTAGCAAATCAAAGTGGAACTAAGTCACAAAATAAATCAAAGAACACTTAAAAGGAACTCAACAAAAAAGTAAGTGCAGAAAGTAAATGACACAAAATATTTTTAAGTTGTTCAGAATGCAAAGATCTCCTAGTCCACTCTTCTACTCCTTGAGTATATATAATCCACTAAGGATGGGGTGATCACTAAGATCTATTCATAAAGAACAGTTACAACATATGAATCACCCAGATTCATTCAAAGCACTAAGACTTAGTTACAACATATCACTAAGATCTCTTCAAGTCATTAAGACCAATACAATCACTGAGGATGAATGATGTTTGAGGTACTGCTAAGTTGTTTAAAATTCAGTATTGAAAACTTAGCAACATAACAAGATGTTCAAAATCTTAGAGTAAATGACATTTTAAATTGGTGTGATACCCCGAATGTTTACGAGTTTAGTAAATCATGATGTTAAATGTACGATGGTTGTGGCATAAGATGATCCTCAGAAAGAAAAGTTGATGGGTTAAAGAATGGATAATACTCAGAATATAATTGAGTTTGATTAAAGGTTATGAAATAAAACCTATAAGAATTTATTGAGGAAGTGAATAGGTAATATAACACCTAAGTGGAAATAGTACGTTGAAATTATTCAACGACAAATTTTCGGAAGAAATTAGATCCAAACTGAGTAGGAAAGGTTTTATATTTGTGATTCCGAGGACTAAATCCTTATAAGAGAGGAATAATGTGACAACCCATATTTTTCGAAAATTATTTTAATAAAATTTAAAATAAGAATTTAATAAATAAAATTATTATTGTGAGACGTGTTGGGTCTGAATATATGTGTTGTATATATTTATATGATTTATGTGATAGATTTAATATGTATGTATAAGGGTAAAATATATACATATATCTGAAAAGTAAAATTTAATAGTTTATTAGCTAGCTTGAATTAGCTTTGAAATGGAATATCGAAGCTAATGGAATTTAATTAATCAGTATTAACAAATTGAGGTTAAGATAAATTATATTATAAGTTAATATTGTGAATGATGTGCCTTGTATTGCAATGGATTAAATTATGATGAACTAAGTTTTATATGTGAGTTAATTAATTCACTTACTTAAAATTAGTGAATTAATGTATGTATTTTTTGTGAATAAAATGACAGAGTTAATTAAACTCATTATTTTAATATATTACATATGAATATAATATATTTATGTAATGGCTTAATATAATTTATTATGCCAGAAAAACATAAATTAAATATGGAATGAGGTAGTTAGTTCTCTATTGGAAAATAGGTGGATTAAAATATTCATTTTAATTGATTGAATAAAAAAATTTATTTAGCTAATGATGATAGTTGTATTTATGTTACAATAATTATATGTAACATGAATAATGGTATAATATTTAATAATATGTCAAATGAATGTAAATTAAAAATATAAGATGAGATCCAATATATAAAATATGTATATTGATATCAAGTTAGTAAATTAAATTCATATTTGAATAAATGATTGAATATATTAAATTATATATTTAACATATAAATAAATTGTTTGAAAAAAATTTATGGAAGAAACAAAGAAATTTAATTTACATAAGCTATTTAAATAATTAGTGAAACAAATATTAATTATTTAAATTGATTCGTTACACTACAAGTGTTTTTTTTAATTATGAATTTAATTTCATAATTAATGGAGCAATTTTTATACATATTATAAATGTATAATTATCCAGTTTGGGTAAATAATTTATTGGAATACATGTAATTGTAATACATGAATATGTGTGTATCCAATATGCATTATGAGAATAGATATGGGAATGTAGAGTATAAGAGTAATGGTATACATAATAAAACATGTGGATTAGTCATATCTTTCTAAGCATGAGGTGTAACTCATTAGGCTAATAGTGGACACTAAGCTATCATCTGATGTATAAGATTATTGTTAGTAAACTTAATAACATGATACATTCTCCTGCTCATTCTCTCATTCCCCTGCATCTCCATCCATTCCAAACAAACTCTAAGCCTTAACTCTTCATGCTTCCAAAATTACCAACCCAAGAATTTATCAATTATTGTTAAAGATTTCACTAAATCATCTAAGAGTTATAGCCACAAATTGAAATCGAATTCACTATAAGAAAATGGTCCATCAGCGACCAAGAGTTTCTGCGAATGCCGTATGTTGTCGCAGATGTGAGAAATAGCTACCGTTGTTGGCCACCGTCCTTGTATCTAGTCGCTATCTAATATCTGTGATCGTACACAATTGCTGTAAGACCCCGAATTTTATGAAATAAAAGTATTCAATTTTTCTTATAATTACTATTCAGTAAATGGTTAAATTGATAAAAGTTTAAAGTTATGGGTGAAATGTGAATATTTTTTTCAAAATAAGCAAGTGGTTATAAAATTATCATTGTTGTCGGGGAATATTCGTTTGGTCGTAGAATATTCTTTCTGTCGGGGAATATTCGTACGACGGCGCAGCTATTTGTGGGCCCCATAACGAATAACTGTCGGATGACGATAACGACAAAAATTTGAGTTTTTACAAATAACGACGTAGTTGTTACTGTTAATACTGTTGAAATACCCGGTGGTTAAAATACAGTAATACGCGTTATTGCACAGTAGCACACGGTATTGCACAGTATTTTTGAAATTATTGATTCTTACGTAAGAAGGCACTACTCAATAATTATTACAGTAGTTACTGTTCAATATTTTATTTTATTGATTCAATAATTGTTGCGTTGATATTTTATATTATTGTTGTTTCAATAATTGTTGCTGCACAGTATTTTCCTTTATCAGATCAATAATTCATATTATTTGAATAGTGTTATTAGATAACATTATTGACAATGTCTAGAAAGTTCTGTCTAAGGAGAGGTTTGGTCATTTAATTGCGCGCCAGTAAGGAAAAATTCTTATTGGAAAGCCCCCTCTTTCCTGGGAACGGCCTGGTTGTCATAAATGTGATTCTGTAATATTATTTGTGAATAATTAATTATTGATTTATATGATAAGAAAATATTTATTTTATGTGGATATAAATGAGGGATATATTTTTGTGGTTAAAAAATGAAGGAGTTAATGTTGAGATTTTTATCCGTATTTTTGTCGGAATGGAGGTATTAAAAATCAGGATTTTTTTTAGAAATATTGCGGGTGTTATAATTTTTAATCCGACCGTTGGATCGTGGTAATTTTTGGATATGTTATACATATATAAGTTGAGTATATGCCCACAAATTTTGAACCGTTAAAAATGAACGTATGATTTATTATGAATTTTACGAGATGACTGGTTCAGAAATTGTTGAATTTTCGGAGTTTATCATTTTGGTGGAAAATTCTAGAATTGGTGGGCCCCACTTGTGGTTGGTGAAGAAATGTGCTGAATTATATTTCAAATATGGTGGGTGGGAATAGTAGCAGGTAAAGCCATCAGGTTGCAGGTCAAACCTACCAAAATTTTCCTATAAATAGAGGGCTAAGTTAGAATTGAAAATCACACCAAAAACATAAGCTTTCTCTCTTTCTCTCTCTATATTATGAAGCATATTTTGTGAGTTTTTAGATACTTGGTGAGTTGCTATTCATCAGTGCAAATTTTTTTCAGCATCATATCCGATATCCAGTCAGAAGTACTGCTCTTTTGAGGTAAGGGATAGTAAGGGATAGTAAGGGATATTAAGGGATTTTAAGGGTTGTTATGATTTTCAGTTTCGTAATTTTTCTGATCTTCAAAAATTCTGGAAAAATTTAAAATGATATTTTGATGAGTTTCTTGATTGTGTCCAAAAATGGTGATTTTTGGATGTATAGATTGAGAGTTATGAATTTTATGAGAAAAGACTATTTTAAAAGTAACTGCTTATAATTTCTTGTGGTTAACTCCAAAATTGATGAAATTTTTATTGGGAGTACATGTATATGATGGAAGTATACTCTGTTAATTTCATAATTTTTAGACAAAAGTACAATTTTTGATAAATGTCTAAATATTTGGCTATTTTGGCCATATGAAAAATAGTAAATGACTTTTAAAAATTCTGAGAAAAATATATGTTCACTATGGGACTATATTATGCTAAATCCCAGAAAAGAAATATTTTTGGAACTGATTTGGTATTTTTCATGAAAATAGTCTAGTTATGAGTAAATGAATTAAATATGTTTTGTGAAGAAAGAAAATTGGAAAATAGGATTTTATGGCTTGAGAATCCTATATGAGGTATATGCAGATTTTTTATGAAGGTTTTGGTTATTGATGATGAAATTGTAAGAGTTGGCATTTTATGATGATTAAATGCATTAATTAGTAAAGTGTAAACAATTAAAATAAATTGTTTATAAATTTAAGTAATGTTATTCTTTCAATATCATTATACCGAAATATTGGTATGGATTTTATTGTGGAATTTCTACCTTTTTGAGTCGGTGTTACTATTCATGAGTTACTATTCACGAGTTACTATTCATGAGTTACTATTCACGAGTTACTATTCACGACAAAATTGGTTTCTTTTACTAACCAAATTATAGTTGATTTATGAATATTACTCTTGAGATTAAATCTATATGTTGATTATATTGATTTTATTATCATATATAACATTTTTATAACCCTGATGTTGAAATTCTCTTTCACTGGAGTGTAAAGATGGGTAGATTATTGGTATGATCATGACTAGGGTTCTCTTTGGCCTGTAGTGCAAAGTTGAATTGTGACTGGTATGATCATGACCATTGAATTTACAATTGAATATCTTTAGCTTAAGTGTAAAGATGAATTGATTAACATGGTTATAATTATGGTGTATATAAATTCTGAAATGATTATATATTTCTTTGAGATATGAATATATTTGGCCTGTAGTGCAAATATTAATTGTTGAGGAATATCTTTGGCCTGTAGTGCAAAGATGAATTGTAGATGAATATCTTTGGCCAGTAATGCAAAGATGAACTGTTGATGAATATCTTTGGCCTGTAGTGCAAAGATGACTTGTTGATGAATATCTTTGGCCCGTAGTGCAAAGATGAAGTTATTAGTATGATTATGAACAGGAATTGTGATTTGGTATAACCATGATCTTTGATGTTTCAGGTAAAGACAGGTGATGAAAATATTCTTCGTCCTGGGTGCGAAGAAAAATTTATAGTCACAATTATGATTATGAGTTATTCATATGATTGTGGAAAGGAACTGTTGAGTGAGGTTACATGGATAAAATATTGTCGATGGATTTTTAACATGGAGAAGATAATAGACTTTATAGTCTATTTGACTCTTCTAATGGATTGCTCGTTCCGCTGCAACTATGGTTGAAATTTTTATCATTTACTATATGTTCTAAATCTCTGATTTATTGTTGATGAAGGCTATTGATAATTGAATTATCTTTAGTCATGATATTCTTTACTGAGCTAGTTGTGCTCACCCTTTTACTTCACAATTCCTTTCAGGTAATAAGAGTGTAGCTGGGTCGAGCGGGGGTAACGGGGAAATAGAACGGTGGTCTTTAGCTGTGGATGTTCTCCCGAAGCAGTATAGAAAAGTTCATTTAGTAGTTTTATTTGGTGAATCCAATAGGGTAAGGTGTACCCAACGTTGGAAGGGTGGTTTGCCACTATCATACAAGATGTCTAATGACATACAACCTCGTGTCATCATAGGACATGGTTGTGCTCATCCATTTGCTGAGTATATCTATGGGCACTACCTATATAATCTTGGTGTTTGTTTGAAGTATAATTCTCAATTAGAGACAGTGGAGATAATGATAAGTCAAGAGAAGACTCACCATCGGGAAGAATATGATAGTAATCTTCTCGTTTTTCTTTGGGGTCTATTGGGTCAACCAAGGATAATTCTGTGGCCATATGATATCTATCATAACCTAGATGCGTGGCCTCCCATGTACGAAGGTTTCCTTGAGCACTTCCCAAAGATTCTAATTTCTAAAACAGTTTTTGACTATACCTTTATGTAAGGTGTCATTGTGAGGTGATGTCCACGGTTGGAACATGAGTCACATTTGGTATATATTTGTATCCAAACTCACAACATATGTGTTGTTATATTTTGCACGACAATTGTTGTAATAAAGTTGTAGTTATTTTCTGTACCATGTATTTGACGACTCAGAATGGGTTGGGTGGAATGGACCTATTTTGGGGTTGTCACAGGTGGTATCAGAGCTATAAGTAAAGAGCCCCGAGCCTCTCGCTGTTGACTTCATGTTGATGGGGGATGCACCGAAGCCAGACTCTCCGTAGGGGACGCCGTTCTGCGGTGGCAAACTGATAGGTACCACTGTGAGGTGCTGTGGTTGAAGCACCATGAGAGTCACAGGTGGTATCAGAGCTTAGGGATATGATCTCTGGCAGAGATCGGGGAATACAACTAGGAGGGGAGAGATGAGTTAATCCTTCGCTAGTGTGTCCTACCTAAGCTTATTTGTTGGTCAGTCATAATATCGGGATATTATGTGATATGTTAATTTGTTAAATTAACACTTGTTTTGAAGCTGTATTCTAGAATGTTATTTGAAATACAGGAGATGAGCAATGGAGAAATTATGATGGCAGAGAAGATGGAATTTGAAATGAAAGGAAGGTATTCTCAACTCTTTGAAATACCAGGTACGTAAATTTCGGGGACGAAATTTCATAAGGAGGGGAGATTGTAAGACCCCGAATTTTATGAAATAAAAGTATTCAATTTTTCTTATAATTACTATTCAGTAAATGGTTAAATTGATAAAAGTTTAAAGTTATGGGTGAAATGTGAATATTTTTTTCAAAATAAGCAAGTGGTTATAAAATTATCATTGTTGTCGGGGAATATTCGTTTGGTCGTAGAATATTCTTTCTGTCGGGGAATATTCGTACGACGGCGCAGCTATTTGTGGGCCCCATAACGAATAACTGTCGGATGACGATAACGACAAAAATTTGAGTTTTTACAAATAACGACGTAGTTGTTACTGTTAATACTGTTGAAATACCCGGTGGTTAAAATACAGTAATACGCGTTATTGCACAGTAGCACACGGTATTGCACAGTATTTTTGAAATTATTGATTCTTACGTAAGAAGGCACTACTCAATAATTATTACAGTAGTTACTGTTCAATATTTTATTTTATTGATTCAATAATTATTGCGTTGATATTTTATATTATTGTTGTTTCAATAATTGTTGCTGCACAGTATTTTCCTTTATCAGATCAATAATTCATATTATTTGAATAGTGTTATTAGATAACATTATTGACAATGTCTAGAAAGTTCTGTCTAAGGAGAGGTTTGGTCATTTAATTGCGCGCCAGTAAGGAAAAATTCTTATTGGAAAGCCCCCTCTTTCCTGGGAACGGCCTGGTTGTCATAAATGTGATTCTGTAATATTATTTGTGAATAATTAATTATTGATTTATATGATAAGAAAATATTTATTTTATGTGGATATAAATGAGGGATATATTTTTGTGGTTAAAAAATGAAGGAGTTAATGTTGAGATTTTTATCCGTATTTTTGTCGGAATGGAGGTATTAAAAATCAGGATTTTTTTTAGAAATATTGCGGGTGTTATAATTTTTAATCCGACCGTTGGATCGTGGTAATTTTTGGATATGTTATACATATATAAGTTGAGTATATGCCCACAAATTTTGAACCGTTAAAAATGAACGTATGATTTATTATGAATTTTACGAGATGACTGGTTCAGAAATTGTTGAATTTTCGGAGTTTATCATTTTGGTGGAAAATTCTAGAATTGGTGGGCCCCACTTGTGGTTGGTGAAGAAATGTGCTGAATTATATTTCAAATATGGTGGGTGGGAATAGTAGCAGGTAAAGCCATCAGGTTGCAGGTCAAACCTACCAAAATTTTCCTATAAATAGAGGGCTAAGTTAGAATTGAAAATCACACCAAAAACATAAGCTTTCTCTCTTTCTCTCTCTATATTATGAAGCATATTTTGTGAGTTTTTAGATACTTGGTGAGTTGCTATTCATCAGTGCAAATTTTTTTCAGCATCATATCCGATATCCAGTCAGAAGTACTGCTCTTTTGAGGTAAGGGATAGTAAGGGATAGTAAGGGATATTAAGGGATTTTAAGGGTTGTTATGATTTTCAGTTTCGTAATTTTTCTGATCTTCAAAAATTCTGGAAAAATTTGAAATGATATTTTGATGAGTTTCTTGATTGTGTCCAAAAATGGTGATTTTTGGATGTATAGATTGAGAGTTATGAATTTTATGAGAAAAGACTATTTTAAAAGTAACTGCTTATAATTTCTTGTGGTTAACTCCAAAATTGATGAAATTTTTATTGGGAGTACATGTATATGATGGAAGTATACTCTGTTAATTTCATAATTTTTAGACAAAAGTATAATTTTTGATAAATGTCTAAATATTTGGCTATTTTGGCCATATGAAAAATAGTAAATGACTTTTAAAAATTCTGAGAAAAATATATGTTCACTATGGGACTATATTATGCTAAATCCCAGAAAAGAAATATTTTTGGAACTGATTTGGTATTTTTCATGAAAATAGTCTAGTTATGAGTAAATGAATTAAATATGTTTTGTGAAGAAAGAAAATTGGAAAATATGATTTTATGGCTTGAGAATCCTATATGAGGTATATGCAGATTTTTTATGAAGGTTTTGGTTATTGATGATGAAATTGTAAGAGTTGGCATTTTATGATGATTAAATGCATTAATTAGTAAAGTGTAAACAATTAAAATAAATTGTTTATAAATTTAAGTAATGTTATTCTTTCAATATCATTATACCGAAATATTGGTATGGATTTTATTGTGGAATTTCTACCTTTTTGAGTCGGTGTTACTATTCATGAGTTACTATTCACGAGTTACTATTCATGAGTTACTATTCACGAGTTACTATTCACGACAAAATTGGTTTCTTTTACTAACTAAATTATAGTTGATTTATGAATATTACTCTTGAGATTAAATCTATATGTTGATTATATTGATTTTATTATCATATATAACATTTTTATAACCCTGATGTTGAAATTCTCTTTCACTGGAGTGTAAAGATGGGTAGATTATTGGTATGATCATGACTAGGGTTCTCTTTGGCCTGTAGTGCAAAGTTGAATTGTGACTGGTATGATCATGACCATTGAATTTACAATTGAATATCTTTAGCTTAAGTGTAAAGATGAATTGATTAACATGGTTATAATTATGGTGTATATAAATTCTGAAATGATTATATATTTCTTTGAGATATGAATATATTTGGCCTGTAGTGCAAATATTAATTGTTGAGGAATATCTTTGGCCTGTAGTGCAAAGATGAATTGTAGATGAATATCTTTGGCCAGTAATGCAAAGATGAACTGTTGATGAATATCTTTGGCCTGTAGTGCAAAGATGACTTGTTGATGAATATCTTTGGCCCGTAGTGCAAAGATGAAGTTATTAGTATGATTATGAACAGGAATTGTGATTTGGTATAACCATGATCTTTGATGTTTCAGGTAAAGACAGGTGATGAAAATATTCTTCGTCCTGGGTGCGAAGAAAAATTTATAGTCACAATTATGATTATGAGTTATTCATATGATTGTGGAAAGGAACTGTTGAGTGAGGTTACATGGATAAAATATTGTCGATGGATTTTTAACATGGAGAAGATAATAGACTTTATAGTCTATTTGACTCTTCTAATGGATTGCTCGTTCCGCTGCAACTATGGTTGAAATTTTTATCATTTACCATATGTTCTAAATCTCTGATTTATTGTTGATGAAGGCTATTGATAATTGAATTATCTTTAGTCATGATATTCTTTACTGAGCTAGTTGTGCTCACCCTTTTGCTTCACAATTCCTTTCAGGTAATAAGAGTGTAGCTGGGTCGAGCGGGGGTAACGGGGAAATAGAACGGTGCTCTTTAGCTGTGGATGTTCTCCCGAAGCAGTATAGAAAAGTTCATTTAGTAGTTTTATTTGGTGAATCCAATAGGGTAAGGTGTACCCAACGTTGGAAGGGTGGTTTGTCACTATCATACAAGATGTCTAATGACATACAACCTCGTGTCATCATAGGACATGGTTGTGCTCATCCATTTGCTGAGTATATCTATGGGCACTACCTATATAATCTTGGTGTTTGTTTGAAGTATAATTCTCAATTAGAGACAGTGGAGATAATGATAAGTCAAGAGAAGACTCACCATCGGGAAGAATATGATAGTAATCTTCTCGTTTTTCTTTGGGGTCTATTGGGTCAACCAAGGATAATTCTGTGGCCATATGATATCTATCATAACCTAGATGCGTGGCCTCCCATGTACGAAGGTTTCCTTGAGCACTTCCCAAAGATTCTAATTTCTAAAACAGTTTTTGACTATACCTTTATGTAAGGTGTCATTGTGAGGTGATGTCCACGGTTGGAACATGAGTCACATTTGGTATATATTTGTATCCATACTCACAACATATGTGTTGTTGTATTTTGCACGACAATTGTTGTAATAAAGTTGTAGTTGTTTTCTGTACCATGTATTTGACGACTCAGAATGGGTTGGATGGAATGGACCTATTTTGGGGTCGTTACAATTGCGGATAGGTCGTCGATGTATTTTCACCGCCAAGAAATTGGCGTAATATGTTAGCGGGCAAGTTCGTAGCAACCGAATGTGGTCGCTAATAAGTTGTTGGTCGAAATCTAAATACGCTCACACACAAGTGCACGTGGTCAACAAGTAATATAGTAGTAAGACAAAGTATCGTTCCCACAAAGACTAGTATGAAATTAAACCTAACAATTACCAATTTTATATTAACCCAATTTTATTAAACCACTCAAATTAATGATTATGACTAAGAAACTAAAGATCATAACCAACCAACACAACTTAATAACCATAATTTTAAGTAATTAATGGAGAATTAGGCTTACAACTTTACTTTAAGTCTCACTCCGATTATCACACCTTAATCCAATTCAATTCACTATCTCAGTTTATTAATCAAGAACCTTTAAGTAGAATTAGCCCTCTCTCAATGCACTAATACCGTATTAACTTAAATCTACAAATTAGATAGAATTAAGTCAAACACCCTAATTAACTAATTCACTATATCTCTATGTGAATTAAAATCAAAGAAGGTTTAAATTTTAAGTTCTTTACCCGATTACATGTGATGTTAAGCATATCTCTATCCTAACATTCATCAAGATCCCATTAAAACACAGAATTCAAGAACACATGCTAAAGTGATTAGGTCTAGATTCATACATCATCTCTCGAGTCCATATAAATGCACATAGAATTAGTTATCAAGAAATTCATAAATTAAAGTGCAAATCATAATAGATAAACTGAATGGATAGATTATTAAACTGAAATTAAGGCATGACAATCATTGTTTAACAATAAAGATTCATTCCAAGCCTAATAAGTACTTTAGTTCATCATCAATGAAATGAAAATTGAAAAGATAGAGAAATTCATCATCCCAATTACAACAATTGAATTGAAAGACAAAGAATAGTAACAAAACCACCCTTATCCTCGCTCCAAATTGCAATCTTCATGATCTTGACCTTCAAATCCGCTCCTCCAATGATCTTATGAAATTAAGGCTCCAAACTTTCTAATTTGATTGATTGTTGTAATGTGTCCTTCTTGATGTTGTTATCTGATCATAAGTCATGTATTTAGTCCCAAAACGATGCCTATTAGAGTTCTAGTCCATGCAAAATTGATCCTCGTACGCAGCTGCAGAATTCTAATTGAAGTGGAACGCTTTCTCTCTCCCCGCACCCCGCCCTGGTGGGGGTTTTTACTCTATATAGGCCTGCCTCGACTGGGGGGGTCTTCTGCAATTGGGCCATATACCCCCGCCCTGGCAGGGGTTTCCTTTGTATTTATGCCCGCCCCGGCAGGGGGTTTCCTGTAGAGCTTAATTCTTGCCCTTTTGATGCCAAGTCTTGCCACAACGCCACCAATATACCACAAATGTTATGCAACACAACCTAAACATAAAATAAACACAAAACAAGTAAAAATGAACATAAATAGATAGGATCAACACAATTTAAGTCCAAATCAGAAGCCGATTCGTAGGTATAAAATCCACTCATCAAACTCACCCAAACTTAAACTCGTGCTAGTCCTCAAGCACAAAACAAAACGTAATGCAATGCAATGGAATGCAACTAATCTACATGCCTACGAATCCAGCAGTAGTGACAGAAACAAGTCTGTTCAACCGGCCTCAGAGAAATCAAGTAAACATGATAATACCTCATATCAAAACAAATTAGTGATTTCCCAATCAATCATCAACTCTTAGACTGTTATCACTGATATATTGTGTGTGTGCTTAACAACCTTGCTAACTAATATAAAATCAAATTTAACACATAATAAGTCTCTTTAAAAGGCACCATACAGTGTAAACTCAAGAATTCCAAAACCAGTCAAGATCCGACTAACGTAAAATAGTTATCGATATCGAGGGTCCAAATAAGGTACTTATGCTATATTTTTCGTTCACGGGGGTTTTTTTTTTTGCTCTTATTTCCCGTTTTATTCACTTTTTTTTTAATTTACATGGTTGTGCAATGTCTAATTTCCTTAGGCTTTTCAATTCTACTTTAACGAGCTTTCGACCAACGACTCCCAAACCAATTAAGGCATTAGGGCGCTAGGTGTAAAGACAATCCCCTCGGGCTTACTTACTCAAGTAATAAAGGCCACAAAACTAGACTAACCACAGTGTTTATTCATATATATATATATATATATATATATATATATATATATATATATAGCTTATATAACCCAAATTTTCCCCCCTCTTGTTATTCTTTCATTCAAACTAGCATTCTCCTTTAGAGGTCCATTATGTGTCAATTTAGACTTAATTAGTCAACAAAACTGTTTTTACTGTGCTAACCTTTTATACCAGTTTCAAATAGAAAAAGATTCAATTCATAATAAGAAAACACATCAAAGCTCTAATAGTCAACACTATACTTGTTTACTCAATTCCAATCTCATCATTGGCTAAAACAGACTGTAACTTATCAAACAGCTGCACTCATGCAAGATGGACTGAATGCAACATAAACACAATAAACTAACTACTATTTTTGAAATTTTTGAAAATTTTCCTTTTTTTTTATTAAACTAACAAGAAACAAGAAACAAGAAACTAAATACATTAAAACTAAATACAAACTGTGCAAATGCAAACAACATTACATGAATACCAACATATATGATATAAACTAAACATGAAAACTACTAAACTAACATACATATGACATAAACTAAATGCTAAAACATGAAACAATAATAAAACTCCCCCAAACTTAACAAGTACAATATCCTCATTGTAAATATATTGAAATAAAACAACAGAGGACTTCCCTATATCCTTCTAAGCTTGAGGTGTTGGTGGTGATGGTGGCGACGGTGGCCGTGGCATAAACACTCGGCGCTCCTCCGTGTATGAATCCAATGAAGGATATTGTGGCATAGGCGTAGACATCTGATAGTGGAACTGAGTATCTGGATTTAAATTCTATAAGGAAGCGTTCAAATAGGCAAAGGACATGTTCATGGCATTGAACATGTAGTCCTGCCTAGCTGTCAATCTGGTCATCTTCTTATTATTCTCTTTGTTGTGCCCATCAATTTGTCTCTCAAGGCTGTGAAACTGAGAACTGGACATATATTTGTCGGTCCTTCTACTCTTCTCAGTCTCCTACTTCCCAATAATCTTGTCAGCTTGGAACTCATCGTCTACAGAGGTGTCCTCAGCATCTTCCTCCTCCTCAGAAGCCGTTGGAAATATAAAGCCGACGCCTGTTGGGTGTGACTCTCCCTCAGGTAAGACCGTATAGCGTGGAATCATACAGGAGTACAATAGCTAGAGAGGCTACTGTGAAGGCTCATCTCCTGACCATCTACCGCCAGCCTGCTTGAACAATCCACAAATGAGGGATGGGTGTGGAAGACCATCGGAGAATGGCCCTCGTAAGTATCGCAGTATAGAGAAACTGATAATAGCGCCGATGTCAATGTTGAAGTCTTTCACAATTACGTACAGCAGAAGAACTTTCTACCACATCACCTCAGAGGTATGCATGGACGAAAGCAACTTTGCGCACAAAAATGCATACCATAACTTGCTATAGCGGCTCAAGTCCTTGCTGAGGAAGATTGTGCCACCCTTTCGTCCTTTAACCCAAGTAGTACCCGGCTTAGTTGTCTCAGCTAAAATCTGATCATAATCAGGACCGTTATCACGCAATTGAGTGTATTGGCATATCGCAGGGGCTCACAGGCTGTAGTAGTTGTTGATGGCCTTTGGACTGAAGGGCACCTGTTTACCCCTCACATAAGCACTGAACGACGCCCTATCCTCAGCGTTTGGATAGAACTCCTTCACCATATTGACTATTGATAGGTCAGGCTCATCAGTGAGTATCTCCCATCCTTGCTCATAAATTTGCCTCCTCATCTGCCCATCAACATTGTCTGGTGCCAAGCCCCTCTCAGGAGTTAGTGCTTTGGGCACTAAATAGTTGTATTTATCAGCGGCACTAGCACTTATGAATTTTCGTCTGTCAAAAGCTCGAGTGGGTGGTGTATACCCTAAACCTTCGCCCCTTTGGCGCTTGGATGGTGTCTTAGGTGCCATTTTTTTTTCACTCGCAATCACAATATTCCCCTAAACTTCACTTGCATAATTCGTCGAACACGTGGTGTGCACAACCCACAATACCCATAAATATGATAACTGAACTTCAACTATGGTGAATAAATGAGAAAAATAACTAATCACAGTAATTTACCTCAATTGAGTGTTGTAATTGCACTGATGATGAATCACTTTGAGGTTGTCTCCTTTTCTATGCTCTGCGAACCTAATTTGGTGAACCCTACTAATTTTTCCTTCAATTTGATGATATTGCTATAATGGGTGATGCCCATTTGAATTACTTCCCTTTCCTTGTTGCTAGCCCTAGCTTACTGTGGCTTGAAATTCGAAATTAGTGTGGAAGTAATGAAGTTAGGGTTTGGGTTTAAATAGAGAAGGATATTATGAGCAATTTCGTGGATTAATGGAGACGAAAAGTGTGGAATTCGTGGGACGATGGAGGAAAAGTTGAGAGTTCGTGGGGATTTTGTGTGTGAGAGAGTGGGAGATTTCGGTTTGCAGAAGTGGGGAAAGTGGGGAGTCGGTTACTGCAGAAAGTGTTTTAAAAAGTTCAAGAGCCCGTACCCCCGCCCCGACGGGGGGTATTTACTCTGTAGAGGCCCGCCCTGGCATTGGGGTCTTCTGTTCTTGATCTGGGAGCCCCGCCCAGGCGGGGGATATTCTTCACAAAAATGCCCGCCCCGACGGGGGGTATTCTACAGTTGCCTTTGATTTTTTGACTTCGTCTCCTCATACGCATGTCCACTAACATCCTAAACACCTAAAACAGATTGAAATCAAAAACATAAGATAACATCGTGAAGATTGAGCAAATAAGATCACATTTACTAAAAACTAGAAACTCACTATGAAGAATTATACATGAATAATCTACCCACTACTAGAATTATGAAATAAGCTATGACATGAATAACTTAACATAAAAATACTATAAATTGAAAGAAAATTAGGTTGCCTCCCAATGAGCGCTTATTTTTTAGTCTTTTAGCCTGACTACTCCCTGTTCATGGCGCATCGGCAAGTGTGATCGTGGTGGCTTTGTTATCGATGTCGCCACCCCAGTAATGTTTTAACCATTGACTTTGAATGTTTCAAGTGGATTTCTAATGTATAGTTCAACAACGTCATGTGGAAAAACCGTCTTAATCGTGAATGGCCCCGACCATCGGGATTTGAGCTTTTCGGGAAATAATCTCAGTCGTGAGTTGAACAATAACACTGATTGTCCCGGTTCAAACTTTCTCTACATAATCTTTTGGTCGTGCCACTTCTTGACTTTATCTTTGTACAGCGTTTTGTTCTCATACGCTTGTAGTCAAAATTCATCAAGTTCGTTCAGTTGGAGTAACCTCTTCTCTCTTACCGATATTTGATCAAAGTTGAGTTTCTGAATGGCCCAGTATGCCTTATGTTGTAATTCCACCGGGCGGTGACAAGCTTTCCTGTAGATCAACTGATACAGAGATATCCCAATTGGCGTCTTGTATGCTATCCTGTAAGCCCATAGTGAGTCATCCAACTTTAGAGACCAATCTTTTCTGCTCGGATTGACTACCTTCTCTAAAATTTTCTTCACCTCTCTGTTAGAAACCTCAACTTAACCACTCGTTTGGGGGTGATATGTTGTAGCTACCCTATGATTGACCCTGTACTTTGCCAAAAGAGCTATAAATGACCTATTGCAGAAGTGACTTCCCTCGTCACTTATAATTGCTCTTGGCATGCTAAACCTTGTGAAGATGTTCTTTTGTAGAAACTTAAGAACCACCTTGGCATCATTGGTAGGGAGTGCTACAGCTTCCATCCATTTTGACACGTAGTCCACAGCTAGTAAGATGTACAAGTTGGTGAATGAAGGAGGAAAAGGTCCCATGAATTCCATCCCCCATACATCAAACACCTCTACTTCCATGATAGTATTGAGTGGCATTTCATTCCTTTTTGAGATATTACCCACCCTTTGGCATTTGTCATAGTTTTTCACGAATTGGTGGGCATCCTTGAACAGTAGGCCAATAAAACCCTGCTTGAAGTACCTTAGCTATTTTCCGCTCACTACCATAATGTCCCCCATATACAGATGAATGACATTCGTGTAAAATATTTTTCACTTCATTGTACGGTACACATCTCCGAATCATCTTGTCTGCACATTGTGTGAATAAATAGGGCTCATCCCACATGTACCATTTGACATCATGTAGGAACTTTCTCTTTTGATGTCTTGTCAGATCAGGGGGAAGGATTTTGCTTACCAAGTAGTTGGCAAAGTCTGCATACCATGAAAACTCTGAGTTTACTCCAAAAAGCTGCTCGTCCGGAAACGATTCATTAATTACACATTTATCTGCCCCGTCCTTTTTCGAATTTTCCAGTCTCGAAAGATGATCCGCCACTTAATTTTCTGTCCCCTTCCTATCCTTTATTTCCAAGTCGAATTCCTGATGGAGTAGAATCGATCTAATTAGTCTAGGCTTAGTATCCTTCTTCGAAATCAAATAACGAATCGCTGAGTGATCCGTGTATACCACCACCTTTGTTCGAATCAAGTAGGCTCTGAATTTGTTAAAGGCGTATACTATTGTAAGTAACTCCTTCTCAGTGGTTGTGTAATTCAATTGGGCATCCATGAGGGTTTTACTTGCGTAGTATATGGCATGGAATACTTTTTCTCAGCGTTAACCCAAAACAGCCCCTACCGCATAGTCGCTAACATCGTACATTAATTCGAAAGGCATCGTCCAATCTGGTGCTATGATCACTGGAGCTGTAGTCAATTTCTTTTTCAACTGTTTAAACGCTGGTTTATACTCTTCATCAAAACTGAACACTGCATCTTTCTCTAAGAGACTGTATTGTGGTTTTACAATCTTAGAGAAGTCCTTTATAAACCTTCGGTAGAATTCGGGGTATCCAAGAAAACTGCGGATTCCCTTCACTAAATTTGGCGGTGGAAGATTCTCGATTGTGTCTAGCTTTTCCTTATCAACCTTTAAACCTTTCGCAGAGACCTTGTGCCCCAGAATTATCCCTTCTTCAACCATAAAATGGCACTTCTCCAAGTTAAGCACCAAGTTCGTTTCCACACATTGCTTCAAGACTATGACCAAATTCTCTAGACACTTATCGAAAGTGTTTCCATAGACTGAGAAGTCGTCCATGAAAATTTCCATGTTCTTCTCTACCATGTCCGAGAAAATAGCCATTATACATCTTTGGAAAGTCGCTGGTGAGTTACACAACCCAAAAGACATCCTTCCGAATGCAAAGGTGTCGTATGGGCATGTAAAGGTGGTCTTTTCTTGATCCTCGGGAGCTATGACTATTTGGTTGTACTCCGAATATCCATCCAGTAGACAGTAGTATTAATGTCAGCTAACCGGTCCAACATCTGGTCAATGAAGGCTAGAGGAAAGTGATCCTTCCAGGTTGCCTTATTCAGCTTTCTGTAGTCTATGCAAACCCTCCATCTGATCACTGTCCTCATCAAAATCAGTTCATTGTCGTCGTTCTTCACTACTGTCATTCCACCTTTTTTCGGCATGCACTGAACTGGACTGACCCATGCACTGTCTGAAATTGGGTAAATAATTCCCGCATCCAACCACTTCAAAATTTCCTTTTTTGCCACTTCTTTCATGATCAGATTTAGTCATTTCTATTGTTCCACTGTTGGCTTCGCATCCTCTTCCATGAGAATGTTGTGCATGCAAAAGGAAGGGCCTATCCCCTTAATGTCGGCAATTATCCACCCTATCGCAGACTTGTATTCTCTCAAAATCCTCAGCAATTTACTTTCTGTAATTCGTTAAGCGCAGATGCAATAAAAATAGGTAAAGTATTTGAATCACCCAAATAAGCATACCTGAGGTGTTTAGGAAGTGGTTTGAGCTCAAGAGTGGGTGGCTCCTCAAGTGAAGGTTTCATCTGAGCTGAAGATTTTTCTTCCGTGTGTAGTGGCTCGAACGGAACCTTGAACCTACTGAGTCGAGGTAAAGAATCCGGCATGTGCAAGTAGTCTACGAACTCTAGATCATCCAAATCCTCATCCCTTAGTAGAGTGTTTTCCAACGGATCTCTGACCAAACTTTTAACCAAGTCTTCATTAACTATCTTGTCGATCACATCCAACCGGAAACACTCCTCCTCATCTGTAGGGAACCTCATGGCCTTAAACACATTGAATTTGACTTCCTGATCTTGAACCCTCATGGTTAATTCCCCTTTCTAAATGTCGATGAGAGTCCTACCAGTAGCCAAAAATGGACTCCCTAAGATGATTGGGATGTTTTTGTCCTCTTCATAATCCAAAATTATAAAATCTACTGAAAAAATAAATTTATCTCACCAATCAATCCGCTAACTGTAGAGATATGTTTATAGGCTTCGGAGCTGGAAAACCCAACTAAGTATAAACTGACAACGGCATAAGGTTTACACTCGCCCCCAAGTCACACAAACACTTGTTGAAGGCCATGTTCCCGATTGTGTAAGGAATAGTGAAACTCCCTGGATCCTTCAACTTTGGAGGTAGCTTTCTCTGTAGAACTGCATTATATTCTTTCGTTAAAGCTACAGTCTCGTAATCCTCTAACTTTTTCTCCCTTGACAGAATACCCTTCATGAATTTGGCATAACTCGGTATTTGCTCTAGGGCTTCTGGGAAAGGAATGTTGATTTGAAGTTTCTTGAAAACTTCCAAAAACTTTGAGAATTGCTTATCTAATTTTTATTTTTGGACCCTCTGCTGAAATGGTGGTGGAGGATACACAACTGGCTCAACATCTGACTTGCTCTTATCCCCTTGCTTTTCCTCACCCTGTTTCTCTTCAACCACTTTTTCTTCACCTTGATTTCCATCTTTCTTAGCTGAATTTTTTGCATTCTGCCCCTCAAGACGCTTTCCACTCCTCAAAGTGATTGCTTGACACTGCTCATGATTTCCTTTTGGATTCTTTTCTGTGTCACTAGGTAGAGTCCCTTGTGGCCTGTTATTAAGTGCTAAATCAAGCTGTCCCATTTGATTTTCTAAGTTTTTAATGGCCACTGCTTGTGTTTTCATTGCCGCCTCGTTTCCTGATATGTACTTCAACAAAAGCTCTTCTAAATCTGTCTTTTTCTCTTTATGCAGAGCTACTTGCTGATGCTGATTTTGAAACCCTGGGGATAAGAAGGTCATGGAGCCTGCTGATTCTGGTTGTTACTCCATAAGAAGTTGGGATAATTCCTATTCCCCGGATTGTAGGCATTTTGATACATATTCTATAGAATCCTATTGTAGCTGCCCACAAACTGTACTGCTGCTGGGTTAATGACACACTGATCTGTAGGATGTTCCACCGCACATAATTCGCAAACATACGTAACCTATTGTGTTTGTGCACCTATCAGAGCTTCCATTTTCTTCGACAACGCTAAAATTTGTGTCGCTAACGCTGTTACCCCATCTACCTCTAATACCCTGACTACCTTAGGTCGTGTCATTCTCGCTGTAGGCCACTGGTAGTTATTAGCCGCCATTGTTTCTATTAGCTCATACGCCTCCTTATAACTCTTAGCCATGAACGCTCCACCCGAAGCTACATCTATACTTATCCTGAGATTACCACTCAATCTATTGTAGAACGTATTCATCTGCAGCCATTTAGGTAGTCCATGATGTGCGCACTTTCTGAGTAATTCTTTGTACCTTTCCCATGCCTCGTATAATGACTCCCCATGCTGCTGCTCAAACATGGTAATCTCGTTTCTCATTTTTGCAGTCTTTGCCGGTGGGAAAAACTTAGCCAAGAACTTCTAAGCAAGGTCATCCCATGTAGTAATCGACCCTAGCAGTAGAGAGTGTAACCAACTTTTTGCCTTGTCCCGCAGTGTGAACGAAAACAAGCGAAGTCTGACTGCATCATCCGACACCCCATTGTATCTGAAGGTGTCACATATTTCCATAAAGTTAACCAAGTGCTCATTCGGATCGTCGTTGGCTAATACCCTAAACTGTACTAAGTTTTGTATAATCTGTATGGTCCTAGCCTTGATCTTAAAATTATTTGAAGCTATTGCAGACCGAATGATACTTGACCGAAGCTCAGTCGCCCTAGGAATAGCATAATCCCTTAACGCTTTCTGATCTTCTACAGCCATTGTTTCTTCCTTATCAAGATTTTCCCTAGTGTCCTTAATCCACTTACTCAACCTTTGAAACCGTTTTTCGATGTCGTCCTTGAAAGGAAGCAAGTTTGGCTTCTTAGACCGAGTTTACATACACTAAGTCCGAAAATCTGCAACAAGAAACAACAAAACAAAAGAAAAAAAATGTTTAAGTAAAAATTAACTAATTAAACTGATATTGAAAAATATTAAAATCAAAACTATTCCCCGACAACGGGGCCAAAAACTTGATGGTCGAAATCTAAATACGCTCACACACAAGTGCACGTGGTCAACAAGTAATATAGTAGTAAGAAAAAGTATCATTCCCACAAAGACTAGTATGAAATTAAACCTAACAATTACCAGTTTTATATTAACCCAATTTTATTAAACCACTCAAATTAATGATTATAACTAATAAAAACTAAGACACTAAAGATCCTAACCAACCAACACAACTTAATAACCGTAATTTTAAGCAATTAATGGAGAATTAGGCTTACAACTTCACTTTAAGTCTCACTCCGATTATCACACCATATTCCAATTCAATTCACTATCTCAGTTTATTAATCAAGAACACTTAAGTAGAATTAGCTATCTCTCGATGCACTAATACCGTATTAACTTAAATCTACAAATTAGATAGAATTAAGCCAAATACTCTAATTAACTAATTCACTATATCTCTATATGAATTAAAATTAAAGAAGGTTTAAATTTCAAGTTCTTTACCCGATTACATGTGATGTTAAGCATATCTATATCCTAACATTCATCAAGATCCCATTAAAACACAGAATTCAAGAACACATGCTAAAGTGATAAGGTCTAGATTCATACTTCATCTCTCGAGTCCATATAAATCCACATAGAATTAGTGATCAAGCAATTCATAAATTAAAGTTCAAATCACAATAGATAAACTAAATGGATAGATTATTAAACTGAAATTAAGGCATGACAATCATTGTTTAACAATAAAGATTCATTGCAAGCCTAATAAGTACTTTAGTTCATCATCAACGAAATAAAAACTGAAAAGATAGAGAAATTCATCATCCCAATTACAATAATTGAATTGAAAGATAAAGAATAGTTACAAAACCACCCTTATCCTCGCTCTAAATTGCAATCTTCGTGATCTTGACCTTCAAATCTGCTCCTCCAATGATCTTCTGAAATTAAGGCTCCAAACTTGCTAATTTGATTGATTGTTGTAATGTGTCCTTCTTGATGTTGTTATTTGATCATAAATCATGTATTTAGTCCCAAAACGATGCCTATCAGAGTTCCATTCCATGCCAAATTGATCCTCGTACGCAGCTGCAGAATTCCAATTGAAGTGGAACACTTTCTATCTCCCCGTACCCCCGCCCCGTCGGGGGTTTTTACTCTATATAGGCCCACCCCAACGGGGGGGTCTTCTGCAGTTGGGCCATGTACCCCCGCCCCGGTGGGGGTTTCCTTTGTATTTGTGCCCGCCCCGGCGGGGGGTTTCCTGCAGAGCTTAATTCTTACCTTTTTGATGCCAAGTCTTGCCACAATGCCACCAATATACCACGAATGTTATGCAACACAACCTAAACATAAAACAAACACAAAACAAGTAAAAACGAACATAAATAAACTGGATCAACACAGTTTAAGTCCAAATCAGAAGCTGATTCGTAGGTATAAAACTCACTCATCATAAATCCACATCATTAAAAAATAGTGACTGCAGATGTTCGCTATTATCGGTCGCTGGTGTATTTTAATTCCAGACATACAAACAGACATAACTCTCAGTCGAGAAGAAGAAGAAGAAGAAGAAGAAGAAGAAGAAGAAGAAGAAGAAGAAGAAGAAGAAGAAGTAGTAGTTGTAGTAGTAGTAGTAGTAGTAGTAGTAGTAGTAGAAGAAGAAGAAGAAGAAGAAGAAGAAGAAGAAGAAGAAGAAAAAGAAGAAAAAGAAGAAGAACGAGGGGCATGAGTGGGAGGAACGAGGGAGAAGAGTTGTAACCCATAGCGCAACAGAGAAGAGAGAGAGAGAGAAGAGAGGGAGAAGAAGGAGAAGAGAAAAAAGAGCGCGGTCGCCGCCCACCGCCCACTGACCACCGCCCACTGACCGCCGGCTCATTTATATACAGAGAACATGTTTATTTATTTTTTCTGAATTTTCATTTAAAATAATTTATCTAGTTTACTTGAATTTGTTTGGTGTCGTAGATGATGTTCATTGACAATCAACCCAATTATAACTTGAGATTGAAATGTACTTAAAACCATGAAAATTACTCTGTTAAAATGAATACAATTGTGGCTAATAATTCTTGATTATAATAATCTCACTTTACCGTCGGATGAGAATATTACAAAAATGATACTAATTTTAATTTAATATTATGATAATATACTGAAATTTATCCCATCACTGGCAAAGTCACATGCCATATATAAGTGTGGCTACAATTTTTTTTGTATATTGGGAATTGATATATTTCTCTTGGGTCGTGTGTTAGGTGCCTACAAATGGCCATATATGCATGCCCTCGTGCATGTGGATAGTCCATATTATAGGGGAGACTATGGCAAAAAAAATTGTTGGTCGTGTAACTGAAAATAGGCATATATTTATATAATACCTACGTATATGCAAAAATAAATGATGTAGACTTGTCCCAATGCATATGTAGGTCAAGCTTGATGTAATGATTTATATTTTATCCCTAGGAATCTATTGTCTTTAGGCTGGTGCATATGCTTTCATTTAAAATATGTAGGATGACATAGGATCATACTTCATTCTAATTTGAGATCCTCAACAATATAGCATGCCTTTGGGTAGTCGATCTCATGATATGTTACTTGTTTTGGTATATATCCTCATTCCATTCCCGAAGTAGCATTTATGATGCACACTCAAGTTATATATGTACATATACATCTATATGTATTTATAAGCATCAAAAATGGCATCGAGCTGAATTATAAATCTCTGACAAGGGAAATACAATAATTCATGTCTGCAGTAGGTACCGTGGTATCATGGAGCTCTATTCAGACCGTAAGTGGATGAGTCGACGAAAGTCAGCTGCCCAGATAGGTGCTTCAGCGGAATTTAGAGCTGGTTGCCAAGTGTTTTTGGATTATGTGTATAGTAACCCGAAATGTTTAAATGGTCAGAACAAGATAAGATGCCATTTTTTGAAGCGTAAAAATGTAAATTACATGGACAGAGACATTGTCAACTATCATTTACTTGTTTCTGGGTTCATAAAAAATTATGAAGAATGCTGGTGGGCACATAGTCAAATAAGAGATAGTGGTACATCACATGTATATAATCCGGGCAGCAGTACCCATTGTATGAATGAAATGGTTCGTGATATTACAGGGCCGAATTTTAATTGGGAACAAGGTAGAGAGCAACCTATGAATTCTGATGCCAAAGTGTTCTTTAAGTTGTTAGACGAGGGTAGCGAGCTGTTGTGGCATGGTTACACCAAGCACACTACATTGTCTATAATGGCGACATTACTTAACATCAAGGCTGATCACAACATGAACCATGAGTGTTTTGAGTCACTTTTGAAGGCCATTAAGAGTATGTTCCCTGAGGGTGAAAAATTTCCTGAAAACTACTACTATTGTAAAAAAATGGTGAAGAAGTTGGGTCTTGGATACCAAAAGATTGGTGCATATCTGAATGATTGCATGTTATTTTATATGGAAGATGAACATGAGACAAGGTGCACGTTTTACAGTCATGATCGGTTTAGACCTAATAAAGAGAAGGTGACAACAAAAAAACAAATATACCTTTTATGATTTTAAGGTATTTTCCAATTACACATCTGCTAAAAAGATTGTACATGTCTTCCAGAATAGCTGAACATATGACTTGGCATGCAAAATCTCAAGCTAAAGATGGGGAACTAAATCATCCAGCAGATGAGTAGGCTTGGAAAGATTTCAACTTAAAACATCCTAGGTTTGCATTGGAACCTAGGAATGTGAGGCTTGGATTGTCCACTGATGGTTTTAACCCGTTTGGCCACTCTGCTATTCCATACTCCTGCTCGCCTGTGATTGTTACTCTATACAACTTGCCTCCTTGGATGTGTATAAAACAACCATACTTGTTTATTTCACTTGTGATCCCTACCACAAGTTGAATGTTATGTGTTCCTGGTCCCAAGAGTCATGACTGTTATGTGTTCATGGAGAGACTCATGCCTATAGCATTTTGGGATATGCTTGATAAACCAATATGGGATGCTTTGACTGATCTTAGTTATTTTTTTAGAGACTTGTGTTCCAAAACATTAAATAAGGACATGTCAGTACTTGAGAAGAAAATCGTTGAGATCACGTGTAAGCTTGAAAAAATATTCCTGCCTGATTTTTTTGACTCCATGGAGCATTTTAAAATCCATCTTCCCTATGAAGCTCATGTTGGGGGTCCAGTTCAATATAGATGGATGTACCATTTCGAGAGGTTGATGGGAAACCTTAAGAGGAAGGTGAAAAATAGAGTTTATGTTGAGGGGTTGATATGTGAGGCATACATTTTCAATGAGATATTTACGTTTGTCTCAGACTATTTTCTCGACGAAGTCTTGACAAAGGCCAATCGAGTCCCGAGACATGATGATGGGGGTAATGTTGAACTAAATTGTCAGCTTTCTATATTTGGTCTATCGGGCCGCGCTTATGGAAAAGGGAAGCTCATATTCCTCTCTGAGCAAGATTTACATGCTGCACATACTTACATTCTTCTCAATTGCGAGGAGATTGACGAATTTGTGAGGTGCACATGTAAAATTTCAATTATTTTAGGGATAGCTATATCTTAACCTGTGATGACATACATTCTAATATGTTAATGTTTATAAAATTTTATAGATCATACGATGACGATTTAAAAGCAAATCAGCCCGGCATAACTGAGAAAGATGTTCACTCGTGATAAAAAATTTGCAAGGTGGCTAAGGGAAAAAGTAAGTTACATATATTAAGCATTAATATATACTCCATTAATTTATGACTTTATTAAATGTAATAGAGTTTTTGTAGGCTCTTATGAGGGAATAATTTTGGATAATGTATAAGTCCTAGCTATGGGCCCAGACAGAGACCAAGTCAGTCGCAATGGTTACAAGATCAATGGTTGTGAATTTTATGCAAAGACATATGCTCGCGATAAAAGAACAACGAACACTGGAGCGTGTGTCCAAGGAGATCGTTACAATGAGCTTGGTCGTGCCTTTTATAGGGAGTTGGAAGAAATCATAGAGTTGTCATACAAGGGCACTTACGGGGGTCAGATTTACTTATTCAAGTGTCATTGGTTTGATACAGAAAAAGGGATACGTGTCGATCGACATTGAATCGCGATATTGACGTCCATAGGTATGCGTACGCCAACGAACCATTTGTGTTGCCAACTCAAATAGTACAAGTATACTACACTCCTAATCCTGTTAGGAAAAAGGATAGACCGCCTGCAGATTGGCAAGTTATAATTCATACTCTCGCGCGCAGTTGTGTACAATTAGTAGACAGAGAGTTCTACCAAGAAGAGATGCTTCATAGACCTACACCAATAAATGTGGAGGAATACACTGAAGTAATACAGTTAGAGGGTGGAAATGTACCTACTGAATTGGGTCCTGAGTCAGTACGTGTGCCAGATGACATTGATACTGAGGAAGAAGAGTTACCCACTGACACTGTCACTGAGTCTGAAGAAGATGATGGTTATGAATCTCTAAACTGTATACAACATGATTCTGACTAAAAAATAGGATGTATGTTTAGTATTACTTGTAGTACTTCCAATTATACATATATACATGTTCTTTATATATATCATTGTCGTGTTTATGTATCTTCCATTTATTATTGTGTTGTAGTTAACTATTTCATACCATTACATGTAATTATTGTCATTTTATTTGTATATGTAATCAAATATATCAGCATATTAACATCATGAAATATGTTTTCACAGATGACGAATGAACCAGCTGCAAGAAAGAGCGGCTTGGGTAGGGGTCCTAATCACGTGCCAATGGCCCCGACTAATCCGGATGAGCGGATTCTTATACATATTCGTCATCGTCCGGACAACATGTATGTTAAACATTTATATATCAACATTTTATATTTCAATTATTTAAGATATATACTAATGTAACTTGCTTAAAATATTATAATCTAATGCCCGTATTTAATCTAAATTTTTGTATATTGTAGTGATTTTTGTGATGGCAAAATTGTGAAGTGCATTTCATAATTATGCTTACAGAATTGGCCTACGCCAGTGATTACATGGGCGAGCACACCTAGCGCCAAAAAGGATGTTGTTTGGGCTGAATTTCAGGTATACTTTTTGTTAATGCTCATCACAATATAATTAATAACTTTTCTAATATTATTAATGCTTGTTTTATTTGCAGAAGAGATATAGATGGAATGACGCACATGCATCAGTTATTTAGACATTATTCTGACAGAAGTGCGTCGTTCGAACCAAAGACAATCTAAATAAGGAAAGACAAAAAGTCATTCATAATGCAGGGATTTACCATCCAGGACATGGTGAGGAATACATGCATGAGCATAGTCCCTGGTGGTGCACATAGAGAATATGGGTTGATATGTGTTCCCAGTGGAGAACCGAGGGATGGGTCAAGAGACGGAAGACTGCCTCCGCGAACAGAGCCTCAGGTGTTCCTACAGGTGAAAAGGAAAAAGGGACCTATAAGAGCGGCAGTATATCACAGGTGCAACACATTACGGCCAGGGTACGTATTGACTATAAAATTTCAGTTATAGTTTTAGTACATCACACTGTTTACTTATTAATATATGAGCATATTAATTTTGTAGGAGGCATCGTATCAGGGTCAGCCCATCCATTGGCTGGATGTATATGTGGCCACCCGCGATGGTTTGTTTGAGGCTATCAAGATTACGGTATACTTTGATATGTTTATAAATTTTTATGTCATTTTTAAGCATTTTATATTTATTGTTAACTATTTAATTTCTAACCTACTGACAGGGCACTTATAAGAACCTACTGAATGAACGCTATCCAGAAGGCACCCAGCGACCGCCGATTGATCAAGAATTGTGAGAGAAGGCGTCAGTTGTGAAGAAGAATTATTTCAAAGGCCAAGAACAACGACGACAACCGACTATGAGTGGCACTGGCAGCTCTGCTAGTCAATCTACTCAGTCCTCCAGCCATCCGACGATGCACACTCTTACTGACTGTATGAGAACAATATGTCAGGATCGGACTCTTCTGCTTACACTTGGTGTGCATCTGCAATCTCTGCCCCCTGAGGTGTTAGCAGATGCAGTGGCGAGAGCAGCACAGCAGGAGGATAAGCGGTAGGTAATCTTGTATATGTTTAACTTTATGTACTTTAGCTTTATGTACTACTTTGCATGTTTAACTTTTCATTCAATAATACATGTTTTATTCTTTTGTTACAGCCTCATCTGGACGATATTGATCTGTGAAGGCATTTGTATTCCTTCTTTGTCTTGGTAATTTACATTTGAGTATAATTTTTACCCACTGAATAATTAAATTCATGTTTATATTATACGTTATGACTTTTGTATATAAATTTTACTCGGACGGTACTTGTTTAATTATATATATGAGCGCGTGGATGTTTATATTATTGTGTTGGTTTTATTAGATTATATATATATCGATGGATTTGTATGGATGTTGGTTTATTGATATATATAGTATTGTGTGTTAGGATATAAAACAGGTACAAAAAATTTGGGAAATCAACAAAACAGCCAAAAAAATTTTAAATGATTCATCAGCGACGGCACGCGGTCGCTAATAATTTTCAGCGACCGCATATGACTCGAGGGTGTCAGCGACAGCGTCCGTCGCTACCACTTGGGTCACGTCACCTCTGACACCTGACTCACGGTGACTCAACTCAATGACGCTATCGGTCGCTATTAGACGGTCGCTGACAAGGCGATCGCTAACGATTGTCGCTGACGTCCGCTCAGCGACCATAGTACGTGCAACCTATATTAGCGATCATTTTCGGTCGCTGATGGCTATTGGCGACCGTACGCGATCGCGAATAGGCGGTCACAAGAAAGCCTTTTCTTGTAGCGAAGGAGAATCAAAGCAAAATACTGTCCAAGAAAGGATTCAAATCAATTATAATCTAGATTGAAGTAAGAATTCAACTAAAATACCAAATAAGAGGTAAGTTATGTTTTTCTTAACAAAGTTATGAAGTTTAAGTAAACAAAAGTTGTTATTGCTGTGAACTGGTTGTGGGAGATTTTGTAAATGGAGAATCATGAAGGATTCCGGATTATAAGGAGGAATATATAAGGAGATGACATGTTTATGTGTCTAGATTTTATGAAAACTAAACTTTTGAAACTATGCATAACATATGTATGATAAAATATCTCAAAAAGATTATTTTCTTAAAATATAAAAATTCATTGTTCTTTGTGGGTGTTTTAGATTTGTATATAAGATATGAGTTAACTCAAATTGGTTGGAAGTTTTGAAATGGGTTCAAAATGGTTCTTGGAGATTTTCTTACAAGCTAGTTAAAACTAGAAATTGTGTTAAACACAAATTTTTAAACCCTCTGTTTTATACCATAAAGATATGGGTAAGAATTAAACTCTGATAGGTATTTTTTTTAGAATATATTTTGATGATAACAATAATTGGGAAATAGGAAAATTAAATTTGAATCATCTCCATAGTTTTTATTTGTGTGTCAAATCTTATTTACTTGGACTAAAAATGTTTTCTAAATTAAACCACCAAAAATGTTTTTCTAAATTGAACTAATATTTACCTAACCTTGATAATTTACTATCAAATGTATTTCACAAAATAACATTTCTCCTTTCTCCAAGGCCAGGAGTATTCCTATTCTCTTTCAAAAAAGAAAATTCATATTCAAGCTTTCAAAAATTATTTCACAAAAAGGGTGAAAAAAGCTTTTAAACCAAAAATTGATTGAATGTATCCGTGCATACATCCGAGTATGAATATATGTGTCCGTGTATGAGTGATTATGCATGTATGTATCCTTGGATAAATGATTGGATTTTAATCTGATAAATGAATGAGACACCATTTTGGGACAAAGCTTGTTACGTGAATATGGAGGGAAGTTTTTGACAAAAGGCATGCATTTAATATTTGTTCATGTGCTGGTATGTTGATTGAAAAATCAAAAGGCATGTAATTAATTAAAGCATTTAATGATAGCATGTTGGTCAAAAATTCAAAGGTCTTAGACTTACAAATTTGGAAGGATTGCTGATAAAGCAATCCGTGCGGTCAAAAATGTAAACCTCATCCGAGCCATTCATTTTGAATAAATGATTTTCAGTATTTGATTTTCAAAAATGACCAATTTACCCCAAGCTTGAAAATCCTATAAATTAGAAGCGTTTCTTTCATTTCAACTTACCAATTTACTATCAAGAAAAGCTTACTCCTTACCTATATTCTCTCTAAAGTTTTAATCTCTCTTTGTTACTTCTAAAAATTCTGATTTTTTGAAGTAGATAAAATTGGTCACGAGTGCTTGAGATAAGTTATTTAAATTATCTGATTAAATTGTCTCTTACTTGTTTATTGCTATAGATATAATAATATACATTGTTCTACACAATTATATATATCTATATTTTATCTATTTATTATTTATATAAATATCGTAAAGTAGACACATACTTGATCGACCCCGAAATACTTCTCATAGAGAACTATTCGGCTTGTCCTTGAAAATTCAAGTAGTCTATCGAAAATATTTATATAAGTATTTCATATATTTATTATTTATATAAATATCGTAAAGTAAATTATACTTGATCGATCCCAAAATACTTCTTATAGAGAACTATTCTGCTTGTCCAGAAAGTCAAGTAGTCTATCAAAAATATTTATATAAATACTTTATATATTCATTATTTATATAAATATTATAGATTAGCACTTGATCGACCCCGAAATACTTCTTATAGAGAACTATTCGGCTTGTCCTGAAAACTCAAGTAGGTCATCGAAAATATTTATATAAATATACAAGTGTGAAAAATATAAATTTGGTCAGTATTTAGACTCCGAAACAATTTCAATTTTTTCACCCTTGAATATACGATAACATGAATTGTTCAAACGGTCTTTAAAATCCTAAATGGCCTCCTTTATATATTATTCACATAATAGATAAAATATTTCTATATATCCTTTGGGTTAAACAAATATATTTATTATATCAAGTATTTCTTAATTGATTTATTTATTATACTTGATATATGTCATCACAAGTATTAGTTCATAAATTCATCTACTCATAAAAATACTTGTTGCATACATACAACAAGTTAATTAAATTTTTATGTTAAAATCATATTTGATTAGATCCATAGAAACGCATTCTTTATTATAAAAAATAAATAATTCTTTATAAACTTGCATTAAAATATCTGCTTATTCAGAAGCATTATTGGACATACACTTAAATTTATTTATCTGCTTGATCAAGAAACATTGCTACACAAATATAAATGTTTTTAAACTTTTATAGCTGAATCAAAATTCACATCTGCTTAACAAGAAACAATTTGTCTTTGAATCTTTTGATCTTTAATTTTATCTGCTTATTTAACAAGCACATCGTTGTAGAATATTTTGTAAAAGGGGAAAAGTTAGAGTTAATTTATTTTATGTACCTGTTAGAAAAATGTGTAATTTTTTGACCAAGACCAGAGTCTTAGAGAGGTCAGCCGGGAGTTGAGTCTCTAGTGAACTTGTGAGGTGAATAAGAGACTGTTGTTTCAAGACCAAATCATAGAATAGAACTGAACTCAAAAAAAGTTACAACTAAGCTTGAGGAGGGAGCTGGGAGCTTGCTGTCCAAGATAGGTTGTTGTGAAAAGTTGAAAGTTTGTCTATAAAATTTTGTAAAAGCTTCTCCGCCTGTTAAAGGAGTATTTATTACTGATAGTAATAGGATCTCAAATCCTATAGAGGAGCTTGAGACTAGACGTAGCAACATACTCGGGATGTACGTTGTGAACTAGACAAATCTTTGTGCATTGTGTGATTGAATTTTTATTATCTTTCATATTATATTCTAATACTGCAAATTAATTAACTAAACCTAAGATAAATTTTTAATTTATAATAATCTATTCAACCCCCCCTCCCCCTCTCCCCCCCTTCTAGATTATTATTGGACTTTCATTTGGTATCAAAGTAGTGCTCTTTAACTTGTTTGTTGAGTAAATACAGGCATACCTGAGAGTAGATCCATGACCAACAATGCTACTGGTTATACGGAGAAGGACTATCTATGTCCAGACCTCCACTATTTGATGGAACCAACTTTTCCATCTGGAAGAACAGATTCAAAATCTATGTCAACTCACAAGGAATCAAAGTTTCGTCTGCAATTGAACGAGGTGTAAAAGTTTCAACCAAAATTCAAGGAGAAAATATCATTGAAAAAGATATTGATGAATTCACCACTTAAGATGAAGAGGCTATGAATATAGCTTCTAACGCCGAACAAGTGCTAACTAGTGCTCTCATTGAAAAAGAATACAAAAGAGTTAGCAATTGTAAGAATGCAAAAGAAATCTGGGAAAATTGATTGTAACTGTAATACCCCGAATTTTATAAAATAAAAGTATTCAATTTTCTTATAATTATTATTCTATTCAGTAAATGGTTAAATTGATAAAAGGTTAAAGTTAAGGGTAATATGTACAAATTTTACAAAGTAAGCAAGTTGTTATAAAATATTCGTTGTGCCGGAGAATATTCGTACGACGACACAATCATTGGTGGACCCCACAACGGAATAATTGTCGGATATAGAAATAGACATAAATAACTTTTTTATAAAATTAACGGCAAAACTTTTACCGTTAAACTGTTAAAATACCCGGTAATAAAAGTATAATAATACGCGTTGTTACACAGTAGCACACGGTATTGCACAGTATCTCTGATTATTGATGCTTACGTAAGAAGTCACTCAGTTTCATTCAATAATTGTCATAGTAGTTGTAGCACAGTTCTCATATTATTGATTCAATTATTGTCACAGTATCATCTGCACAATATTTTATATTATTAAATCAATAATTGAGACGATACAGTTATTCATATTATTATTTGCATTATTGGCAATGTCTAGAAAGTTCTGTCGGGAAAAGGGGTTAGGTTATTTAATTGTGCACCAATAAGGAGAAATCCTTATCGAAAAGCCCCCTCTTTCCTGGAAATAATTTGGTTGTCAATATTGTGAGTTATAATATTAATGATGAATAATTGTTGAAAGATTAAAAATTTGTTTATTGAAGAAAAGTGATTTATGGTAAATATTTATTCAATTTTTGATATAAATAGAGGGGTTTGTCATGAGGCTTTTGTTGTAGGTTTGAATTATTATTCCATGGGGAGATGTTCTAATTTTCAGACCGTCGGTTGAGATTTTAATAGTAAATCAATATGGACCATCGGTTGAGGTTTTAATAGTAAATCAATATGGACCGTCCATTTTAATAGTAAATCAATCTAGGCTGCTTATAAATTAGTTACTATTTAGTTCATTCTCCTATAAATAGAAACTCATTCCTTCATTGTTTATTACGAATTCACTAAAACTCTAGAGAGAGAAACTATAGAGAGATAATAACAGAGAAAGAAGAAGAGTATTATGCTACTACACTATTACAGTATTCAATCTCCTAAGGTAAGGGATATTACTTTTCGTATTCGTAAGGGATATTACTTTTCGTAATTGTAAAGGATATTATTTTTTTCGTATTTGTAAGGGATATTACTTTTCGTATTCTTAAGGGATATTATTTTTCGTATTCTTTCTTTATTAATCTGCGGGAGTAACCTGTCTACGCGGATTACCGCATGCATGGTGAATGACCATTCGTATTCATTCTTTATTAATCTACGGGAGTAACCTGTCTACGCGGATTACCGCATGCATGGTGAATGACCCTTCGTATTCATTCTTTATAAATCTGTAGGTATAACATGTCTACGTGGATTACCGCATGCATGGTGAATAACCCTTCGTATTCATTCTTTACTAAATTATGGAAATGATCTGTCTATGCGGATTACCGCATGGCGGGTGAAAATTCATTTGCAGTTTCGTATATTCTTTTATACTCGTATGAGATATCATTTCTTTTGTACTCATCAAGGAATATTGTTTTCTTTCGTATTCTCCATTTGTGGGTACTATTTATATCGGAGTACTATTCATTCGGGTACTTTGCATGATGGAATACTATTCATTCGGGGTACTTTGCATAACGAGATACTATTCATTCGGGGTACTTTGCATGACAGGGTACTATTCACTCGAGTACTATTCACTCAGGGTACTATTCACTCGGGGTACTATTTATGCTAAAATTGGTTTCTTTCTATCCAAATTATTTTTGATATATGAATATAAATCTTGAATTTTACTCCATAATTAATTATCATATTGGTAATTTGGACATTCTTGAACTTTGGATAAATTGAATTATAAATATTTAATATTTATCCTTGATCTCACTTGATTGATTCTTTATATCATTGTCATCATCCGCATGCTTATATTGTGTTGAAAGTTATCTTTGGCTCATAGTGCAAAAATGAACTGTTGATTGGTATGATTATGACCAGGAACTGTGTATTGGTATAATCATGACCTTTAATGTTACAGATAAAGACTTGTGATGAATGTTCTCTTTGGCCCGTAGTGCAAAGAAGAACAGTTAATTTATATCTTTGGTCGTAGTGCAAAGATGAAATGTTGATTGATAGCTTTGGCCCGTAGTGCACAGATGGACAAATGTATAACATGATCATTGGTTTTACAGTTGAATGTCTTTGGCCATAATGCACTGACAGACAATTGATTGGCATGATCATGACCATTGGTTTTATAGTTGAATATCATTAGCCCGTAGTGTAAAGATAGACAATTGATTGGTATGATCATTGTTATTACATTTGATTGTCTTTAGCCTTTGGGGCAAGGATATTGAGTGAAAGTTCTATTAAGACTTTGTGGCAAGCACAAACTGTTGATTTACATTATTATAAACATGAATTATGAATTTAACTACAATCTTTGGTGGTTCAGGTGAAGACAAGTGATGAAAGTTCTCTTTATCTTGGGTACACCAAGGAACTGTTGATGGGTATTATAGGGATAAAATATTAATGATGGACTTTTAATTTGGAATAGATAGTAGACATTATATTCTACTTGACTCTTCTAATGGATTGTTGGTTCTGCTGCAATTATTGATCTAAAATTTGTTGTCTGTTGTATTCTATAAGATTTTTCTCTGTTGAGGACTAAGGATAATTTTTTCTACATTATCTTAGTCATAATATTCTTTACTAGGCTATTTGTGTTCACCCTTTTGCTTCACAATTCCTTTCAGGTAATAAGAGTGTAGCTGGGTCGAGCGGGGATAACAGGGGAGTAGAGTGATGGTCTGTGACTGTTGAAGTTTCTCAATACATTATAAAATAGCATGATAATATATAATTGTATTGATAACTTATGGAAAATAAAGGTTACAACCATCAAAGAAATGTAGAATCTAACTGTCTATCCTCTTGACAGTCTCATTGGAAATATACGTGCCCATGAAGTTGACATGCTAGTCGAAAAAAGCCGGATCAGCCATAGATCTCAAAAAGAAGGGAATTGCTTTCAAAGCTCTACTTGTAGATCAAGAAAGTGATGATAAAGAACTAAATGAAGAACTTATGATTCTAGATAATAATGAAGTTGTTCTGTTATCCAGACAACTCAAAAGAGTGATTCATAGCAAAGCCAGAAAATATGGCAAAGGCTTTATGAAAACAAACAACAACTTCAATAACTTCAAAAGCAAGCAAGTATTCAAGCCAAAGGCTCAAGGAGGAAATTTCAAAGCAAACAACAATAACTTCAAAAATGTTAACTCAAATGAAAATTCAAACACATGTTTTGAATGCAGCCAGCCTGGTCATTTCAAAAATGCTTGTCCAAAATTAATCAACAATAAAGTTCTACTAGCTGAGGAAGGCTGGGATCTAAGTGATGAAAAAGAAGTTGTCGAACGAACCGAAGAAATTGCAAATATTTGCTTAATGGTAAACAATGATTCATCAACAAGATCTGAGGTAAATTCTGAGCATCAATTACCTAGCACTTCATTTGCTCCATATACATTAGAAAATATAAATGAAGAACATTATGAATTATAGGAAGCTTATAACTATTTATACATATGAAAATAATAAAATAATCAAAGAAGATTTGTGTGGAATCCAAATATGTAATCGTTGAGTTGCACTTTTTGAATAACCCAAAAAGTGTAAAATTGAACTTGAGGAAATTCTCACAGTTCTGTTAATTGTGATGCAATTTTATGATATGATTATGTTGGATAGTCCTATTGATGTAATAATGAACTAACAAAATATGATACATCGAGCGTAAGATGAAATAAAGATTAATAAGCTAATCTAGAAGTATATTAAATCTCGAATTATATTATTAAGCATGTTATAACCTGATTTTATATATAGGTTATACGACGAATGAAAACATACGAATTATGTTAACCGACGAGCAAGCTTATACATCAGACATTTGATTTGTGTAAAATAACGAACGAGGAAAGTTCTTTCAGTAATTTGCAAACTTGTTATTTGTAAAAGGTGTTACTGTTGTGTTAAACTATTGATATGAAGTAGATAAAGAAATTCGTTGTTCGGAGTAAATGTGATGAGCATTATATGTGAAGCATGTATTAATTGTTGAAACTTAAATGCGATATATGTGACCTGAGAAGCATGTATAAATGAATAACATTAGTTTTAAGATGCATGTATAAAATGCATAGCTTAAGATACATGACACACGAACAAAATGCAAAGCATGTATAATACTTGAAGCATGACATGTGTACTATTAGACTTGTTGGGCCGTCGTACTTATACTTGCAACTAATTTTACTTGCAGATTAAATATTTAATTCTCTGGTGATCATGGCGATAAAGACTTGAGGCACGTTAAAAAGAATTTTTTTTATTGTTTTCTTTAGTCAGATTCATACTAAGTCGAGATGAATATTTATAATGTACGTAAGATAAGTCATGTAAATCATTGAATCATGGAACAAAGTATATTCGTTTTGAATTTGAGATGTAACTTTACATTCTCTTTAAATTAAATTAATATGGTGATAATACTATATGAGAGATGATACGTATTGAGTATATAGTTGTTGGATTATAGTTACGAAGGTTCAGAAGAATAATTTGATATCAAAAGTTGAATTTTATATTCATAATTGACAGATGAATCGTAGTATATATATAATTTCTGTAAGGTTTTGTGAAAATCAAAGTAGCAATCAAATTGCACAAATAGCGGAAGCAAAATAAAATCAGATTTTAAAAATTTTCACAAACCAATTACTCGGATCATCCTTTATGCATATTATTAATTAAAACGAAGAACAAGAAGTTATGAAATCATACCCTTGTAGATACGAGCTTCCACAGGTACGAGTTCACCTCCTACTTCTTCGCGACCTCCTTGAATCTCTAGGTAGATCCCTTCCTTTGATCAATGTAAGCCACCCAAGTGTATGGCCTCTAGAGGTTATCCACCAACGAAGAAGAATTTTCAAGAAGAAGGGTGTATTAACTCAAGCCTTAGTTTTTCCTAGCTCTGTAGAAAAAAAGGCGTACTATCTAACAATTGAAATCACGTATCTGATATCTGATATAAGACTCCTCTTATAAAGATATCAGGTAACCCTATTTAATTAAAATAAGGTATTATTTATTTAATTAAACTCTTTTAATTAAATGGGATCCCTAATCTTATTAGGGATAATTAATTAAACTCCTTTAACTAATTTTCCCTCCTAATCCTATTAGGCATAAATGAGATTACTTATATTAAATTAATTCCTAAACTCTTTTAAAAATTAAAATAATAATAATTATAATAATATTAATAAGACTCCTCTTATTAATTTATATTTAATATTTCTAAAATATTAAATAATAAATATTAAGCTATTTAATTTATTCTATCACCATAGATTAAATTAAATATACTTAACATATTATTACGATTATGTCATTAACTTCTTAAATAATTATTCTTCCTTTTATGGTGTGGCCCTTTAGGTTCTCCATATTAAACCGATTGTGAATAAATCAATTAAAACAATTCTAATCTTATTTAAATAAATAAATTAAACGATTAATTTATTTAAATAAATAATATTTATTCTATAATAGGGATAAGCCTCTCTAGCGATCAACGGCTTTCCAGATAATATAGATTTTAACATTAATCATAAAAGACCCTTTGAGTTAATAGTTACCGTACAATTCAATTCTTCTACCATACAATGTCCCAATTAAATATAAGACATAGAATTACTGTCAAGTCTTATTTTATTTAATTATATGTATTTCGATTCCTAAATGCACAACTCCTAATGAATGCAAATTAGAAACTACTTTCTAATTTCATTTCACATTGGCCAAGGATTCTTGGATTGTCATTTATCGAATCACATAGGACATTTTTCTTCTTTTACTAAAAGTGGTAGATTCTTTATTGATCATTCATTATCTCTATATATAACTTATTACACCCAAGCATACTCTTTGATATACTCTAAGAGTCTTAATGAATTAGTCAAAGTGTAATTCATTATATATAAGATACTATGATGATCTCAAGTCTAAGGATCATTTGTACTACTATCACTATAGGAATTCTTATTGACAGGCAAGTCACATTCCCATTAGGTATTCCTTAGCGAGTCTCGTTCAGTAAACTTATTCTCTAATAAATACCTACAAACTTGCTTTAATGTCTCCACACAAATGATCATGAGATCAATCATCCTCATCCAATAAGCAAGCAACATACATACCAATCAATCTGGATTCACTAATCCCCTTTTTAGTAATCCATTGATTGGGAACATTTTAGTTTTAAGCTATCTAAGAATTTAGATCTCATTAGAATGATCTCATCATGATTCTAAAAGTATTGCTTAAAACTATGGATTTATCACATATTATTAAAACAGCACCATGTTGATAATAAATGCCTTTAATAAATAATTCTTTTATTAATAAAAAGTAAGATTGATTACAAAGTGAAACAACCCGGGTCAAATCCCGAGTCCGGAATAAATCTCGGGTCAAATCCCAAGTCCGAATTGAATCAAATCCATCAAAATAAGGCCTCAAACCACTGGCCCAATAGTATCTTCTTGGGTCATCTTAGCCCACTACAGGCTCCCAAAAGGTCATGACTTGAAGGTACTATTGGTAGTAACTTATTTCCTTATATGCAGATAAATTTTTCTCAAATTTTTCCCCTATCTTTTTATGTGGGACTGGGGTGTTACAAACTCCCTCACTTAAATTTCTAACGTCCCCGTCAGAACCGATCACACACACAGCCCAAAGATCTTTGTCTCTCTAGCCATTGTGGGATAATACCGGCTGGCTTCGTGTCCCCACCTCTGGACTTCTATCTCTCCATTGTGGGATAATACCACCAATCTTCGTGTCCCCACCTCCGACAACCTGATCGGATGACTTGACCCAATCTTTCGAGAGTCGACTCTGATACCATATGAAACAACCCGGGTCAAATCCTGAGTCTGGAACAAATCTCGGGTCAAATCCCAAGTCCGAATCGAATCAAATCCATCAAAATAAGGCCTCAAATAACTGGCGCAATAGTATCTTCTTGGGTCATCTTAGCCCACCACAGGCTCCCAAAAGGTCACGACTTGAAGGTACTATTGGTAGTAACTTATTTCCTTATATGCAGACAAATTTTTCCCATATTTTTCCCATCTTTCTATGTGGGACTGGGGTGTTATACAAAGTATATGCTTTATCATCATACATGATTGGCTTGTATGCATTTGTTTCAATCCCCCACTTGCACTAAAGTCAATCGCCGTGGTATCTCATACCCATCTTCTCTAAGTGACGATCAAACTGCTGTTATGTTAACGCTTCAGTAAATGGATCTGCAATATTGTCTTGAGAGTCCACACGCTCCAGGGTGACATCTCCTCTTTCAATGATCTCTCTGATCAAATGAAATCGCTGCAACACGTGTTTGGATTTCTGATGAGATCTGGGTTCCTTAGCCTACGCAACAACTCTAGTGTTGTCACAGAATAAAGGTACTGGTCCTATAATGCTAGGAACAACACCAAGTTCGGTAATGAACTTCTTCATCAAAACAACTTCCTTTGCAGCTTCACTTGCAGCTATGTACTCTGCCTCTGTCACTGAATCAGCAACTGTTTGCTGTTTGTAACTCTTCCAACTCACTATGCCACCGTTTAAGGTAAACATACCCCGAAATAGATTTACTGTCATCTTGGTCTGTTTGAAAACTTGAGTCTGTGAAGCCCTCTAGTTTCAATTCAGACCCACCGCAGACAAGAAATACATCATTAGTTCTTCTTAAGTACTTTAGGATATTTTTCACTGTCTTCCAGTGTTCTTCTCCTGGATTCGATTGATATCTGCTTGTTACACTAAGTGCATGAGCAACATCTGGTCTAGTACATATCATACCGTACATGATAGATCTTATTACTAAAGCATACGGAATCTTACTCATACAGTCTCTCTCCTCAAGTGTCTTTGGGGCCTGTTTCTTAGAGAGATTTATTCCATGGCTCATCGGTATGAGACCTCTTTTGGAATCTTCCATGCTAAACCTCTTTAGCATCGAGTCAATGTACGCTCCTTAGAACAAGCCAGGCATCCTTTTAGATCTATCTCTATAGATCTTTATCCCCAAAATATAGGATGCTTCTCCCAAGTCCTTCGTGGAGAAGCGTTTAAATAACCAAATTTTAATTGATTATAGCATAGGAATATCATTCCGTATCAGTAATATATCATCAATATATAATACGATGAATGAAACAACACTCCCACTAACCTTCTTGTACACACATGGTTTATCCTCAGTTTTGATAAAATCAAACTCTTTGATTGTCTCATCAAAACGGATGTTCCACCTACGAGAAGCTTGCTTCAATCCATAAATGGATCGTTGTAGCTTACAGACTTGATTTGTTCCAACCTTTGAAATAAATCCCTCTGGTTGTGTCATATACACATCCTTCTCAAGTTTCCCATGAGGGAAGGTCGTTTTCAAGTCCATCTGCCAGATTTCGTAGTCATGGTAAGCTGCAATCGCAAGTAAAATCCGAATGGACTTGAGCATTGCTACTGGTGAGAAGGTTTCCTCATAGTCAAATCCTTGTCTTTGTTTAAAACCTTTGGCAACCAGTCGGGCCTTATAGGTCTCTACCTTGTCGTCTGCTCCAGTCTTTCTTTTAAAGACCCGTTTACACCCAATAGGCTTAATGCCTTCAGGTGGTGAAACCAAAGTCCATACTTGGTTATCATATATAGAGTCCATCTCGGATTTCATGGCTTCTTGCCACTTCTCTGAGTCTTTACTACTCATAGCCTGTTCGTAATTCAATGGATCATCATCATCTATAATGTTTACCTCATCGTCATCCTCTATGACAAGTCCATACCTATCAGGTATCTTCGGTACTCTTCCATATTTACTAATAGGGTTTGGTACAGAAAAAATCTCTACTTGGACAGATTCATCCATTTGATCTGTAGTGGTTTGTGGTTCTTGAATTTCTTCAAGATCTATTTTCCTCCCACTGGCCCCTTCAAGGGTAAATTCCTTTTCCAAGAAGGCAGCATGTTTCGCAACAAACACCTTTTGTTCAGTAGGATTGTAGAAATAGTATCCTAAACTTTCTTTAGGATATCACACAAACGTGCACTTATCAGATCTTGTTCCAAGCTTATCATTCTGAAACTTTTTCACATAAGCTGGACATCCCCAAATCTTAACATGCTTAAGACTAGGCTTCCTCCCTGTCCACATCTCATATGGAGTCTTAGGGACGAATTTCGAGGGAACCTTATTTAGTAGATATGTAGCCGCTTCTTGGGTATATCCCCATAATGACACCGGAAGATCGGTAAAACTCATCATGGAACGAACCATGTCCAACAGTGTTCAATTTCTCCTTTCAGATACACCATTCAGCTGTGGCGTCCCTAGTGGAGTCCATTGTGAGATTATACCATTTTCTTTGAGACAATTAAGAAACTCGCCGCTTAAGTATTCACCACCTCGATCTAATCGAAGAATCTTAATACTTTTGTCAGTTTGTTTCTCTACTTCTCTTCTGAACTCTTTAAACTTTTCAAATGATTCAGATTTGCATTTCATTAAATACGCATATCCAAATCTTGAGTGATCGTCAGTGAATGTAATAAAATAAGAATACCATCATCGTGCAATCGTTGTCATAGGTCCACATACATCTGTGTGTACCAACGCTAACAACTTTGTAACTCTTTCTCCTTTTCCACTAAAAAGAGATTTAATTATTTTTCCCATGAGACAAGATTCACAAGTTGGATATGATTCATAATCTGATAGCTCTAGGAGCCCATTTTTATACAACTTGGATAATCTTGTTTCATTAATATGACTGAGTCTATAGTGCCACATATATGTATAATTAACATAATCTCTTTTTCTTTTCTTAGTTTGTTCAATTTGAAGTATATTTTTATGCAAGTCAAGTATATAAAGTCCATTTCGCAAATTACCAACACCATATAAAATATTATCATTATAAATAGAACAACTGTTGTTCTTTATTATAATGTTAAAACCATCTATATCCAATATACAGAGATAGAAATAATGTTTCTAATAAGTGACGGAACAAAATAATAATTATTTAAACTAATGGACTTGCCCATAGGTAGTGCTAAACAATAAGTCCCTACAGCTAATGTAGCAACCTTTGCTCCATTTCCCACTCATAGGACGACCTCATCCTTGCTCAGCTTTCTACTTCTGACCAGTCCTTGCATATTATTACATATGTGAGAACCAAAACTGGTATCCAATACCCAAGTAGAAGATTGACTTTCAGAAAAATTAATTTCAATCATAAACAAACCTTGATTAGGATTCAAAGCTTCTCCAAGGTTCTTCTGCTTTTGTTCCGCAAGATAATCCTTGTAGTTCCTCTTCCAGTGACCCGGCTTGTTGCAATGGAGGCAAATTCCTTTGCTAGCTGGATCAGGTTTCTTTTGATCCTTCACTTTCGCCTTTTCCTTAGCCTTCTTGGATTTCTTTATTTCAGAAGATACCTTGGGCCTCTTCCTTTTCTTGGAAGAATCATCCACGATTAAGACATGGTCCTTCTTGGATGGGAAGTGACCTTCAGCAGTTTTCAATATGTTAAGTAATTCAAGCAAGCTGACATCTAACTTATTCATGTGAAAATTCACAACAAATTATGAGAAGGTGTCCGGGAGTGACTGCAAAACTAAATCTTGACTCAACTCCCCATCCATGACGAACATGTCCAAGACTTTCAGTCAAATTGATCATCTTTAAGACATAAGTCTCAACGGTAGTACCCTCAGTCATCCGAGATCGGAAGAGCTCCTTAGATATTTCATATCTAGCAGTCATACTTTGCTCACCATACAACTCTTGAAGGTGCAGTAGCATAGTAGGAGCATCCATGATTTCATGTTGACGCTGAAGCTCATTACTCATGGATGCGAGCATGATGCATTGAGCCACAGATGCATCATCTTGCTACTTTTTAAAAGTAGCAATCTCTTCCTCAGAGGCTGTCTCTGTAAATTTTGTAGGTACGGGCGAATTTAGGACATAAGAAATCTTTTCAGCAGTAAGAACAATTCTCAGATTCCTTAACCAGTCCGTGTAATTCGGTCCGGTCAGTTTGTTAGCATCAAATATACTACGCAGTGAAATTAGTGAATGTGACATTTTCAAAATTCTGCATGTAAAAAGACAATATTTTAGCAAACATTCATTTAATTAATTACCAAAATAAATTAGGTCTTATTTTATATTGGTATCTCTCACTATTTTCTTCAAATACCCTCATGAATATAGTTCGGCAATATCTAATTGAAGATTTGCTAGCGACAATGAGGATCCCATTTCAAATGTATATAGCCTTGTATGTGCACAACAAACCATATATAAATAAATAGGTAGACAGCTCTTGTCAGTTACATCATCATGTAACTCCTTATATTTTGCCTCTTAAATCATAATGGTCAAGTGTGTGCACATCCGAACTAAAATGATTTAAGTTAAGTCATACCCAGCATTTCCATATAAGTGAAGAGAAAACTACAGCCCTTGTGTGTGGACAACAAAGCGGTAATGTTCAATTCCTTATAAACATCAAATGTAATAAAAATAATATCTCAAATATTTAATACTCGCCTTGTGTGTGCACAACAAACTCATATTAAATATTCAATGCTCTATTATTTTTATCATGCTAGAAGGCGACGTTCGATATTTTAAATATCTTTGAACGTAACAACTTAATATAATTTCATTAAGGGGTTTGTTATTATTAGTCTCATCTTGTTTAGCGCGCATGCAAATATATATACAAAATACGCGTCATATTATTAAACATACGAAGCATGTTTGCATAATATATAATATATATAATACTAACATGCATATATAGAATACTATATTCTATCCGGATTGATTATGAACTTTTATTCTAGTTTGGTTCACTAGAGCAACCAAGTGAACCAAAAGGTCAAACCCTAAGGTGCAAGAATAAACATTTAAATATAACTATTATATTTAAACACGGGCTCCATTACAAATGGGTCTTCGAGCGCTCTTTGCCCCTTGATCTCCGGTTCTTCGAAAAAATTCTAACTAATTCTATACAATTAAACTATTTAATTTAAATAGAAACATTGATCAGCAGTCAAGGGAATTACATAGGAGAGAGATATAATTTACTTCAAGAAGAAAACCAGAAAAGATGAGGTACGCAAACCCCATTTAATAAAACTCATTCATTCAAATATCTAACCAAAATAAATCCAATCACATTGGTCAATAGTCCATAATCAATCCCATTTATTATCATATATATCATCATATGTATCAATAAATAAAACTATTCCATATATATATATATATATATATATATATATATATATATATATATATATATATATATATATGAATATCATTTAATAGGCAATTTTAAGTTGCATGAAATCCAATTTCAAGATTAAAATAAACTCTTTATTTTAATTATAAAATTATTAAAATTATTATTATTATTATTATTATTATATATATATATATATATATATATATATATATATATATTATAATATTATAAAGGTCACATGAATCACGAAATCACCTTATAAAGAAGATAGATTACTTAACATATATTAACGGTTATATATGTATAATCTAATCCTGATCATATATATGATCCTGTTAAGTAATATATATATATATATATATATATATATATATATATATATATAAAACAAATTATGCATATTATTAATTAAAACGAAGAACAAAAATAGTTTCTGTTTTTTTTTAAATAAGAATTTTATACAAAAAATTATGTCCAATAAATTATTCTAAATACATACCCATATATATATGGAATCAAAATAATTAATAATTCGTATAAAGTTTAGCTCTGATACCACTGTAAGGTTTTGTGAAAATTAAAGTAGCAATCAAATTGCAAAAATAGCAAAAGCAAAATAAAATTAGATTTTAAAAATTTTCACAAATCAATTACCCGAATCATCCTTTATACATATTATTAATTAAAACGAAGAACAAGAAGTTATTGAATCATAACCTTGTAGATACGAGCTTCCACAAGTACGAGTTCACGTCCTACTTCTCCGCGATCTCCTTGAATCTCCGGGTAGATTCATTCTTTTGATCAATGTAAGCCACCCAAGTGTATGGCCTCTAGAGGTGATCCACCAAGAAAAAAGAATTTTCAAGAAGAATGGTGTATTGGCTCAAACCCTAATTTTTTCTAGCTCTGTAGAAAAATGGGTGTACTCTCTAACAATTGAAATCACGTATCTGATATCTGATATAAGACTCCTCTTATAAAGATATCAGGTAACCCTATTTAATTAAAACAAAGTATTATTTATTTAATTAAACTCTTTTAATTAAATGGGCTCCCTAATCTAATTAGGGATAATTAATTAAACTCCTTTAACTAATTTTTCCTCCTAATCCTATTAGGAATAAATGAGAGTACTTATATTAAATTAATTTTTAAACTCTTTTAGAAATTAAAATAATAATTGAAAGTCTAATAATAATCTAGAAGGGGGGGTTGAATAGATTATTACAGATTTAAAAATTGTCTAAGGCCTTTTTGAATATTTAATAATTAATTTACAGTTTTAGAAATTAGCATGCAAGACAATAAAAATGCAATCACACAATGCATGGAGATTTGTCTGGTTCACAATATACATCTCGAGTATGCTGCTACGTCCAATCTCAAGCTCCTCTCCAGGACTTGAGATCCTATTACTATCAGTAATAAATACTCCTTCAACAGGCGAAGAAGCCTTTACAAAGTTTTATAGACAAACTTCCAACTATTCCCAACTAATCTATCTTGGAGAGCAAGCTCTCCGCTCCCTCCTGAAGTTTAGTTGTACCTCTTTTGAGTTCAGTTATATTCTATGATCTGGTCTTGAAACAACAGCCTCTTCCTCAACTTACAAGTATACTAGAAACCCAACTTCCCGCTGACCTCTCTAAGAATCTAGTCTTGGTCGAAGAATTACTCGTTTTTCTCACAGGTACATAAAATAAACTAACTCTGACCTTTTCTCTTTTTACAAATAATTTTACAACAATATGCTTCTTAAATAAGCAGATAAGAATTTAGTACAGATGAATTCTTCTCAAATAAGCAGATATAATTTTAGTACAGATTGATACTTTCCAAATAAGCAGATATCAATTAAAGAGCAAATATATTTATAAAAGTTCAAAAACTTTTATACTTGAGAAATTATGCTTCTTTGTAAGCTGATAGTAATTTATGCTTTGATCAAATAGTACTTCTGTGTAAGTAAATATGTAAATTATGCACCGTTATAAAAGTTTAAATAACTTTTATATTTTATGTGAAAAGTGCTTCTTGAATAAGCAAATAGATCAATTTTAATTTTTACTCAAAAATGCTTATGTTTAAGCAGATATATAATTTAATGCAAATATATAAAGAAATATTTATTATTTATGGAGAAAAGAAAAGTCACTTTAAGTTTAAACAACTTTTTAGAGTGAAAATATTTCCGAGTAAGCAAATAAGTTGTTTTAAGTTTTGAATCAAATATGCTTCTATTTAAGCAGATATATTCACTTAAGTTTGTGAAATAAAAGTTTAAATAATTTTTATATTATGTAACAAGTAATTTATGAATAAATAAATTTATGAGCAAATACTTGTGAGGAAAGATATCAAGTATAATAAATAAAACAGTTAAGCAATACTTGATATAACAAATATTATTGTTTAACTCAAATAATATATAAGAATATTTTATCTATTATGTGAACCTTTATAAATAATGCCACTTAGTACTATAAGGAATCGTACGGTCGGATTCCTCTCCGCAGAGGTTTATCTCCGTAGCCTTGCAGCGTCTAAGTATGATAAAATTTATAATTTTCATAATTGATATTTATATAAATATTTTCAATAGATCACTACGATTCTAAAATTTGGTTCGGATGACTACCCTTTTTGGAGCAGTATCTCGGTGTTGTTTTGAGCTATCAAGTGTCGTATCTATTTTATAATATTTATATAAATAATATCAATAAAAGTACTAAAGACTATAAGGAATCGTACGGTCGAATTCCTCTCCGTAGAGGTTTATCTTCGTAGCCTTGCGACGCCCAAGTATCCTTTTATTTGATAAATAGATGAAATATGAATATATAGAATTGTGTAGAACAATGTGTATTTATATATCTATAAATATAAATAAGCAAGAGATAATTCAAATAAAATAAATCAAACCACTTATCTCAATTTGCTTAGACCAATTTTCTCTTCTCAAATAATTAGAACTTTTATAAGAAGAGAGAGAAAAAGCTTCTTAGAGAGGGAGTATGTAGGAGAGAAATAAGTTTTTCTTTGCAAGTGAATTAACAAATTGAAAATGAAAAAAAAGTCTCTTATTTATAGATTTTTGAAGTCGAGGGTAAAAAGGTAATATTTTAAAATATGATATGAGTGCACGGTTTAGATGAAGAGCATTTGAAATTAACGGACCAGATTTTTACGCGTGAGACGAGAGATTAAATTTCGCCCGGGCCTTTTTCAAAGGGCTGCATTTATTGTTTTGACCACGGAAGAAAACTACTCGATTTTTCCATGCCAGCACATACACACACTAGCACATTTATTATGCCTGCATGTTTTAATATATACATTCGTATAGTATTACATATATATATATATATATATATATATATATATATATATATATATATATATATATACATATGAATTATAGCACATGCATGCAAACATATATAATATACTCCCTCCATTCCTAAATAAGTAACGTTTTGAAAGAAAAAATTTGTTTCAAATTATCTGTCGTTTATAACTTTCTAGGATAATAAATTATTTACTTTCTTATATCACCCTTACCTTCTCTCATTGTCCCAATAAATTTTCACTCTTAGTATTATTAGTTTTTAACTTCCCATAAAGGGATAGTGATGAAATTTTACATAAATTTTAATTATTAAATGATAATATTAAATGACTTTCTTAATCCATGTATAAAAACCTTAAATGACACTTATTTAGGAATGGAGGGAATTTATTATATACACGGTTTCCAAAAAAAATTTCCCATTCGGTTTCCAAAAAAATGTCAGCATATGCATTTTGTCCCATAATGAGGGTCACGCGATTTTTTAAAAAAGTTTCCAGCACTATGCATGCATGCTTGGTTTCTTATATATAGAATATATAAGGTTTATATTATACTCCCTCTGTCCCAAATTATCTGTTATTTTAGCAAAAAAAAATTGTCCCACAATATTTACTTTTTCAAGATTTCAATACATTTTTTTCTTTTATTTTCCAAGTTTGCCCCTTTACCTAATAATTGATAGTCATTACTCCCATCCTCTCTTCACACATATATATGCACTCATACTTTCTCTCTCTACATACTATTTTTCTATTTTATGCACTCATACTTTCTCTCTCTTCCTCTCTTCACATATATATATGCACTCATACTTTCTCTCTCTTTAGACTATTTGTCTATTTAATGCACTCATACTTTCTCTCTCTACATACTATTTCATGCACTCTTTTTTAAACACTTTTTTCATATTTTCACTAATAAGGGTATTTTAGTATTTTTATCACATATATTGGTATCTGTGTGGAACTCTAGAACAGCAGATAATTTGAGACGGAGGGAGTAATATATATGGTATTACTATTATATGTATATATTTAGCACACATGCATGGTTACTATAAATACTAATACACATAATATTATATGTATACATGCAATCATTCTAGCACCTTTTAAAAGGAATGCATGATTATATATATATATATATATATATATATATATATATAGTACACGGTTTAAATTCCAGCTTCCAAGTCCCAAAATGAGTGTCCCAGAAAAATTTGCCAGCATACTTCCTCATTTAATACATATAACATATAAGTAATGAGAATATATATATATATATATATATATATATATATATATATATATATATATATACTGTTAACATATACTCCCTCCGTTCCTAAACGATTGATAATAAATGTCTTTAATAAATAATTCTTTTATTAATAAATAAATAAGATTGATTACAAAGTATATGCTTTATCATCATACATGATTGGCATGTATGCATACTATTTTCAATTTCGAGATATAAATATGAGTTGTAAAGGTTGCAAACTCTAGAACTGAGGAAAGTTTTGAATAACTAAATTTTTATATCTTTATTAATATTGAATGCTGTAAAAAGTTTTAGAATATACAAGTTTTATCAATTATAATATTGATTATTGACGGGAAATGAGAATGAAGTTATATGTTAATGCTCAAGATCGGAGGTGAAAATAGTCTGGATTTTGGGGGCGTTATAATTGGGCAACAGTTCGACTGATTATAGACCTGGCAAACGGGCCGGGTAATTGGCGGGCCGGGTCAAAACGAGCTAAGTTTTGGTCGGCTGAAAAAGTGAAACCCAAAGCCCGTGTTTTAACTGGCTGGGCTGGGCCGGCCTGCGGGCTTTGACTGATTTATGACCAAATTTTGGCACATTTATGGGCTGAGCCCAAACGGTCCGAACCATCGTTGGGCCAAGCCATTGACGGACCAGGCCAAAAGGGCCCAGGTTTTGATGGGCTAAAAAAATGAAGCCCAAATCCCGCATTTTGGCGGGCAGCCCAGGCCGGGCCAGCATGCGGGCTTGGGTCGGTTTTTTCCAGTTCTAACTCATTGATTGCTCGTTTATTACTGTTTGATTGAATTTGCTTGCCTTTTATAGACCTTCCTTGAGATTTTCCCGTTTGAAAGTTATCTTTGCTCTTTTAATGTTTAGATCTTTAAAGATCTCTGATTGTTTACTTTGGAGTGAGATGTACCAGCTTTCTACTCTATCACATCATTACTGACTGCTACATAAATAAGCATGTAGGTGCTACCTTTTCAGCAATGAAGTTGTTAGATACATTTCCAACTGTCTTTCTTCTTAGCCTTAAGAGATTTAGCAAATTTCCTTGGGATGTTTACTCTACGAATATTATTATTGTTTGTCCATGTTAGAATTAATGTACTGTACAATTTTCATAATCATATAGTTGAATGTCTAGTCATAGAAGAGAGAGAAAAAGAATGCGTACCTGAGAAATTGGGGATGTGTTACCGTTGTCACCACTACTAAGGGGTTAAAGCCTCCGTCGCCGCTAGGTGTTATTGTTGGCACCTGAATAAATGGGTGGGGGGTTATCTCGCTCTTTGTTTGTGTGGGAAAGTTGGGAACAAAAGAGGAGGATCGGAGCGCCGCCAAGAAGGTCGGGAGGTGGGGAACGAAGGGGGCAAGCGTTGTAGAGAGAGGGAGAGAGAGAAATGTTACTGTGGGGGGACTGGTTGCGATTTTAGGTTATGAATTACAATATTTTCAACAGAATTCCGTTGAAAATAATTACTTCAAAAATAATATAATTTTGAAGCAAATTCCGTCGGAAATATTGTATCTCCCATCGAGAATTTGGTACGCACTGGCGGGAGATCTTAGTTTCAATAACAATTATTAACTCTAACGGAATTCTGTCAACATTATATTGTTTTCGAAGAAATTATTTTCGAGGGAATTTTTCGACAAAAATAAAATAATTCTGAAAAAAAATCATTCAGTCGGAATTAGACTATTTCTTGCAGTAAACACCCTAACCCAGCAAGCAGCAGCCAATAAATATGAGTTGTAAAGGTTGCAAACTCTGGAACTAAGGAAAGTTTTGAATAACTAAATTTTTATATCTTTATTAATATTGAATGCTGTAAAAAGTTTTAGAATATACAAGTTTTATCAATTATAATATTGATTATTGACGGGAAATGAGAATGAAGTTATATGTTAATGCTCAAGATCGGAGGTAAAAATAGTCTGAATTTTGGGGGCGTTATAATTGGGCAACAGTTCGACTGATTGTAGACCTGGCAAACGGGCCGGGTAATTGGCGGGCCGGGCCAAAACGAGCTAAGTTTTGGTCGGCTGAAAAAGTGAAGCCCAAAGCCCGTGTTTTAACTGGCTGGGCTAGGCCGGCCTGCGGGCTTTGACTGATTTATGACCAAATTTTGACACATTTATGGGCTGAGCCCAAACGGTCCGAACCATCGCCGGGCCAAGCCATTGATGGGCCAGGCCAAAACGGCCCAGGTTTTGATGGGCTAAAAAAGTGAAGCCTAAAGCCCGCATTTTGGCGGGCGGCCCAGGCCGGGCCAGCCTGCGGGCTTGGGTCGGTTTTTTCCAGTTCTAACTGATTGATTGTTCGTTTATTACTGTTTGATTGAATTTGCTTGCCTTTTATAGACCTTCCTTGAGATTTTCCCGTTTGAAAGTTATCTTTGCTCTTTTAATGTTTAGATCTTTAAAGATCTCTGATTGTTTACTTTGGAGTGAGATGTACCAGCTTTCTACTCTATCACATCATTACTGACTGCTACATAAATAAGCATGTGGGTGCTACCTTTTCAGCAATGAAGTTGTTAGATACATTTCCAACTGTCTTTCTTCTTAGCCTTAAGAGATTTAGCAAATTTCCTTGGGATGTTTACTCTACGAATATTATTATTGTTTGTCCATGTTAGAATTAATGTACTGTACAATTTTCATAATCATATAGTTGAATGTCTAGTCATAGAAGAGAGAGAAAAAGAATGCGTACCTGAGAAATTGGGGATGTGTTACCGTTGTCGCCACTACTAAGGGGTTAAAGCCTCCGTCGCCGCTAGGTGTTATTGTTGGCACCTGAATAAATGGGTGGGGGGTTATCTCGCTCTTTGTTTGTGTGGGAAAGTTGGGAACAAAAGAGGAGGATCGGAGCGCCGCCAAGAAGGTCGGGAGGTGGGGAACGAAGGGGGCGAGCATTATAGAGAGAGGAGAGAGAGAAATGTTACTGTGGGGGGACTGGTTGCGATTTTAGGTTATGAATTACAATATTTTCAACAAAATTCCGTCGAAAATAATTAATTCAAAAATAATATAATTTTGAAGCAAATTTCATCGGAAATATTGTATCTCCCATCGAGAATTTGGTACGCACTGGCGGGAGATCTTAGTGCCAATAACAATTATTAACTCTAACGGAATTCTGTCAACATTATATTGTTCTCGACGAAATTATTTTCGAGGGAATTTTTCGACAAAAATAAAATAATTCTGAAAAAAAATCATTCAGTCGGAATTAGACTATTTCTTGCAATAAACACCCTAACCCAGTAAGCAGCAGCCAAAAACTGCCAAATCCCCCCCTCCCCCCCCCCCCGATTTAGATCAATGGTATTGTTTGATTATATCTTAATGCATTTTAACATCTTAGCTCTTAATGCATCTTAACAACATGTATTAATAGATCATCTGAATAGGTAAGATACAAATACGAGTCTAAACTATTCAGAGAACCTCTTAATACAAATATGTGGGCTCTTTAGATGCATTAAGAGATGGGTTGTTAAGATGCATTAAGATGTAATCAAACACCACCAAGAGTTATATATTATTCCTTCAATACATTTATTAATTTTTTATCTTGTTCTATATTAGTTTAGTTAATACATCAATGAAATTTAAAGTTTGTTAACGCCAAGTTTCGCTGGCGCGTCCAACCACAGAATTCACGCGCTTGAACCTGCACAATAACAGATCACACACGAAGCTTGACGGCTTGTGCCGTCGGGGGATAGCTCCGGTGTGAGATTAAGTACAGGCCGTTCACAAGGTTTAATAATGGAGGCTTTAGTATTTAGTGCTCAAATATATATTACCTCTTAGATGAAACCCAAGCCCTATATTTATAGTATTCTCACTACCCTAGAATCCACATCCGAGTCGGTTTAGGACTCCTAAATATGACAGTTACCATTATTAGGGTCCATCACAATCTCCTTAAAAGGTGCAAGTGAAATCCAATCCCAAAACTACCTTTGGAGTTACCTTATTTAAATATAGTTGGGACTAGAACCCTTAACCATTTAAACTCCTTACGACTCAAGACTCTGTACGCATGACAACCCACTGTGCAGGCCCAATCCAACCGAGCTCAAAGTCTGGTTTGGGCTTCCGCCCAAAGGACTCGAAGGCCCGATCCTGAACAATATAGACCCGGTTAGGATTCCGACCCAAAGGGCTCGGATACCCGAACTCGAACGTCATCAATATGGATAGCGTTCCGGCCCAAAGGACTCGGATGCCCGAACCCAAACACCTTCAGCATCTCCGAGGGCTTCGGCCCATTGGGCTTATAATCCCCTGCTGATGTCAGGCCTTCGGCCCACACGAAGGTCGGTAAAACGCTCTCGAACATTGCCCCCCAGTCTCTTGTTATAATATATTTATAATTAGAGGCTTGGAAAGACATGGACTTGAAAAGCCAGGACAGGAAATGATGAGTTACCTGGGGAATTTAAGCGATTTTTCTCGTTCTTTGAATTGCTACACGTTTTCCCAAGGGCGGGCCCCATCTGTATTTAATAGTCGCCCTTGGGTTTTGTGCGGCCCTACTTATAAAAATCCCCCTCCATCCCACTCTGTCAATTTTCCCAAATCTTCTCATTTCAGACTCTTCTTTCGAATTTTTCGACAAAGGCGATTTCTGGTGAGCACTCTATCTTCTCATTTTTCCTTGATTTCAAGTTCATTTCTTCTAGTTTTTGCTTCAATGGCTGATTCTACCCTTGAACCGACTTCCAAAATCAATGACACCTCCATTCCTCCTTCTATCGGTGCCCCTGACCTGGTACCGATTGATTTGCCGGTACCTCCACCTGACACCACTACCTCTTCCCTTCCTCTCACTCCGGTTAGTACCGAAGCTAAGATTCAAAACGTCTATCACTCCGTAACAGAGTTTTCTCACATCAACACCCAATCTACTATCATCTCTTCTCAATTGTCCGAGATCTGAACTCTATTCAATATTCTGAAAGACTACAAGCTCTGGGTGCCCCAATCGAGAGAGAAAATATTCTGGAGACCCGACGACGAGTGGGTTTCCATTCCCCTATATGTTCTGAAATACGGGGTTCGGTTCCCACTTCATGAATTCATCTCGTCCTTTCTTTGTTTTTTTGGGACCGGGTTCTCACAACTTGTGCTGAACTCGTATATCCACTTGATATCCTTTATCGCCTTGTACCAAGAGGTCAGGATCACTCCTGGCCTCAACTTCTTTTTCTCTTTATTCATCATTGGTAAGTCGAAAGAACCTGGCCTTCGGTAGTTAAACAAACAAGACAACCGAGTCGTCCCCATCAAGCCCCCTTCGAGCAACAAAGGGTGGCATCCGCAATGGATTTATGCTAAGGGGATCGACCTTCAACTTCTTCCCCATTGGGCCCATCCCGAAGATCCTATCGCCAAGGTGTCTAAGTTCTCGAAGGATAGGGCCGATGCTTTCAAGGTATTCTACAAAAAGTGGAGTAAGACCGAATGGCGTCTGTTGGTTTTGTCCAACTAAACCTGGCTATACAAACATGGGTGTAAGTATCTTACTACGAACCTCTGCATACTTCCAATGTCTGTCGCCTAGCTTCCATAATCAGCTTTCTAACTCGTTCCTTTTTGTGCAGTGGCAATTTTCAAACCCGAAGGGGCCGATGAGTCCTTGGCCCCTCTTCCCAACACGATCGAGCCAATCCGTCTTCCTGTCACTGACGAGATGGCTGAGGAGGAAACCATTTCGATTGCAAAACTCTCACTGGTTTCGCATCTGGTACCGCCCCTCTGAACACCATGGTCGAACCATCCAAGACTGTGCTAAAGATGAACCGATCGAAAAAGATGGCTTTGCTCAAACAGAGTAAGAAGAAGCCTTCTACCAAGGTCTCCTCCAAGCCATCTTCGTCGCTGGTTCTGAAACCATCTCCTACTACTCCAGTTATCATCCGTGAGGATTAAGAGGAAACTGAAGAGGTTCCTCTCGATCATCGCGCAAAGAGGCCTCGTCTGACAGAGGATTCGGGTCTTCAGACGGTGAATGCCGATCCTCTTCCTAGTTCGACCCCCACCTCTAGATCTGTTCATGAAGTTGGTTCCTCTTATGGGATGCCGACCACATTTTGGCCGAGAAGCCCTTTCGAGGTATTTCCTTTCAACACACTCGACCATTTCAAATTTCGAGGAGACAACGAGCGTTTCAAGGGGTTTTCTTCCGAGGAGCTCTTTGTGGCCTATATCAAGGCCCAGTGTCAGGTAAATCCGAGATCCCGATGTATTTATCCTCGTCGATTCTCTATTTTTCGTAACTTTTGTATTTCCTCTAATGTTTGTAGGCCAACGCCATCCTCGCCCGAACCATTCTGCCCGTGGCTCGAGCTACTAAGAATGAGTCTCGGGTTATGACCGATATGGAACTACTCGGGGCTGAGGTTTGGCATCTTTGGTCGGACTTGGAGAAAGAGAAGGAGCTTTAGGTCGAGGCTCAAAATAAAAGGATCAAGGCTGATCGTCGAGCCAACGAACTCGAGGAACGGTACTCTTTACTTCAACAGGAGTTCATCGACCTCGATGGTCATGCCAAGAAGCTCGTCACGGATAAGGAACTTCTAGCAGAGGAGAACAAGGATCTGCGGGCGTCTCTTCATGCCATTGAGGAAAAGTTCACTGGAATACACAGTCAGTTGAGGACATTGATTCTGGAGAACAACACCTTGAGGGAAGAACGGGTCGTCGCCAAGCAGCTAGCCATCAAGGAGTATGAAGAATCGTCCGCCCTGACCGATAAGATCATGACCCAGTTTGCTGAAAGTTTTGAGGCTTATCGGGAGAAGGCTCGGGCGAAACTGATTGCTGTTGGGTAAGATGTCACAATCCTTGATTCCTCTGATGAAGAATTCAAACCCGACGATGATGCTTTACAGGAATAGCTAGTTTTTAGGACTTGTGATGTCTGTAATTTTCATTTTTAGTTGTAGCTATCTCGATCAGTTATGCTTGTCTTTACCAATCAGTTATGTTTTGTAAAACTGTCTGATCGGCTTTTGTTTGAAGCTTATCCTATCAGATACTGTAGATACCTTTAAGTATGAATGAAGTGGAAAATTTTTCTAAGTGTAGTTTTTCGATCAGTTATACTTGTGCCTTTTACCGATCAGTTATGTTATCTTGAATCTGCTGATCGGCTTACACCCGAAGCTTGTCTGATTAAAAATTATACTTTTCTCGATCATTTATACTCATAACTCTTACCGATCAGTTATGTCGTTTCCAACTTTCTGATTGGTTTTGTCCCGAAGTTTACCTGATCGAAAATTACAATAATTTATGAATATAAATGGAGTACAAACATTTTCCGAAGAGAAATCTCATTTATTTCATTGATAACTAGAATGGTTTACATAAGTAAAGGAAAGAAAGGCATAACTTTTACTGGTAATATTTTCTAAGTCTTCCAGCATGCCATGTATTCTTTATTTCTGAACCATCCATTGCTCGAAGCTGGTATGTACCTAGCTTTGGCACTTCCTGTTAGAGTTTATGCCCTAGAGGCCAATTATTTGATATAATTGCTTAACGTTTTGATATTATGTTTGATTGAATAAATGAATGATTTTATTATGATTTTATTAACTGCGTTATATAAATGTTAACATAATAAAAATCCTTAGAATAATGATACAAATTATATAGTTTCAAGTATGTGACTTGAACATGAGATTATATAATTATAATTAGTATCATTGTTCTTAAATGTCCCTAGTTGAGTATCATTATTGATGGGACAACAATGATGCATTAAAACTAGTATGTTGATTGACTGACGACCAAATCTCATTGGTCATAAATATATGAGATATTAAGTCAATGCATAGGTACATGTTAGAGAACGATGTATTGGACAGACCCACCATAAGAATTCTATATGGAGCATTATGCAAAGTGTCATTAGTAATTCTTATAGTGACAATGATGTAATGGTCCTCCGACCTGAAATCACTATATTACTACACGAGAATTTATGTACTTTGATATCATCAAATGTCACCTTTAATAGGGTGGACTATAAAGGTGATTATTGGGTACATCATGAATCGTGTGAGGAATATGAGTGATCTAGATGGAATTTAACCATCATATATATTAGGGGTGATATCCATAGGCCTCTTGATTGAGTAGGACTATGAAATGCATGGCCATGCTCAAATAGTGATTTGTTTCATATAGTCCACTCATTGATCAAGAAAAAACTCAGATTAAATTATGAAGAGTATGACACATTCCATGACTCGAGTTTAATCTTGGATATTAAGGTTAAAAGGATTAAATTACATTGAAACATTGGTCACGAAAAGGTTGCATCGAATCATCGATCTTATTATTACTTGGGTAGCAGTGATGCATTACTAGATGTCGCTCACCGTTTATAACTTTATAATGTTATTTTAAAGTTATTGCCAATGTAATAATAACATATAGGGTCACACACATAGAACGTAATTTAAAAGGGAATTAATTTAAATTTTAAGGATTTAAATATATTAATATGATTAATAGTATTTAAATTACGAATTTAAATTAAAAGGATAATTTGTATATATGTATATTAATTAAGTAAGACTTAATTAAGATATATATATATATATAAATTCGGATTTTATGAAATTGGGTTTTGATTAATACCTTTTAACTACTATATATATGATATATAGCAGCCACTTAGGGTATTATTAAAAACCAAAAACCCTAGCCACTCTCAGAGAGAGACTAGAGAGAAACAGTTCTAAAATCCTCATCCTTGGTGGCTAGTACCGCAGTTCCTTCTTCTGCAGATCGTAGGACGATTCACGGAGTGTTCGTGTGGATACTATAGAGGCGCGATTCATTTGGATTGTGTTGGAGATTCGAGCGCATCAATTTAATTTTTATAATCGGTATAATTTCTAACCACTGAGTTAATTGATTTTCGCATGGATCCTGTTTAGGGTTTCGAAATTGCTTTATATTTATTCTATTTCCGCTGTGTGTTTTTGTCGAAACCCAATAGACTTCCACCACTTCATAGGGTCTCTCCCAGTTAGACATCAACTTGCCAGTGTTCTGGGGGGTCGATGCCTCCGACTCTCGAAGGACCAAATCTCCCACCTCAAATCTCCTTTGCTTCACCTTCTGATTATAGTGTTGGGCTGTTCTCTTCTGGTAAATTATCAACCTTAGTAGAGCTGACTCCCGAACTTCCTCCAAAAGGTTTAGATTTAACCGTAGTCCCTGTTCATTGTATAACTCCTTATATTGGCTGACCCGAAGAGTAGGAGATCCTATCTCGACCGGTATTAGTGCATCAATCCCATATGTCAATCTGAATGGCGAGTCCCTCGTCGTCATTCTCAGAGTACTCCGGTAAGCCCACAAAACACTAAGTAATTCTTCGGGCCACCGGCCCTTTAATTCGTCCAACCTTCTTTTGATGCCGTTAAGCAAAGTTCAGTTGGTGACCTTTACTTGACCGTTCGACTGAGGGTGGGCAACTGAAGTCTTTCGGTGTTGAATTCCCAATTCATTCAAAAAAGCTTCAAATTTTGAACCCATAAATTGCCTGCCATTGTTCGAGACCACTACCATCAGGATTCCGAATGGATAAACAATACCTTCTTTGAGAAACTTCAAACATTCTTGTTCGGTGATTTTCTGTAGAGGTTTGGCTTCAACCCATTTGGTCATATAGTCGATGGCCACAATCACAAAATAGGCTTGCCCTTTGGCCTTCGGCAGAGGACCCAAGATGTCAATTTCCCAAATAGCAAACAGAATCGGGGATAAGACCGAATATAACTCTTCGAGCGGCTGATGAGGGAAGGCGATGTTCAGCTGGCACTTGTGACATCGTTTGACAAAGTCTGTGGCCTCCTGATAGATGGTCGGCCAGTAGTATCCCTGCCTCAGAATCTTGTATGCCAGTGATTTGGCCCTCATATGATCCCCATAAATTCCTTCATGCACTTCCCGAAGTGTATAATCTACCTCAGAAGGTGTCAAGAATTTGAGCAGTGGAGAGCTAAAAGCCCTTTGGTATAGATCTCCATCGATAAGAATGAAATTTGAGCTCCTGTACTTGATCTTTCTTGCTAAGATTTGATCCGAAGGAAGTACCCCATCAACCAGATACGTGATATAAGGTGTGAGCCAGCAGTCGAGCCGATCCAAAGCTAGCACATATGCTTTCGGGACACTTGGTTGTTCTAAAACTTCTAGATACATCTACCCGTTGAAGGAGCTTGCTTCGATTGTGGCCAATCGTGCTAAGGCATCTGCTATTATGTTGTCTGTCCGATCGACTCCTTGACAACTGTATGAATTAAAGTATGCAAGTTTGTCCTTTACCTCGGCTAGGTATTTTGTCATTCTTGCCCCCCGAGCTTCATAATCCCCTAATATCTGCTTGACAACCAATTGTGAGTCACTATAGATAACTAATTTCTGAACTTCTAGGCTTCCGGCCAGCCGGAGTCCAACTAAAATGGCTTCATATTCCGCTTCATTGTTTGTAGCTTTGAACTGAAACTGGATGGCTTGCTGGACTTTAAATCCTTCAGGACTTGTTAGAATAACTCCTGCTCTGTTGATGTCCGAAGTTGACGACCCATCCACATAGAGAGTCCATGACGTTTGCCCCTGTTGTGTATCAGTAACCGACCCTACATCCGGTTCTGTGAATGAACATTCTACTACGAAGTCTGCTAGAGCCTGCCCTTTGATAGCCGTTCGGGGATGGCATTCCAAAGCGAATTGAGTTAATTCCACCGCCCACACAGCCAACCGACCCGAGACTTCTGGCCTATGTAGAACCTTCTTTAACAGCTAATCTGTATACACAACCATCAATCGACCCTGGAAGTAATGTCGAAGTTTCTTGCTTGCAATAATCAAGGCATAGGCGAACTTTTCCAGGTTCGGGTATCTTGTTTCTGCATCCCGAAGAACATGACTTATATAGTATACAGGGAACTGTCTTCCCCCCTTATCCCTTACCAGTGTGGCCCCTACTGCTATAGAGCTTGTAGCCAAGTATAAGTATAAAGGTTCCAAAGGGATTGGCTTCATCAACAATGGTGTCGAAGTCAAATATATCTTGATCCCTTGGAACGCGTCTTCACACTCTGAAGTCCATTGGAAACTCTTCTCATTCTTTAGTCCCTTGAGAGTGTCAAAGAAGGGTAGACATCTTTCGGTTGACTTCGATATAAATCTTCGAAGGACAGCTATTCGGTCCGTCAACCTCTGTACGTCTTTGTATGTCTTCGGAGATTTCATGTCTAAGATCGTCTGGATTTTCTCTGGATTTGCCTCGATGCCTCTTTTACTGACCAAATATCCCAAAAACTTTCCTGACCCCAATCCAAAAGTGCACTTAGTCGGGTTCAACCGTAGTTTGTGTCTTCGTACTATTTCAAAGTAACTCTCCAGATCCTCTAAGTGATCTCGAATTGACATGCTTTTAGCAATCATGTCGTCCACATAAACCTCCATACTTCGACCTAACTGCTTTCTGAACACGAAGTTCATCATTCGCTGATATGTTACCCCAACATTTAGCAGTCCGAAGGTCATCTTCCGATATGCATATATGGCCCAATGAGTAATGAAACTGGTCTTCAGAATGTCTTCCTTACTCATCGAGATCTGGTGGTATCCAGAGAAAGTATCCATAAAACTTAACGTACCGTACCCCGATGTGGCATCGATTGTCTATGTTGGGCTAAGGATAGAAATCTTTCGAGCACGCTTTGTTCAGGTTCGTGTAATCGATGCATAACCTCCACTTCCCATTTTATTTTCGAACCAATACCACATCAACCTGCCACTCAGGGTAGTCGATCTCGAAGATGAATCCTACTTCCAATAGTTTGGAAATTTCTTCGTCTATGATCTTCTGCCTTTTTGGAGCAAAAATCCTTCTTTTCTGTATAACCGGTTTTCTCTTCGAGTCCACATGTAATCTGTGCAGGGCCACCGACTCGCTTACCCCGGGCATGTCACTAGGTTCCCATGCAAGGATGTTGGCATATACCCGAAGCAGATCTATCAGTCCCGTTCGAAACAGTCCTGTCAATCCCGATCCAATCTTGATCAACTTCTCTGTGTTCCCTAGAACCAGTTCCACATCCTCCGTCTCTTCGGCAGGTAGGGCTAGCGGTTCCGTGCTACTTTCAGTGAATGGATCTATTTCGATGGCCATTGCCCCCGAGGAAATCAACTTGTTCCGATAACACCTTTGGGCAATATCAATATCACCTTTTACCTCCCCAATCCCGTTCGGTGTCGGAAACTTGATCTTAAAATGAGGTATGGATGTTACTGCCTACAGTGCTGCTAGTGTCGGCCTTCCTAAAATAGCATTATACGCCGAATCCACCTGTACCACAAAGAATCTGACCATTATCTCTGCCTGCTGGGGTGCTGTGCCAAACTTGACAGGCAGTTTGATGGTTCCTGACACATGCACCAGGTCTCCACTAAAACCGTACAGCGAGCCAACTCCATCTTCTTGCCTTCCAGGTCTATCCTCTGATAGGCGTGAGTATACAGTATGTCAACCGAGGACCCATTGTCGATCATCATCCTCTTCATGTCCACCGGCCCGACTTGAGCGGTTATTACCAACGCCCCATCGTGCGGTTCTATAAGATCTGTAGGATAGTCTTCGTTCGAGAAAGATGGATACTCTCGGGTAGGCCTGATCTTTTCTTGGAGAGGAATCTGCTACTAACAATATGGCCTCAAGATGTCCACTTCTCTTCTTCCCGGTCACACGCCCTACTAAACCGCCTGAAATTATGTCGATCACACCTCGGGGTGGCTGGTTTAATTTTTGCTGTGTATCTCAAGCTGGCCCTCTGTTTTCCTCCCTAGGTGCCTCTAAACTCTCCCGACCAACTACATACTGGACCAGATGGCCGCTCTGGACGTTCTTCTCTATCAAATCCTTCAGATCATTGCACATCTCCGTTGTGTGTCCACGACTTTGATGGTATTCATAATATTTGTCCCGACCTCTCTTTCTAGGCTTCGGATGTGTCGAACATGGCTCAAAAAATGGCGTGCTCCGCATCTCTTCCAATATCTTTGCCCAATCCGTGTTGAGTGCGGTGTAAACTTTGTTGACATTCCGGTTTGGGATGGGTGGTCGGTCACTTCCCGAACATCCACCAACATAGCTTTTTCTTCCATAACTATCCGACCTCACTTGATTGTCTGACTGCTGAGAACTCTGCTTGTCCCTATCTTTCGACTTCTCATATAACTTGGAATGCGGTTTGAAATTTCCCATAGCCTCCTCTATCGCAATAACCCTCGACTCGATGGAAGGCTTCGGTCAGGTCTGCCGGAGGGTGGATTACCAGATCCTTCATCAGTTTTTTTGACCTTCCTATATCCAGGCCAGTCGTGAAAAATCCTAAGGCTTGTGGGGAGTTCAACTCTACTACCGAACCCACTGCCTCCCGAAATCTCTTGACATACTGACCCAGGCTTTCATCCGACGTCTGTCTTACCTGCATGAGGGAAGCTGTTATCTTCCCTTGTCTCCTGTTACTTCTGAATCGAGCATGAAATTTTTCCCGAAGACCACTCCATGAATTAATTGATCCTGCTGCCAGGGTTCCCATCCATTCCCGGGCGCTCTTCTTCAAAGTTGTTGCGAACATGTGGCACTTAGCAGCGTCCAAATGTCCGTAATATGTAATCAACCTGTCATACCCATCTGAATGATCGTAGAGGTCCCCGAGCTCGTTATACATCTCCATTGGGGGCATCTTTTTCTTAAGGTCGGTAGTGACGTGGTTAATTTCTGGTGAAAAGGGGGATCCCATGCAAGCCGAAGGTGTTCCCATCGAGCTCTTCGCCACCAGCAATTTCTCCAACTCCGCTACCCTTCGAGCCAGGGGATCGAATTCCTCTTTACAAGGGGACGATCTGTGTTTGTCCTTTTCATATTTAGGAGATGCGACTCTCCTCCTCTGTCCCGATCTGCCCGGGTGATCTGATTTTTGGTCTGCCGAATAGCTCCTCCTTCGGCTTCTGCCATCTCGAGAGCGGCTTCTGGGCCTACTCTTTTCTCTTTCTGCCTCTCCTCGTTGAGGTGACCGGGATCGGCTTCGATAACTACGCCTTTTTGAGGATGCTTCCTGTTCTCCAGCCATCTTTGCCATCTGCTCCTCGAGCTCATCTTGCTGAAGACGCAAGGCCATCATGGCGTCTTTATTTTGCTACATTTTCTTGTTCAAAATAAACTCCCGTTGGTCTCGACTGCCTTCACCTCGACCCCTTCCTGAACCTCCGTGTGCCCGAGAGTGGTTTTCATCGGCATGACTAACTTGATTGAGTGTGTGTTGGCTGTCATGGAAGAGTTTACGCCGGAGGGAAGGGGATGGTTCCCCCTGATCACCCTGAATTCTGGAACCCAATCTATCTTTCACCGACCCCCTCACCAGGGTGGTCTGGTGGGTCTTCGCCTTCTCCTGGTTAGAAGCACTGGTATCCCTGCTAGCCATGACTTTCTATCGGAGAAGTTAATTGTGATTGTAAAAAGCACTAACCCCTCCTTTTAGCGCCAATGTTAATGCCAAGTTTCGCTGGCGCGTCCAACTACAGAATCCATGCGCTTGAACCTGCACAATAACATATCACACACGAAGCTTGACGGCTTGTGTTGTAAGACCCAAATTTTTTTATAAATAAAATCAAATTTCCTCTAATTATTATTTTGAATAATAAGGTGTTAATTTGATATAATGATGTGGTTATGGGTGAAATGTGCAAATTTTGCAAAATAAGCAAGTGGTTCTAAAATATTCATTGTTGTCGTGGAATATTCGTTTGGTCGTGGAATATTCTTGCTGTCAGAGAATATTCGTACGATGGCGTAGCCATTTGTGAACCCCACAACGAAATTATTGTCGGAATGAGAAAACGACATAAATATTTTTTTTATGAAAATAGCGGCGGAAGTTTTACCGTTAACTGTTGAACTACCAGGTAGTAAAAGTACAGTAATACGCGTGGTTGCATAGTAACACACGGTATTGATTATTTGTGCTTACGTGAGAAGTCACTCAGTTTTACTCAATAATTGTTACAGTAATTACTGTTCAATATGTTATTTTATTGATTCAATAATTGCTACGTTGATATTTTATATTATTGTTGTTTCAATAATTGTCACTGCATAGTATTTCCCTTTATCAGATCAATAATTTATATTATTTGAATAATATTACTAGATAGCATTATTGGCAATGTCTAGAAAGTTCTGTCTAAGGAGAGGTTTGGTCATCTAATTGTGCGCCAGTAAGGAAAAATCCTTATCGAAAAGTCCCCTCTTTCTTGGGAACGACCTGGTTGTCATAATTGTGATTCTGTAATATTATTTGTGAATAATTAATTATTGATTTATATGATAAGAAAATATTTATTATGTGGATATATTTATTGTGGTTATAAATGAAGGAATTAATGATGTGGTATTTTATCAGTATTTTTGGCGGAATAGAGGTACTGAAAATTATCCGTATATAGATTTCAGACATTTTCTGTTTGGAATTTAGAAAAACTTAAAGCTAAAAAGTTGTAGAGAATTAAATTTTCTATGGAAAGCACATGGGATTCGAATTTTTCGGATAAAAGGGCTATTTTATATGAATTATTGAAGTTACTGATATTTAAAATATTTTAAAATTTTCTAGAATTGGTGGGCCCCACTTTTGGTTGGTGAGAAATGAAATGTGATTAAATTTATTTTCAAAAGTGGTGGGCTTGAATAGTAGCAGGAAAAGCCATCAGGTAGCAGGTTAGTCTGCTATGGCGTTCTAAACATTTTTCTATAAATAGGGTGCTTAGTTAGAATTGAAAATCACACCAGAAACAAGTTTTCTCTCTTTCTCTCTATATTATCGAGCGTATTTGTGTGAGTATTTAGATACTTTCAGAGTTTCTATTCAGTACAAATTCTATCAGCACTATATCCGATATTCCAGTCAGAAGTACTACTCTTTTGAGGTAAGGGGTATTATTTATTTCACATTCTGAAGAGATATTATTTTTCGTATTCGTATGAATATTATTTCCGTTCAATATTCATAAGAAATTTTATTTCGTTCAATATTCGCGAGAAATATTATATCCGTCTAATATTCGTAATAAATATTATTTTCGTTTAATATTCGTAAGGGATTTTATTTTCTTCGTGAATGATATTATTTTCTTCAATATCATTATGCCGAATTATTGATATGAGTTTTATTGTGAAATTTTTACCTTTTTGTGTCGGGGTTACTATTCCCAAAGTTACTATTCATTGGATACTATTCACTCAGTTACTATTCACCTGGGGTATTATTCATGATAAAAATTGATTACTTTTCGGTCCAAATCATTTTTGATACAATATGATTCTTGAATTTTACTCCACAAAGCAGTATCATGTTGACAATTTGGATGTTATTTATTTCTGGATAAATTAAATTATAAATTTTTAAAAATTTATCCTTGAACTTGTTTTATTGAATTCTTATAACATTATCATCATCCTCATGTTTATATTCTGTTAAAAGTCATCTGTGGCCTGTAGTGCATAGATGGACTTGGTATAATTATGACTAGGTATTATTCGGTATAATCATGACCGTAATATTACGAATGATGTGGTAAAAGTCCTCATTGGTCCGTAGTGCATTGATGGACAGTTTTTGGTATGATTATGGCCATGGATTCTCTTCAGACAAGGGTGCAAAGATGAATTGTTTTATGGCATGATCATGACCGTTGATGAAAACATGATTATCCTTGGCCCGTAGTGCAGGGATGATTCAATGATGTGGATTATTTATTAAGCTGAGTCTCAGCGATAAAAGTGATGAAAAACCTTTTAAATCATAGAAGATGGTAGATATTATGCTCTGCTTGACTCTTCTAATGGATTGCTTATTCCGCTGCAGTTGTTGATCTAAAACTTGTTGTCTATTATATTCTATTAGTTTTTATACTGTTGAAGGCTAAGGATAATTTATTCTGCATTATCGTAGTCATAATATTTCTTACTGGGCTAGTTGAGCTCTCCCTTTCTTTCATTGTTAATGAGAATATAGCTGGGACTAGTTGGAGAATGGATTGACGGTCTAGATGGTTGCATTAGTAGTCCTCACTATTCTGTGAAATAGTGTGATAATAATTGTAATGAGGACTCCTTTTGAGTTTTAATACTGTCTATTAGATAATATTTGTATTAAAACTCACAGCTCGTGTTGTATATTTAAGTTTGTATTTAAGTTCTATACCATGTATTTGACAACTCTGAATGGGTGATGTATACTTATTTTGGGGGCGTCACAGTTAGTATCAAAGCTTAGGGATATGATCCCTGGCTGAGATGTGAGACAAGAACTAGGAGGGGAGAGATGGGGAATTCCTTCGCTAGCATGACCTACCTAAGTTTATTTGGTATTTAATTGATCGGTCAGAGTATAGGGATAATATGTGACATGTCAATTAACCCTTGTTTTGTGATAGTGTTTGAGAATGGCATCTAAAAATATTGAGGTAAGTAATGAAGCACATGAGACCGTTGAATCACCAACGATCAATATAAAGGATAATGTGCATCAGGAAGGCAATGATCCTCGTGTAAACAACAACACTGATCAAATGACGAACGACGGTACATTTAGGAGCTTTATAGAATTCATGTAACACCAAATGAGAGAGACTCATGTTCATAATGCAGGTGGAAACACTGGCAACCCACGGTTGGTCACCGCTAAGCAGTTCAAGGAGCTGGGACCACCGGAGTTTTTGGGAAAGCCAGAACCACTTAAGGCAGAGACGTGGATAAAGCAGATCACCAAGATATTTGATGTCTTGGAATGCTCAGAGGAGCAAAAGGTTCCATTCGCCACTTTTATGTTGCGTGAAGAAACAGATCATTGGTGGGAATCTGTCAAACGTACCCAGCCTGACGCACTCAAGATGTCCTGGGAGAAGTTCCAAGAATTGTTCAACGACAAATACTTTCCCGAAAGTATTCGTCACATGAAAGAGGTAGAGTTTATCAAGTTGAAGCAGAACAATATGACCGTGTCGCAGTACGAAGCTAAGTTTGTCGAGTTATCCCAGTTTGCATCCCACTTAGTTGATAACGAGGAGAGAATGATGCGGATGTTTCTAAGAGGTTTGAAACCCGAGATACGTCAATACCTTATCTCTCACAAACTTTGTTTATAATTAGATGTTGTGAATAGGGCTCAGTTAGTGGAGCGTGATAATGAGTCAGCTCAACCAAAAGGTAACGACCAACAACACGATAATAATCGTACCGGTGGCAACGACCATCGGAACAACGATAACCATCGTGGGGAAAATTATCATGCCAAGAATAGTAACCACTTCAGTAGTAATCATGGCCAAGATAATAGAAATGGAAATTTCAAGAAGAGAATGTTCAATAATGATGAAAAGACTGCAGCATCAGCACCCATTTCAAAGGAAGAAGAACCACCGGTCGTATGTTTCAAATGCGGACAGGAAGGACACATCCGTCCAAATTGTACGCAACAACCCAAAGCGTGTTTCAATTGCGGAAGAGAAGGTCACTTAGCTCGATTTTGTCGTGTAGTGAAATCAAGTCCAGCTAGGATGGTGACGCCAAAGGATGTCTTAGACAAGTCAAAGTCGGTAGTTTGAGTGAGAGCGTTTGTCAAGGAACCCGGACGAAGCTGTCATGGGTAAGTTAATCATAAACTCTTGTGAAGTTTATACCTTATTCGATATCAGTTCTACCCATTCTTTTATTTCTCCTACTTGCGCTCAACGTTTAAATTTGACCCCAGTACAAAACTCATTTCTAAAATCTTCAAATATTTCTTCACCCAAAACGAACGTAATATGCGCCAAAGACGTTGGCTAGAGCTGTTGAAGATTACGACCATACCATTCAATATCATCGTAGAAGAGCGAACGTGGTAGCTGACGCGTTGAGTAGAAGATCGTATGTAGTTATGAGTGCGACGTTGTTAACACAAAGACCCATTTCATACGACTTACTCTAGAGACTCACGTGATGATGTTAAAAATACAATTAGAACCAACTTTAATTGATAAAGTTAAAGCTGCTTAGGCTACAGACTCAGAGCTGATGAATGTGAAGAAGAAGGTTCAAGAGGGCGTTACTCTAGAAGCAAGAATTAACGAAGAGAGGAAATCTCAACCCTTGATTTAATTGTTCTATTTGAAATACTCGATCGAGTAGGAACTGTGGCCTATAGACTCGTTTTAACACCAAGTATATCGCGTGTTTATAACGTTTTTTTCATATCAATGTTACGTAAATATGTGGACGACCCGAGCCATATTATTGAATTAGAACCAGACGAGATAACAGAAGATTTAACGTATGAAGAATTACCTGTTAAAATCTTGGATACGAAGAAACATATTTTTACGCTCAAAGGTTATACCTCAAGAGTTAGAATCTGACGAGGAATCCTCATCTGTTCAGCATACCAGGTACGTACGTCAATTTCGAGGACGAAATTTCATAAGAAAGGGAGGTTGTAAGACCCCAACATTTTTATAAATAAAATTGAATTTTCTCTAATTATTATTTTGAATAATAAGGTGTTAATTTGATATAATGATGTGGTTATGGGTGAAATGTGCAAATTTTATAAAATAAGCAAGTGGTTATAAAATATTCATTATTGTCAGGGAATATTCGTTTGGTCGTGGAATATTCTTGCTGTCGGAGAATATTCGTACGATGGCGCAGCCATTTATGGACCCCACAACGGAATTATTGTCGGAATGAGAAAACGACATAAATATCTTTTTTATGGAAATAACGGCGAAAGTTTTACCGTTAACTGTTGAACTACCCGGTAGTAAAAGTACAGTAATACGCGTGGTTGCATAGTAGCACATGGTATTGATTATTGGTTCTTACGTGAGAAGTCACTCAGTTTTATTCAATAATTGTTACAGTAATTACTGTTCAATATGTTATTTTATTGATTCAATAATTACTACGTTGATATTTTATATTATTGTTATTTTAATAATTGTCACTGCACAGTATTTTCTATTATCAGATCAATAATTTATATTATCTAAATAATATTATTAGATAGCAATATTGGCAATGTCTAGAAAGTTCTGTCTAAAGAGAGGTTTGGTCATCTAATTGCTTGCCAGTAAGGAGAAATCCTTATCGAAAAGCCCCCTCTTTCCTGGAAACGACCTGGTTATCATAATTGTGATTCTGTAATATTATTTGTGAATAATTAATTATTAATTTATATGATAAGGAAATATTTATTTTATGTGGATATATTTATTATGGTTATAAATGAAGGAATTAATGATGTGGTATTTTATCAGTATTTTTGACGGAATAGAGGTGCTGAAAATCATCTGTATGTGGATTTCAGATATTTTTTATTTGAAATTTGGAAAAATTTAAAGCTACAAAGTTGTAGAGAATTAAATTTCCTATAGAAAGTGTATGGGATTCGAATTTTTCGGATAAAGGGGCTATTTTATATGAATTATTGAAGTTACTGATTATTTAAAATATTTTGGAAATTTCTAGAATTGGTGGCCCCACTTTTGGTTGATGAGAAATGAAATGTGTTGAAATTTATTTTCAAAAGTGGTGGGCTTGAATAGTAGCAGGTAAAGCCATCAGGTAGCAGGTTGAAAATCACACCATAAACAAGTTTTCTCTCTTTCTCTCTCTATATTATCGAGCATATTTGTATGAGTATTTAGATACTTTGAGAGTTGCTATTCAGTACAAGTTGTTTCAGCACTATATCTGATATTTCAGTCAGAAGTACTGCTCTTTTCAGGTAAGGGGTATTATTTATTTCACATTCTGAAGAGATATTATTTTTTGTATTCGTATGAATATTATTTCCGTTCAATATTCATAAGAAATTTTATTTCGTTCAATATTCGCGAGAAATATTATATTCGTTTAATATTCGTAATGAATATTATTTTCGTTTAGTATTCGTAAGGGATGTTATTTTCTTCGTAAATGATATTATTTTCTTCAATATCATTATGCCGAATTATTGATATGAGTTTTATTGTGGAATTTCTACCTTTTTGTGTCGGGATTACTATTCTCGAAGTTACTATTCACTGGGTACTATTCACTCAGTTACTATTCACCCGGGATACTATTCATGATAAAAATTAATTACTTTTCGGTCCAAATCATTTTTGATACAATATGATTCTTGAATTTAACTCTATAAAGCAGTATCATGTTGACAATTTGGACGTTATTTATTTCTGGATAAATTAAATTATAAATCTTTAAAAATTTATCCTTGAACTTGTTTTATTGAATTCTTATATCATTGTCATCATCCTCATGTTTATATTCTGTTGAAAGTCATATGTGGCCTGTAGTGCATAGATGGACTTGGTATGATTATGACCAGGTATTATTCAGTATAATCATGACCGCAATATTACAAATGATGTGCTAAAAGTCCTCATTGGTCCGTAGTGCATTGATGGACAGTTTTTGGTATGATTATGGCCATGGATTCTCTTCGGTCAAGGGTGCAAAGATGAATTATTTTATGGCATGATCATGATCGTTGATGAAAACACGATTATCCTTGGCTCGTAGTGCAGGGATGATTCGATGATGTGGATTATTTATTAAGCTGAATCTCAGCGATAAAAGTGATGAAAAACTTTTTAAATAATAGAAGATGGTGGATATTATGCTCTACTTGACTCTTCTAATGGATTGCTTATTCCGCTGCAGTTGTTGATCTAAAACTTGTTGTCTATTATATTATATCAGTTGTTATATTGTTGAAGGCTAAGGATAATTTATTCTGCATTATCTTAGTCATAATATTTCTTACTGGGCTAGTTGAGCTCACCCTTTCTTTTATTGTTCTCTTCAGAAAATGAGAATATAGCTGGGACTAGTCGGAGAATGGATTGACGGTCCAGATGGTTGCATTAGTAGTCCTCACTATTATGTGAAATAGTGTGATAATAATTGTAATGAGGACTCCTTTTGAGTTTTAATACTATCTATTAGACAATATTTGTATTAAAACTCATAGCTTGTGTTGTATATTTAAGTTTGTATTTAAGTTTTGTACCATGTGTTTGGTGACTCAGAATGGGTGATGTATACCTATTTTGGGGGCGTCACATGTGCCGCCGGGGGATAGCTCCGGTGTGAGAATAAGTACAAGCCGTTCACAAGGTTTAACAATGGAGGCTTTAGTATTTAGTGCTCAAAGATGTATTACCTCTTAGATGAAACCCAAGCCCTGTATTTATAGTATTCTCACTACCCTAGAATCCACATCTGAGTTGGTTTAGGACTCCTAAATATGGCAGTTACCATTATTAGGGTCCAACACAATCTCCTTAAAAGATGCAAATGAAATCTAATCCCAACACTACCTTTGAAGTTACCTTATTCAAATATGGTTAGGACTAGAACCCTAAACCATTTAAACTCCTTATGACTCCAGACTCTGTACGTGTGACGCCCCCAAAATAGGTATACATCGCCTATTATGAGTCGTCAAATACATAGTACAGAATACAAATACAATCTTAAATATATAACATGAGCTGTGAGTTTTAATACAAATATTATCTTCTAGACAATATTCAAACTCAAAATAAGTCCTCAATACATTTATTATCACACTATTTCATAGAATAGTGATGACCACTAATGCTATCATCTGGACCATCACTCCGTTCCCCGACTAGTCTCTGCTACGTTCTCATTTCTTGAAGAAAACAATGAAAGTAAAAGGGTGAGCTCAACTAGTCCATTAAGAAATATTATGACTAAGATAATACAGAATAAATAATCGTTAGCCTTCAACAGTGTTAAACTGATACAATATAACAAACATCAAGTTTAACTGCAGCGGAACAAGCAATCCATTAAAAGAGTCAAGTAGAGAATAAAATCTACTATCTTTTATGATTTAAAAAGGTTTTTCATCACTTTTATCGCTGGGACTCAGCTTAATAAATAATCCACATCATCCCTGCACTACGACCAAGGATATTTATTAGTATCACAACCACAAATTATCCATGCACCACGGGCCAAGGATATTCGTGTATTCATCAATGGTCATGATCAAGCCAACAACTGTCCATCAATGCACTATGGGCCAATAAGGACCTTTACCACATCATTTGTAATATTACGGTCATGATTACACTGAATAATCCCTGGTCATAATCATACCAAGTCCATTTATGCACTACAGGCCACAGATGACTTTCAACAAAATATAAACATGAGGATGATGACAATGATATAAGAATTCAATAAAACAAGTTCAAGAATAAATTTTAAAAATTTATAAATTAATTTATCCAGGAATCAATAACGTCCAAATTGTCAACATGATACTGCTTTGTAGAGTAAAATTCAAGAATGCTCAGAAGAATATTTCCATGAAAAGATACTGGATGAAGCGCAAATATAAAGGATATTCCACTAATTTCATGGAATATAGAAGCCAAAGCTTTAACCAACTGAGTATAATAGAATATATGAAACTGCAAATAGATTTTTATCCGCCATACGGTAATCCACATAGACAGATCATTTCTACAATTTAATAAGGAATGAATACGAAGGATCATTCACCATGCATATGGTAATCCACATAGACAGGTTATTCTAACAGAATAATAAAGAATGGAATCAGGTCATGCGTAATCCGCACAGACGGGATATTCTAACAGAATAATAAAGAATGGAACCAGGTCATGCGTAATCCGCACAGACAGGATATTCCAACAGAATAATAAACAATAAAATATCAACATAATTCACCAGGCATGCGATAGACCGCACAGACAGGTTATTCCAACAGAATAATAAAGAATGGAATAACAACAGAATTCACCATGCATGCGATAGACCGCACAGACAGGTTATTTCAACAAAATAATAAATAATAGAACCAGGTCATGCGTAATACGCACAGACAGGATATTCCAATAAAATAATAAAAAATGGAATAACAGAAGAATTTCATCATGTATGCGGTACTTCGCATATACAGGTTATTCCAACAGAATAATAAGTAACGGAATAACAGAAGAATTTCACCATGTATGCGGTACTTCGCATATACAGGTTATTCCAACATAATAATAAAGAATGGAATAACAGAAGAATTTCATCAAGTATAGGGTAGTCCACGTATACAGGTTATTCCAACATAATAATATAGAATGGAATAACAGAAGTTCTCTTCATAAATACGAAAGAAATAATACCCCTTACCTTAGAAGAAACTGGATATAGAAGTAGTGAAGTAGTAGAATACTTTTTTTCTTTCTCTCTATAGTTTCTCTCTCTAAAGTTTCAGTGAATTCGTAAGAAATAATGAAGGAATGAGCTTCTATTTATAGGAGAATGGACTGAATAGTAACTCATTCATGAACGGTCCAGATTGATTTACTTTTAAACGGACGGTCCATATTGATTTACTATGCAATATTAATAAAATATTCTAATAAAACAAAATCTCTTAAATAAAATATAATATATTCTATTTATAATCTAATAAAACGAATAACTTTATAAAAGTATTCTGTTTTATATAAAAAAAATTACTATACAAATACTATGCAGACACTATACAAATATTATGCATAATAGAATATTATATACTCTATTTATAGTCTAATAAAACAAATAACTTTATAAAAGTATTCTGTTTTATTTAAAAAGATTTTACTATGCAAACACTATGCATAATAGAATATCATATATTCTATTTATAGTCTAATAAAATAAATAACTTTATAAAAGTATTCCGTTTTATATAAAAAGTTTTCTGTTTTATTACATTTATAATAATAATAAAACAAAACTTATCACCTTTATTATAATTCACAATATTAATCGACCAGGTCGTTCCCAGGAAAGAGGGGGCTTTCCAATAAGGATTTCTTCCTATTGGCGCGCAATTAAGTGACCAAACCTCTCCTTGGTAGAACTTCTAGACATCGTTAATATTGTAAATAATAATATTAATAACTTCGTCGTCTCAATTATTGATTTAATAATATATAAAATATCGACAATAATTGAATCAAATAACGTGAGATACTATGCAGCAATTACTGTAGCAATAATTGAACAAAACTGAGTGACTTCTCACGTAAGCATCAATAATCAATACTGTGTACTAATATGCAACCACGCGTATTACTGTACATTTACTACCGAGTAGTTTAACAGTTTTAACGATAACACTTTCGCCGTTATTTTTATAAAAAGATAATTCTGTCGTTTTTTTACTACGACAATACTTCCGTTGTGGGGTCCACCAATGATTATGCCGTCGTACAGATATTCTTCGACAAAAAGAATATTCCCCGACCAAACAAATATTATATAACAACTTGCATACTTTGCAAAATTTATAAATATTACCCACAACTATAACATTATCTCAAATTCACACCATAATATTAAAAAAAATATTTCGAGAAAATTAAATTTTTATTCATAAAATTTGGGGTCTCACAGTACGCATGACAACCCACTGTACAGATCCAATCCAACCGAGCTCACAATCTGGTCTGAGCTTCGGCCCAAAGGACTCGAAGGCCCGACCCCGAACACCATAGACCCGGTTAGGATTCCGGCCCAAAAGACTCGGATACCCGAACTCGAACGTTATCAATCTGGATAGGGTTCCGGCCCAAAGGACTCGGATGCCCGAACCCGAACACCTTCAGCATCTCCGAGGGCTTCGGCCTATTGGGCTTATAATCCCCTGCTGATGTCAGGCCTTCGGCCCACACGTAGGTCGATAAAACGCTCCCGAACAAAGTTTATATTCAATATAAATGAAATTTAAATTTTTCACTTTCACAATTTATAAATTTTATAGTTTTATAATTTATTATTGAATATTTTAAAATTTGAAAACATAAAAGAAAAAGAAAAAGAAAAAGATAGAGGTCTGGCCTGAGCATGGAGCAACCTGATTTGCTTGCCTAGTATAGGCGCCATTTTTAATCCCCAATCCTGGCATGGTCAATGGTCTAGCCCGCAAATGCCTGAACTGTGCTAAACCTGCTACTCTGAACGCGCATGCCTACATAGATTTATTCGACCAATTTTTTAATTATATTTTATTAAATAATAATAATACTAAATAAATAAATAAATAAATAAGAAATTTTTTTGAATAATAAATATATCCTGAATAATAAAAATAAAAAAACGAATTTGTACAATAACTATACTGTTAGTAAATATGTTTTATAACCAACTATTTTTTGTAATACAAATATTAAAATAATTAGACGTTGGATACCGTAGCAATAATAATAATAAAGCTCATACGCAAGTATTTGATAAAATAATATATTGAATCAATGTGGAAAGGAATTTATATTCAAGGGTAAGGTGGAAAATAACCAGTTGAATCTGTCATCCATTGATTGAGCAAACACTTGATAGAAATAAAGAATTCAAAAATGGGAAATGAAGCTGGCTCTTGCTTATTGTATTTAATCCAAACATGTTTGCTCTTAAAATCCCACTATTCCTACTGTAGAAAAAACCTCTACTGGTCACCAATCCATTTACAAAAACTCTATTTGAATATGAAAGTTGAAAATAAAATTTAAAACGAGTGAATTTGAATTCTATTTATTTGTATTTTTATTAATAGAAAATAAAAATAAAAATAATTATAATTTATTCAAATACATTCATGTTCAATTTTTATATCCGCGTCAAAGAACTCATCCATTTATAGGGATTGGAATAGTATTGCAATTTAATACGATGGATTATTCCAACATCTTCAGAAAACTCATGCATTGTTTCTCGTTTAATTATTTTAAAATAAAAGCCCATATCCTGCACGTAATTTTATTAGTGCAAAAGTTATAAAACTACTGATAGATACACGTAAACGAGTCGAATCGAATTAAAATTTAACTTGCCAAGTTCAAGCTCGATTGAAAGTTAAACAGTTAAACGTTGAACTTTAAATATATTTGAGATTTGATATACAAACTTGATCTGTTTGGTAAACGAGTTGAGCTCAAGCTTGAGGCATGATTAATTATTAAGCAAGCCAAGGCAAAAAGATTACAACAGTAAAAATAATTCAAACCAAAAATTTTTCAAATGTTAATAACATAATTAGTTTATAAAGATAATAGTCTAGCTTTTTTCCTTTTGTTTAGTGTTTCTGGTTTCTAGTTTATATCATCTCAAGTTGCTATATATTAAGAAAATGGTTAATTGTATGTAGCAATAACTAGTTAACTTGGCAACAATTTTGTAACTCAATCAAACTCTAAAAAATATAAATAAAATATCTAAATTTAAGCAATTTTTTAATACGTACAACGAAATTAAAAGTCATAACCTACACCTAAATCTAAAAAATAAATAAATTATTATCCCCAACCAATACAATTACTAAGTGATGGCGATGGGGCACAATAATAGTACAATTTGTTGTTGAAAAAATTATTAATTCACATAACAATCCATTTTTGTCATTGAATTTGTGTTGGCAGGCCGGGTGGCATGTCTCCCTAATTGGAGAGAAGATCTTTCTTTAGATTTGGTTTTGGATTTATTTTCTGTTTTTTCTCACTTGTCACGTGAATAAAAATGAATAAAACCAGACATTTATTTCTCTGGAGTCTGTTAAATACACCAAGTACGGAGTTCAGACTCACAGCCATGCATAAACCATACCCCATACTTTAATTTTGAAATTGGACTAAATACACACAAATATCTTAACGTTGAATTGTATACTTTTGATATTATTTTTGTTTTTTTTTTCATACAGTTTATTCTTTTTTGTAATTTTGTTGCAGAGATTTGTGTATGGAGTTATGGTAATGCTCACATCCATACATCCATGCCCCTTGTATATCAACCTTTTTTTCAGAAATAAAATTCTTAGCCAAAAAGCACCTTCTTTTCAATATTACTACAGAATATATATATATATATATATATATATATATATATATATATATATATATATATATATATATAGTCAGATCAGGTTCGGGAGTCCGGACTTGATTAAAATACAGATCAAATTTTATTTTATTTTTTTTGATTTTTTTTTTAAAACAACTAAAAAAAAAGTTTAATATTTTATGGAACTGGAATTTTTATATAATACAGTGTTTTGGGCGTGATTTAGATACATATAACAAAACAGGTCTGTACAGTCTATATTATGTAAAAATTTTAGTTCCATAAAATATTAAACTTTTTTTTAGTTGTTTTAAAAAAAATAACAAAAAAAAAAGTCCGTATTTTAAGAAAATGCGGAAGTCTGGATAGGAACCGGACTCTATATATATATATATATGTGTGTGTGTGTGTGTGTGTGTGTGTGTGTGTGTGTGTGTGTGTGTGTGTGTGTGATTATTAGTCATAAAAATACTTAATTTGAAAATAAAAATCAAATTAGATAATTTATTTTGGTGTGCAGGGAGTAAGTTACCTCACATAAAGTTTAATCTAAGGTGGGGTTTAGTTCGTGGATAGAAATTTGATGCAATAACAATAGTTTACGTAATCTAATAGAGTTGTAATGTAATGATAATAGGTTATTAGGACATATTTATTTGGTTGGTTCTTAGTATTTGTGTAGTAATTGTAATGTTATTACATTATATTTAAAATTGTGTTTGGTTAATCAAAATTATATGATTTTATGTAATGAATAAATTAAATTGTAAGTCAAAATAACAAATCGATTATAATCATTATTCCCTCCGTCCCAAATTAATTGCTCAGTTTTGACTTTTTTAAGTCATATTGACTATTTTTAGAATTAATAATTAAGCATATATAAATATATTTCTAAAATTATAAAAATTAGAATTAATAATAAATTGTATATACTTTCTTTTGGTTATAATCTCTTCACCTATATTTTAACAAAAATAGTAAAAAGATTAGTTTTAATAATGGTCAATTTGACTTTAAAAAGTCAAAACTGAGCAATTAATTTGAGACGGAGGGAGTATTATTTTGTCTTTCATAATCTATTGCATTACGAAATTAAAAATCTAATACATCCATTAGTGGACGTAATAAATATATTCAAATTGACTTAATCATATTACGTTCTTAATCTGTTAATACATGTAATAAGTTAATCAAACAAAAAACACATTAAATCAGTATAATAGTCTATTACATTACAAAGGCATTCCATTGATTTAACACGAAACAAATTTCATCCAAGTTTATTTAGCAACAAAGACTATTAGCATGCATATGTTATTTCTTTAATGGAAAAAAAGGCTGGTGAAAAAATATAGTGAAAGTGTGATTTATCGATCTAAAGACAATGCAATGAGACCAGAAAAAAATAGATCTGGCTCTCCTTCAATATATTTCACACATAATTAGATTATCGATTGCCGTAAAATTAAATTTTAATAATAAGATTATTTCAAATAAATTATAGTAATAATTCACGAGTTTAAATTTGATACATTAATAATGTAAAGTGTATACACGAACAATGTTAAAATTATTAAATATCACTAATGAAATATATGTGTCTACTATTAAAATTCTCTTTAATTTAATGATATATCATAATTTTATAGAACCGTTTATTCGAGAATCAAAAACACTATGTATATATGAAAATTAGACAGGAATGTATTTAAATTTTACTTATTTATATTTTGGTCCCCAATAATGAATAAAAATACAAATATGTGAAATTTAATTACACTTATATTCAATTTTTATATTCAATTTTATGTCCGCCTAAAAGAGTTATTTGAGAATTGAGGGAGCCAAATACGTGGAAAATTAAACAATAAAAAAATAAAATTTAAAATGTATTGCTTGGTTTTACAGCTTTCCAAAATTAGTTGGGGTTGAATTGAGTAATCATTACCGTATAATAAAAAGAAACTCCCACTTTCACATGCACGATCTCCATGTCTTTCTCTCCCTAGTACTTAATTTTTCACCCTTTAAAATAAAGGCCAAAAACCAAATCATTTGCCTTTGAAAATCTATCGTCATTAAATCAATCCTTCAGGCATATATATGCATATAACAATTCAATTCCTTCTCCACAAATAAATAATCCATCACCAGTTAACCAATTAAATTATATAAAGTTATGCCGCACGATATAATGGGCCACAAAATCATTTTGGATACATTACTTATTTGGGTTCTTAACATTAATATATAATAATTATAAAATAATTATATTATTAGTGCATCCATAAAATAATTACAAAAATAACGCAATTCACATTAATAAGAAAACTTAAAATCAAAGAGAAATAACTGTCATAATTAATAATTCAAATTCAAATATCTGAGATCTAATAACAAAAATAAATTCAAATTCAAAATAATAATTCAAATTCAAATCTTCATCTCCCTTACAGTAGCCCTCTCCTCCGCTACTCCGCCGCGAATCTCCTACTTCACAGGTTGCCATCTCCTCTGCTACTCCGCCGTTACTCCGCCGCGAATCTCCGTTGTCCGAAACGCCAATCAGAAGAAGAAGAAGATTCGCCCTACAAAAAGTTTAAAAATAAATAGATGTAACTCTTACTGTTCTAAAATTTTTTTATGACTATTTGATTACCTACAAAAACTAAAATGGTTACCTTTGAATGAATGTTTGGCTACCAACTGTATCACATTCAAACTAAATTGATAACTTAATAAAACTGAATTGATTACCTTGGTCTGAAGGTTTGACAACGTCATCTTCCTCCTCTCCCTTCACCGATGAGATAGAGCGAGAGTCAACCACAAAATGGTCGATGGGATGGAGAAAGGAGGTGTATATTTGATTTTTCATAATTTCTTCATGTCCGAAAATTTTAATTCCAATTTCATGTTCAAAGGAAAATAAGAACACTGCATATGAAAAAGAGAGATAAGAGAGTGATGTGTAATACAATGTTGATAACCAAATTTTCGTACCAAAGTAGCCATACTTTTATACCAAGGTAACCAAATCTTTATACCATGGTAATCAATCTACCTCCACATCTGCAGTATGAATTTGTTACCTTGGTCTGAAAGTTTGGCAACCAACTGCATGAAGGTTACCTTTGGATGAATGGTTGGTTACCAACTGCATCAAATTCAAACTAAATTGGTAACTTAATAAAACTGAATTGATTACCTTGGTCTGAAGGTTTGGCAACGTTATCTTCCTCCTCCCCCTTCACCGGTGAGACAGAGCGAGAGTCAACCACAAAATGGTCGATGGGATGGAAAAAGGAGGTAGATATTTGATTTTTCATAATTTCTTCATGTCCGAAAATTCTAATTCCAATTTCATGTCCAAAGGAAAATAAGAACACTGCATAGGAAAAAGAGAAATAAGAGAGTGATGTGTAATATAATGTTGATAACCAAACCTTCGTACCAAGGTAACCATAATTTTATACCAAGGTAATCAAACCTTTATACCATGGTAACCAATTTACCTTCACACTTGCAGTATGAATTGGTTACCTTGGTCTGAAAATTTGGCAACCAACTGCATGAAGGTTTGACTACCAACTGCATCACATTTAAAATAAATTGGTAACTTAATAAAACTGAATTGGTTACCTTGGTATGAAGGTTTGGCTACCCACTGCATGAAGGTTTGGCTACCAACTGCATCACATTCAAAATAAATTGGTAACCTAATAACACTGAATTGGTTACCTTTGTATGAATGTTTGGCTACCAACTGCACTATGAAAAAACTATAAGTGTGGATGTGGATCGGTTACCTTGGCATGAAGGTTTTGTTATCTTGGTGTGAAGGTTTTGTTACCTTGGTGTGAAGGTTTGGTTACCAACTGTACTATAAAAAAATTGAAGGTGTGGAGGTGGATTGGTTATCTTGGTATGACGATTTGGTTACCTTAGTATGAAGGTTTGGTTACCAACTGCACTATGAAAAAACTGCAGGTGTGGAGGTGGAATGGTAACATTGGTATGAAGTTTTGTTAACCTTGATATGAATGTTTGGTTACCTTGGTATGAATGTTTGGTTACCAATCTGATCTTCTATCAGTTGCTGATTTTGGGTCAAATCTAATAATCAAGGTAAGCATTGGGACGAATATGCCACCACCACCAACACCGCCTACACTTCTAAATGCAGCTCCACAGAATCTAATTACGGAACCGACAACAATTTGCCAATTAAATTTCATTTTCGACCAAACATATTGGTAACCTGATTGATATGTCTAAACTTATTTCAAACAAATATAACATATACTAATATATAGAAAATTTGAAACTCTCATTTTAAGACCAAAACTGTTAACGCCTGATTTTGTACGCCTGATGAAATCACCAAAACAGCAGGCCAAAATAGCGCCAACGGTTGATGGAGTAATTGTTGTGAAATCAAACTCACAAAATACACTCACATAAACATAAATAAAGAAATATAAAGTATGAACACAAGAATTACGTGGAAACTCAATTGGAGAAAAAACCACGGAGAGAGAGAGTAATCCACTATAATAATATTGAGAGTACAAGTTGTGTATTTGTGTTGTATCTCTTGTGTCCTTCCTCCTCCAATCCCTTGCTTATTGCTGTATTTATAAATAAGAGCAAGAGTCCTTTTCAGAATCACCTTATAACTGTAATTAATGGCTAATAGATTCTTTCCCAAATTAAACCTCCTTATCCCACCAAATAAGAAAATACAATCTTACTTTAATAAGGACTCTCTCACTACCCAAATAATCATACTCCAACATTGCCCCCCAGTCTCTTATTTACAAGGAACTTAAAATAAGAGAGTATACAAAAAGTCTCCTCGAAATTTTTATCCTCGGGATTTATATCCGCTGGATTTTTATCCCGTCTTCTATTACTCCCGAACCTAGCATGGAACTTTTCCCTAAGGTCATTCCAGGATCTGATCGATCCGGCCGCCAAGGTTCCCATCCATTCTCGGGCGCTCTTTTTCAGTGTGGTAGCGAACATATGGCATTTGGCTGCATCCGAATGCCCATAGTAGGACATCAGACGATCATACCCATCTAAATAATCGTAAGGGTCACCCAGTCCGTCATACGTATCCATCGGTGGCATCTTCCTTTTGGGATCAGCTGTGACTCGATTTATCTCTGGTGAGAAGGGCGATCCAGGGCATCTCGAAGAGGTCCCCATCGGACTCTTAGCTGCTACTAGTTTCTCCAGTTCTGCGACTCTTCGGGCGAGGGGATCGTCCTCCTCTTTTCGAGGAGACGAACGATATCTGTCCCGCTCGTATTCGGGGGACGTGATCCTCTTCTTTTGATCCGATCTTCCTAGGTGTCCGGATCTTCTGTCATCCGATCGACTTCTCATTCGACTCGGTCTTTCTCTGGAACGACTCCGTGGTCGGCTCCTTTCTTTTCTAGCCTCATCCCGTCGGGGTGATCGGGACCGACTAGGACGTCTGCGTCTCTTCGAGGAGACTTCTTGCTCTCTGGCCACTTTAGCCATCTGGACTTCGAGTTCTTCCTGTTGCAGCCGCAGTGCCAACATGGCATTTTGGTTCTGCTCCATCTTCTTTTTTAGGATGACTTCCCGTTGGTCTCGGCTACCATATCCTCTTTCTTGCCTCGCGAGGGCCCGAGAGTGATTTTCATCGGCCTGACTCTCTTGAGGGGGCGTATGTTGACTATCATGGAAGAGCTTACGTCGGAGGGAAGGGGCTGGTATCTCTTTGCGCTCCAGAATTTTAGACCCCAGTCGGTCCTTCACCGACCCCCTCACCTGTGTGGTCTGGTGTGATAGTTGGGTTTTTGCCTTTTCGTATGCAGAGGCATTATGCTCCCTGCTCGTCATATCCTACTGCCGAAAAAGTTGGGTTGTGATTGTAAGAACACTAGGCCCTCCTTCTAGCGCCAAATGTTAACGCCAAGTTTCGTCTGCGCGTCCAATCACAGAATCCACGCGCTGAAACCTGCACAATAACAGATCACACAGAAGCTTGACGGCCGTGTCGCCGGGGGATAGCTCCGGTGTGAGAATAAGTACAGGCCGTTCACAAGGTTACAATTAAGAGATAATACCTACTTTTGAGCACTATACACTTAGCCTTCATTGTTAAACCTTGTGAACGGCCTGTACTTATTTTCACACCGGAGCTATCTCCCGGCGGTACGGCCGTCAAGCTTCTGTGTGATCCGTTATTGTGCAGGTTTCAGCGCGTAGATTCTGTGATTGGACGCGCAGACGAAACTTGGCATTAACAAAAACAATATTAATTATTAGTATATGTTATAGCCATCAGAGAACTACGAGGCATATTATAAGGGTAAGCTGCTGCATATAAGGGTATCCAAACCGGCGTATCCAAACCTGCTGCATATAAGGGTAACATGCTACATATAAGGGTATCCAAACTTCCATTAGAGATTCATCGATTGACAGAAAAATAGCAATAAAAATTCGGCAACACCACGAGGCAGAGCATCTACCCATCTGCCTTTCTCTCCTCCCGTAGTAGAACCAGTCGACGGAGTTCAACACAGTAAACCACTACGGCCTCTGCCGGGCAAACCACCGCCACTTTGGTTTATAGTAGGAAAAAAGAGAATGAAGAAAAAAGAGAGAGAAACAAGAACAGAGATCAAAAATGGGTTTGCTGTGTTTGAATAAGAAAATAATAATTAACGGGAAGAGATAAGGGAGATAATCGTGGGCCACGATTAAAGGATACTCAAATGTATTAATTTTGTAAATAAATATGAAAAAGTGTATTATTTTTATAATTATTTTATCTATGCACTATTATTGTAATTATTTCTAAAAATTTACTAAAATATGTAATTCGGCCTACTTATTTTTTTGTTGTTTGGTTGGCACTTAACAAACTAAAATCATGACACAAAAAATAATAATTTTTGGAAAGGATTGTGAATAAGATGAAAATGAAATATTGGAGTAACTTAGTTTTTGTCCATCCCAATGGTTAGTGTTTAGTTGGTTATTATTGTTTTATTCAGAGTTAATTGTAAAGCTAATCAAAAATTATCTTGACTTATTTTTGGAGCGGAGGACGGGTAGACTCGGTGAATTAGGGTTTCTATGATGCATTATGTATTTGTTTTATTCCCTGTAAATGTATACTTAATAACACTACTATGGTTAACTAAAACATTCTCTATTAACGACTCATGAGAGTTTGTAAGCATAAATAAAAACTACAACAAACATTCTCTAACTAAAATATGTGGAAAGCTAGTTTTCCTGTTTGTAGATGGAATTAGTTAGAGAAATTGGTATATGATGGGAAATATAAACAAATAAGATAAACATATGGACTAATTCTTTTAAAAAAAATAGAAAAGGGAACAGTATTTTTGGGACCCTTAGCTAATCATAGTTGGAATATTTGAAGCAAAGAGACCTACTTCCACTTTTTTGTCCAGAAGCAGGTGTTGACTAAACCTACACACATGACCCCTTTGATAAAAGCAAAATTTGAGCCATCACCCTTCTCAGATCCCTCTGTTCTGCCCCTATTTAGTTAAAATCAATTCAATTTTGGACACCCTTTAGTAGAGTGTTATGGGTTCATTTCTGTGCCCACCCTATATAATTTTCATTTATCCCAAAATGTTAAGGCATAGTATTCTTTTTTATAGGACCTAATAATGTAAATTGATAGAATCATGCATCAAATTTGTGTTGGGGGATCCCAACCTCACATGAGGAGCCTGAATGCATATTGGCACTACTCAAGTTTCCAGATCCCACAATGCACCTAGGGCTCTTATTCATTTACGGCTCTGTCTTATAAGGAGGAAAATCTTAACAAACAGTTATATAAATATTATCTATAATACAAATGATGGATCTCTGGTACATTTTTACATACACATTTATTTTTAGACTTACAACCTCCATAATTGTTACTGACTTAACCATTAGAGACAAATCTGGAGGCTAACCTTCTGCGTATTCGTTAATTTTTAAGTATTTCGGAGCACCCAGATCACATGCTTAAACCTGCTGAAAAACAATATTATCATAGTTCATTTCTGTGCCACCCTATATAATTTTCATTTATCCCAAAATGCTAGACATAGTATTCTTTTTTATAGGACCTATAATGTAAATTGATAGAATGATGTATCAAATTTGTGTTTAATAAATTAGTCAAACCATACTTTTCTTTGATAGGAATATTGTTATTTATTTATTTTTTTAGCAAAAAAGAAAAAGAAATTTTGTTAGCCTGAAACTAAATCACCAGATTTTGGGATCGTTGGTTGTCCCACCGGAAATTAAGATAAACAAAAATATTTGATATCTATTACACCAACTTACCATTATATGTGCAAGTATCAGTCAAGAAAAGTCATTCAAATTATTGCTGTAAATATCATAGAAATAGAACAAATCAGGAACGTCAATTAAGACTGATGAACCCTAGTCTTGATCAAAAATGATTTGTGAATTGTAGTTCTATTTTTTTTAAGGGTTATATTTTTTACGTACACTATTTTACATTTTAATATTTTGTACAACTATATATACATGAAGGAGTTCTTCTATATATTGCGATTTTTTTTTTTGGCTGTATATGTATTGTATAATTTGTATGCAAGGCAATTGGGTGTATTATTGTATGATGAAGGAAAACTGTTGGGACACCGGGGAACAAGCTGTATAAGAAGGACAAATAGAAAGATAACGACTTATGCTTCCCATACTCTTTCAATGTCTCTCTCACTTGTATTACAAAGAATAATATATAAATAATAATAATAATAATAATAATAATAATAATAGAAAGATAACGACATATGCTTCCCATACTCTTTCAATGTCTCTATCACTTGTATTACAAAGAAAAAAAAATAACAAACAACAACAATATGATCAGAATTCAGAATAATGAAATAAAATACATCACCCGTTGTGAAATAAAAGATTATTTTTTTATGATTATTTTTAAGTTTTTATACCTTTAGATTTTATATTCATATATAATTTCTTTTTTCACAAAAGATAAATTAATGTTATATTAATAATGATGCCTCGCTTGCTCCGAAAAACTAATCTTGATCCAACTTATATTTACTCAGCTGAAACAATCTATTCATGGTAAAACTGTATGAGTGATGAAATTATATATGATTTTAATGTACTTTTATCTTCAGTGAGTGGTCTCATATTCAATGCATGTCGAATCCAATGTGAGTGATGAGATTATTTTTTTGCTTTATAAAATTAATTTAAGATATTTTTGAATTCAATGTGTTATGCTATTTGTTTAGATTATAAAAGTAATATATTTTGTAATTAATAGTAATTTTAAATGTTTTGCAATTTTAAATTTTATATTATTTAAAAGTAAACGCATTCTTATCAACATTGAATTTTAATATGTAAGTTGACTTTAAAAAATTAAAATTATTACCATATTTAAAAACGAAAGAAGTATACTGTAAACAATTATATATATATATATATATTTCATATAAAATCCGTCGCTATAGACACTATAGCGACGGTTTTTGCCGTCGTTATACGTCTATAACGATATTTTTCATGTGAAAATATCAAAACATATTGTGAAATTATCAATTTTTATTTTTTTAATGTTTTATGTGCCATTGTTTATTTCATACTATGTTAAATTTATTATTATTATTATTTATACAATTGCATCTTAAGCATCAACCATCATTAATATTGTGTTGTTTATTTGTTCTTTTTTTATTTTAATATTTTATTGGAATACAATGAACTCAATTCCTGGCTAAAACAAAATATTATATATATTATAAGTTTTAATTTAATATAATTTGGTTGAAAAGTTTAAAAGATAATTTTAAGAACTACATAATCTGTAATACTCCTATGTTAATAATTTTCTTTAGGAAAAAATTTAAATAATGTAAAAAAAAATTGACATTAAGAAGTTAGAGGTGATGTATTATAAAAAGTGTGCCATTTAAATGGGGAGAAGCTAGATTTGGTTGATGTTGACTACTCATACAAATTCAACCCTAGGATCCCTGGAGAATCAGTTGGGTATAGCTTACAAATTTGACAATTTGAATCAATTATTTTCTGAATACACGGATTTGGATTGATCACAACATTGCGCATGACATAATTGCGACAAGCTCAAAGGAGTAGCATTTACTAAGTAGTAGTATAGTCGACTTGGCGCCTTTTTGATAAAAATTTATTAATCTGAATATGAATATGAATATGAATATAAATGAGTTAATTTGAATTTAAATTTAAATTTAAATAAAAAAAATTATTTGATAATTGATATGTCTGATATATTTGAATAACAGATTTTTATTATTTTATTTCTTTAATTTTTTTTAAAATTTGTTATAAATTTATTTAATATTACTTAATATAATAATTAATATTATAAAAAAATCATTCAGCCCATTAAGCAAAAATAAAGGGACTAAACCATTCAGTCCAAATCTTTTGAATGACTGACTGGTTCAGCCATTCAGACGATTTTTTCAAAAAACAAACGTATTGAATGGTTGAATCAGTCAGTCATTCAGCAAAAAATAAACAGCCCCTTAATCCAAAGACATTTATCTAGAATATAGAATATAAGGATTTATCTTGCGATATAAAATTTCGATTTATCATATTATAATTTTACATAAGGGAGCATTATTTTCACATGTATTTTTTTATATTTTTATATAATTTATTCTCACATGAAGGTGAGACCCACGTATGCTAAAGTGAGAGACGACCATGTGAAAATATCAAAAATATATGTGAAAATATCAGTTCCTTTTTATATAATATTATTAGATATTAAATCTATTTTTAAATTAAATATTTTAGACAAAAAAAATTCATTTTTGATTTCAAATGATATTTGAAATTCTTCAATTATTTGAATGAACTCGAGTTTAAGGGTATTTTTGATTACTAGCATTTTATAACGGTAGTGTTTAGTGTATTTTGATGTTTAAATACTCCACACTAATATTAATAATTACTCCCTCCGTCCCAAATTAACTGCTCAGTTTTGACTTTTTAAAGTCAAATTGACCATTTTTAAAACTAATATTTTTACTATTTTTGCTAAAATATAGGTGAAGTGATTATAACCAAAAGAAAGTATATACAATTTATTACTAATCCCAATTTTTATAATTTTAGAAATATATTTATATATGCTTAATTATTAATTTTAAAAATAGTCAATTTGATTTAAAAAAGTCAAAACTGAGCAATTAATTTGGGACGGAGGGAGTACATTTGAAGCCCATATGATGTATTTATAGAATTGATATTTTTATAATTAAATTTGATAGTTTTACAAGATTATCTCTCACATGAGTGACCCCGCTTACTATTCATGTGAGAAAGAGCTTATAGAATTATCAAATTTACTTGTGAAAATATCAATTTTTTATATTTATAAATTAAATAAGTTGCAATTAAAATAAATTATAATTATATTTTGAAGTTAAACCATACACGTTTATGAGTTAAATAAAATAAGTTTGAAACTTTTATGGATAAAATTTCAAAGTGTATTGTATTTCTAAAAACTCTAAACGTTTTATATGCTGGTAAACAAACAACATAAGTGTTTTGTTTGATTTATTTATTTCCCACAAAAATGTAAAAAGGGGAAGTACAACTATTATTTGTAAATTGTAACCAATAGGAAAAGAAAGTTGGAATCAAGCCGGAGAAGAGTAGGAAGAATATTTAAATTGAAATCCGACCCTATTTTCTTTAATATGTATGAATAGGTTGCGGATTGAAAGGACTGTAGTGGTAGTACAGAAAGGCTGTACTGCAACTACTGCATGAAGTGACTGGATGGGCAGATCCCTCATATCTATCCAACCTATAAAGCCTCTGTTCCACCGTGGACTGCTGTAAAAACTTTAAAAATAATAATATATATCACCAATATTTTTATTATTTTATTATTATTAATTACGTAGATAAATTTTAACAATAAATTTTTTTAAAAATATGGATAATAAATCCTATTAAAATTCTATCTATTTTATAATATACTTCGTAATTATAATTCAACACAAATTTATTCAATACGTAACATGACTCAAAAATACTTAGCAATTCCGAATTATAAGATAGTTGACTCAAAAAAAAATAAAAATTATTATACATACAAATTTGTAATGAAGTTGAATTGTCATTAACAATAAAATAGAATAAATCAGAGTAAAATTATTTTTTATTATATCATATATATAATTTTATAAATACGTCAATATTTAATATCAATATAAATTTATTATCATATATAACAAGACCAGACAATAGGAATGAATCTCTTAAGGGGGAAGGGTGGTGGACAGTGGCAGATCTATAAGGGCAGTATAGGCAGCTGCTCCAGGTGGAATTTTTTTTATACAAGTATAGGGATAAGACGTATTAATGAAACAGTTAAATTTGGAGGAGGCAAAAAAAATTCATAAACCAATTTTAAATACAAATATAAAAATCTTCTTAATTTTTTAAGTATTTTTTGTATAGTTTTTGTTTTGAATATTCATCAACGTGTGAACTGTGAAGAATTGTTTGACTCAAGTTTAAATTTTTTGTTGTTATTGATTTGGTTGACATTGGTTAATGTTTGTTTAATCTGATTGAGTTTTTGTTTTTGGGTTATTTGATCTTCAATTAAAAATGGGATCATTTTAATTTAATAGTTTCTGTCTTTTATTGTGATAACTTACAATAATTTTGCCTTATTTTATAATAGAAAATAAAAAATGGCTATGAGCCTTTAGCAATCCCTCATTTCTAGTTGTTACAATTACTTTATTTTTCTGCATCTAACTAATGGACCCTGTATAATTTTTGGTATTTTGAGTATAAATTTTGGATAGTTTGTTTCTCTTATTTCAATTAAAACTTATTTGAAACTTATAAAAAGATACCGAAACTAGTTTATACTTTGAAATTAATTCATCATTTTGTTTGAATATACAAAGAAAATTTGGTTTAAGACTTTGAGCATTTGGAGAATCATTTAAATTGAATCAAATAACAAAAATAAGTGTCTAAATTGTATCTAAATATTTTTTTAATTTAAAATTATATTTTTAATTTGAATTATTAATATTTATTGCAATTTGTAAACATTATTATGATTACTTAATATTATAATTAGTTCAAAATTTTTTTATTTAACTTCAACAAAAAAATTAAATAAAATCTACTCCTGTTGAAAAAAATTCTTGGATCCATCCCTGGTGGTGGACGACCCTTAATTCTTTTTTAGTTTCATGTTAATATATTGCATGTAAGATATTTATATACATATATTCTCTTAATTTAAAAAAATTAGAATATATTTTTAAAAAACGATAACTTTAATATTTTTTTCTCCTAAACATATTGTAATTAACATTTGTTAAATATGTATTATTGGTGGCATGATATTATTCAATATACTTAAAATATAAGTAAGGAACTAATATTTTCGCGTCCCTTTTTAATATTTCTGCAAGTAGGACCCATATTCTAACCAAGGTGAGACAACTGCAATAACCTAAGAAAGATAAAAAAATAGTTTTCCAAAATTACCTTCACTTAATATATCTAAGAATATACTCAGTGAGTGAATATTTTGATATCTGAACTTTTTGTCTCTCTCTCTGTTTTTCGAAACAGAGTTTTATATGACTTTGTATTGTTATAGATCTAAGCTTTTCGTTGAATGATCATGATTTGAAAATCAACTCTTTTCTCTTCTTTAACTTGGTATATGCAATGTTCACATCAAAAATTTCTCTTTGCAAAAAGACGAACTAGTGCAAGATCGTTTCAATATATTTGAAGTAAAAATTCATATATATATATATATATATATATATATATATATATATATATCCTATTTAACTCTTTAATTTCTGAACTTTATTCATGGCTTTTTGTGTTTTTTTATTTGTAATTAAGTTAATATTTTAGTTTAAAATAGATAAAATGTTTCTCTTTGAACAATCTTTTTTTTCCTATAAACCCTAACCTTTATATATATATATATATATATATATATATATATATATATATATATATATATAATATGATGGATATAAGCTTATTAATATTCATATTGTGTCTTTTTACAATGAGAACAAACTTAACATAGTTTATTACTAACATAGAAAGAACATTAATAGTTTTGAATTTCAATTAACTTTTACTCATTCCTATGACGAGACCTGTAAATTATATATCATATTTAAGAAAAAGAACCTAAAATTTAGTAAAAAAATATAGAAGCACTTTGAATATTACCATTTCAAAATTTGATAGTCACTATATAATTTCTTTAGGCATTTCTTTACTTGTTTATATACATATACAAGTAATGTGTTTGTTTTAACTTGATGTTAATTTTGTGTCTATATTAGGACGCATATACATGTTGGTCCCAGAAAAATAATCTTTAATGATTGTAGAGTAATGGCTTAATGATCGTAGAGTCATGACTTAACGATCGTCGAGTAATGAGTTAACGATTGCAGAGTAATGAGTTAACGATCTTAGCGTCATAACTTAGATCGTAGACTATAGAGCAAAGTAAATGTGAAAAATTCAATTGAAAGTTTGTTTACTTTGGAAAAGAAGAAATTAGATATTAGAAGTTGAAAGGACAAATATAAATATGTAATTTAGCAAGATAGAAGAGGGGCAAACCAAACATGTTGGGAATCTAATGATAAATTAAAAGATTGTTTAATGGCAAAACTAATGAATTTCCCAATGTAGTTGACATATTTTACTTAATACACCATTGAACTTTTAATTTATCAAATTACACAATTAAACTAATTATTATTTTGAAATTAGGCTATTCTGTTATTTCAGGTTGACGACTGTTAAATCCTTTTAGCTTTTATTTGACGTGGATGTGAAGAAAAGGAAAAAAACAAAAATGACATGGCCCTGCTTGAAGTGGATTAGGCATACAACTTGAGAACTGGGTGTCCCACCTTGACAAATCTCTAGGAGAGAGAAAATTCCACCTTTTGAAGGGCAATACAGGCTTTTTCTTTAGAAAACCCGCTGCTTGATTCGAGAACACGAACTAGGTCTTGGAGAAGCAATAATCCCTCTACGATTAAAACATGTTTACTCGAATAACACCCGAAACCCTAGCAATGGCGCTGATTGTTTTTTGCTTTACTTCAGCTGAAGAGGTATAATCCAGTAAGCGCACGAGCATGGTAACCATTCCATGTATGAGGGTGGTTAATACGTTCTTATTGTCTTCTTGGAGTAATAATACGAGTGAGTCGAGGGATAAGTTCTTCGATTCGGTTGTGCCGATTTGTAATCGAGTTAATAGGTTTCTGTAGGAGACAAACAGACTCTCTATTGGAAGTGGCAGAAATGATGACGTCTTGGAGGACCCCGCTCTTGATGAGGATATCGATGTCGGTGACGTGGCGGGTGAGCTTGGCGAAGATTGAGTCGATATCATTTTGGTTCTTGAGCTTGCCGACTGGGAGGGTGAGGGAGTGGCGGGTTTTGGAAAGAGAAAAGGCATCGGAGAGTGTGGATGTGAGAGAGTAGAAGAGTTTTAGAGAGAGAGAGAGAGAGTAGAAGAGTTTTAGAGAGAGAGAGAGAGAGTTGGAGCAGTCGGTGGAGGTGGGGAGGTCGAGTTGGGTTTTGAGATCGGAGACTTTGCCGTCATTTTCATTTTTTTTCCTTTTCTTTTTCACATCCGTGTCAGATAAAAGTTGAAAGGATTTAATAGTCGTCAGCCTCAAATAACAAAATGACTCAATTTTAAAATATTAATTAGTTTAATGGTGTAATTTGAAAAATTAAAAGTTAAGTAGTGTAATAAGTAAAACGTGCCAACTACAGTGGAGAATTCATTAGTTTTGTCATTGTTTAATTAAGGGGGAGTTTGATTAGACCCTGATTAGATTCCAAATATATGTATGATTTGATGATGACACATGAAGATGACTAAAATGAAGAAGCTTATAAAGTATATTTGTATGAATAAGCTATGTACAGTCCTTTATTGAGAAATCTATGTACAAGGACTTAGAATAATATGATCAAACTTGTTAGGTTGATCCTTACTCTATATGCATATGTAATAGATATGATCATTGTAATCTGATTACTCTGCATGATAAAAATATTGATCGTAGAGTAAATCTACATATGCTTAATGTATATCTGTACCATCATATTTTGTAAAGTCCTTCAAAAGAATTGATGTACAAGGACTTAGATTAGAAAGATCAAATAATGTTAGGTTGATCTTATGAAAGCTGATTTGATGTATAGACGATAGGAACTCATGATGGTAAAGTTACTCTGCCAGTTCACAATATGAAGCTACTTCGCAGAGATAACCATGTTCGTACAACATCAGAAGTTCAGCTAATAGACAGCGATTTAGTTTGTGAGGTGAACATTTGATCTCAAAGTTGCAAGGCTTATATCCATAGAGAAAATCATGTCTGCACAACTTGAGAAGATTAAAGAACTCACTACATCTTGCAGACAAAATATAAGTTTGTAAAGGAAGTAAATGATCTTAAAAGCTACAAGGCTAACACAGAGCTACGGAAAGAATCAAAGAAAATGTTAAACATCATTTGGCAATAATGATAAATCTTTGCTAGAAGAATCAATGGATAGCAAAGTAAAGATTGCTCAGTAAAGAGATTTTGTAGGATACTCCAAGAAGAAGAAGAATCTACTGAGCTAGTCAAGATAAGATGAGGCAATCAGAAAGCAGAAAAGAAGATAAGATTTCAACAATAGCAAGGATTCAGAACAAAAAGGATTACGACATCCCTCATTATACTATCAACGATTAAAAGAATATAAGAATAGAAGAGGTCGAATCGATCGTAAAGATTAATCCTACAACTCTTACAACGACAGTAGATTGTAGAGCTCATGTCAGGTCTGACAATACGATTGACAATTGGAACGTTTCAAGATGATGATCTCAAGGTATCAAAAGATCTACTCTTGGAAGAAAAAAAAGATATAACCAACGGCTAGTTAGCCGAAAGCAAGCTGTCTGGAAAGCTGGAAAAGATAATGACTGATGTGACAAGTCATAAGTCAGAAAGTACACTGACACAGAGCCTCAGAAAGTCAACATCAGAGATATCAAATTATCTATGCATTAAATGCTACAACGGACACTTTTCAACAGAAAGATTTTAGAGAAGTATAAAAGACAACTTCATTCAAAGAAAAGAAGATGATGATGCCCATTAAACTTCTAAAAATAAGAAGGATCATCATCAGAAGATGAATATTGAGCTAATTAAGAGATATCGTAGAGAAAGGAAAACTCTAAGAACAGAGAAATATTCATCGCTGCCAAGTCTAAAGAGAAAAAAAGATCAACGAGATAATCTTGGCAGAACCTCATCAGATCACAAGAGACTGCTGAGAAGATATCAAGGTCAGAGCCGCAGAGCCAAAGACCAGAAGAGCTAGAGAAGCTTAGGAGAATAAGAGCTAGAGCCGTAGAGCCAAGAGAGTGGATGACATGGTAGAACTGAAGATACAAATCTAAAGAAGCCATTAAGTTGATGTTGAAGAAGTCATTGTGGTAGAATACAAATCAAACCTCAGAGATGCACCACACACTTCATCATGAACACTCAGAATCAACTAGGCAAAGCTGATGAGCATAAGTATACGATTCAGAGATTGTTCAAAAGCTATTAAGCATAAAAGATGAGAAGAGCATAAATGAATAGCTTAGCAGCACATCAACATTGATCATCAGAGTTATTGGAAATATGAAGAGATCAAGCTTCACCAATAATGAAGTTCAGCAACCATCAAGATGATGATCAACAAATCTGCTAAGTTCCATAAGATGAAAAGTGTTCAATCCATCTTAGCAGTACCTCTACAACATTTCTCCAATCAAGAAGAAGGGTCGTAAGATCCTGGTATATATGACAAAATTGTGGTCAGTGGACGTAACGACCCCAAAATTTGTACAATTTATTTCTCAACTTCGGTCATTAACAATACGTCTAACTTCTGATTTTACATCATTATTCGATGTTAAACTTAATAAAATGAGGAATAATTTAAACTTTTCTGTCTTATTACTTTAATTCCCTGAATTAAAACCTTTATCCTCTACACATCTCTGAATCAAATTTATTTTATGATTCTCTTCATCAGAGTTATTATATAAAATCTTACATTTCAGCTCAATATTCCTTATACATTGGGTAACTCAAACTTTATAACTAAATATGAAGTTTCACATCATAAATTATCAAGTACATTTCTCAAAACCTTTATCTTTACCTACCTTTGAACCATACTTAGTTTATTACTCACTTTATCAGAGTTAATAAATAAAACTTACATCCATGTTCAATACCCTTTATACATGGAACAAAATTTAAACTTTATAACTCAACATCTATTAAACATCATACATTATCAAGTACATCGTCCGGAACCTTAAACATGGTTTAAAATAATAACAAATCAGCCAAAGTATATAAATCTTCATGCATTACATCTGATTCATGTCTTTCAAATAGCACATAGCATTACCTTGAATCCTTAACCTGCAAAAATAGTTATTTGCAAGGTTGAGCTTGACAGCCCAACAAATCTAACAGTTTTTATGCATCACGTAGCATATAATAACATGCTCAACGTAAATCTTATAATCGTTGGACTAACATAAAATACATGGTGCAGTTCATATAACAGGTATAAAGATTGAGTTCCTTACTCAATCGGCATTCTTTACTCAATCAACGTAGTCATAAATTGACTTTAACGTTTCATACTTTCAACATATATAACACATCATGCTCTTTGCAATAAAGAATTAAAATAGTTCATCATCAAGTTCACATAGCAAATAGGAACTAAAAGACTTGCCTTGATCGTTGTTTATCAATAACAGATTAACAACTTACAGCTATCTGCACTTCACGTGTTCTACACAATTATATAATCATGAACATCAACTATTAGTCACATAGCAACGCATAGTAGTTGTAATATAAACTTTACTCTACATCTCATAATACCTCCTGTTAATCAATATACAATGTTCAATTTGATTGTGTTAATTTTTGACTTATATCTCACTATATTTCTTCTTAGGTCATACCCGAAGTTCATTCAAGTGTTTAAGTCTTGTTAGGACTTCTTATTGGTTTATATTAACCACATTCCATATCTTATAATGTTCACTTTAATTGAATTGAAACACTTTTTAAGTTCATTAACACTTGTCACGGCGTTTCAACATTCATTCATCACACACCCGATTTGTCTCTCTTGCATACGCTTAGGATGCTTATAAAACTTATCTAATACGTCATTTATTAATGTTAAGCATCATTATATTTTCTAATATTCATGTTTTATAACTTAGAAGAACATCTTTTATCGTCAGAAGCACTATATTTGCATACGTGCATGCTCGATGCCATCTGAATGCCTCTGAATACACATTAGTCCCAAAGATTTCCATTTAACCCCTTCTAACGACCTCAAATTGAAACATTTAAAGAACAAAAGTTGTAGGTCTATTCGTCCTCATTTCGAATCATCTTGAATCGTCTCAATTGGAGTCCGTATGAAAAGGCTTTACTACAAGATGTCAAAACAGTCCAACTTAACAACTGCTCCAGCGCTGCAGCACCCCCTAGTAGAATGATACGCGATTATTTTCCAGTTTTGTTGTTCTTGCTAATTTTTTAACCATTTCTCCTTCCAACCTTCATAACTCGAGTTATACACATCCAAATCAGTCCGTTTTCGACTCTATGGATTCGTAATTCATAGAACTACAACATACCATAAAATCAATAATTTACAGAAACAATAAATAATCCAAATCTTGAACCAAAACTCATGTTCATACTAAATTTTCATGTTTTAACATATTTAACGAATTCATTCATTACGAATTCATTTCTTAACCAAATTGATTCATTCAACTCGTGTTCTTTTCGTTTTTCAACGTTCTTACAACATTCATCACCAATTTAAGGTTTCCATCATGATTTCATAACTAACTTTAGTCTTAAAATTGACCAAAATGTACATATTCAACCAAAAACTCAATTCTTTATTTTAAAACATATTTTCATGGATTTGATTACTCAAATTCCACTAATAGATGATATAAAAACGAATTATTCATACCCATTAACACTTATAGCCAATTCTTTAATAAATTAACTACCAAAAATCCCTTTACAGAGAAGTATATTCAAGAACACAAAATAGATTTTACAACCAAGGTATTACCTTTGATTCTTCTTTAAATTGATTAGGAGAGCCTTGACTATCCTTCTTCTTCCTTCTTAGATTCTCAGACATTCTTCTCAATTTCTCAGATAATTTCTTCTCTCAATTTCCTCTCTTCTCTGTATTTTCTCTTTAGACTTAGCAAAATAATACGTAATTGACAAATGGTTTACGCTAAGTTAAGGGTCTCAGCAGTTACAACCCACTAAAGGTCATAAGACCTTGTTTGGTGTAACTTTATTAAATTTCTTCTAGTTTATTTTAATAATCTTCTTATCATATGTTACACCAAATGTCACACTTCATTTTATTTAAACTCTTATCCCAAAATAATTACAATTTAATTAACAAATCTTTAATTTTTTAATTTGATTATTTAACAAAATTAGATTAGCGTAATACAATACGCACCGATTATAAAATTATTTAACATAAATTAAGTCAATATTATCATATTTAAACAAATTATTTTCTAATAATTTTCATCGAATATTTATTTCATAAATATTCCAAATAAAATATTTATTCAATTCCATAAATATTTCTAACTATTTACAAAACTCACAATCTTACTATATTAACCTATTACATATATATATATATATATATATATACACACACACACACACACACACACACACACACACACACACACACACACACACAAAAACAATAAATATTCATCTCTCATTTTATTAAAACAAATATATTCACATTAATTCACTATTTTAATTAAGTGAATCACTCACATTATTTATGAAACTTAATTCATAATAATTTCCATTGCCCACAAGACATAACAATCAACTTATATTATCTCACAATATAATTTTAACTTAATTAAATTAACTAATATTATTCAGGTAATTTTCTTTTCGAAACAACTTCATTTATTTTCTTCAATAGTTTAATAAACTACTATAAACATCTTTTTTTCCAATATATGAATATATAATTCTCTTCACACAAAATCACATATTTTATAATATATATCACATATATACACATACCCAAACTTAAAACATCTCATCATAAGAATTTTATTTATTAAATTCTTATATTAATAATTTCTGAAAATTTGGGTTGTCACATCCTACTCTCCTTATAAGGATTCTGTCCTCGGAATCAACAAAATCGCCTTTACTCGGTTTACATCATATCTCCCTCAAAATTTTTATTGTATAATAACTTCAACGCATTATCTTAATATTTGTTTTATATTTCCTATTCCATTCTTTTTCTCAATAAATTCTTGTAAGCTTTATTTTATAACAGTCACTTAAACTCAATTATATTTTGAGTATTATATATTATTTAACCCGTTCATTATCTTTTCTAAATATCGTTGCCACATACTCAATCCATAAACACTTGGGATATTACAGTGGATCCCAATCTTTGTGACCAAAGAAAGGTCGGAGGATCCTTGTCCTAGGGACAAAATAGGCAAGTCTACTGGGCTTGAAGAGGTCTGAGTGTCCTTGTCTGTTGAGACTAAACTAACCAAGTCTGCTGGGCTTGAAGAGGTCTAAGTGTCCTTGTTTGTTGAGACTAAAATACTAAAATAGCCAAGTCTGCGGGGCTTGATGAGGGCAATGTGTATTCCCTGTTCGTCGAGCAGAAGAGTGGATTAGGATCTGTTTAGTCTTTGAACCACTTAAAATCTCTCATGTCTTTTACATTCTGAACTTTACCTTCTGCAAAATATATAACTACTATATCTTCCATGTGTTTGATTATACATATGAATAGTTTAAGAACTGAGATTTCAAAGTAAATCTTTAAGGGGAGTTTTCAAACTAATATTCCGCTGCGTATAGATACTATTGATTAATTAGTTATTTGATAATTCTCAAATAAGTAATTATGAAAGAAATTTTAAAGATCCATTCACCCCCCTTTTAGATCTATATCGTTCCTTTGGAAAATAACAAAACATTAAATATTACATATTTATGAAATATACTCAAAATATTAAATATTAAATATTAAATATTAAAAACTAATTAAATATTAATGAAATATACTCAAAATAATTAAAAACTAATTTTCAGACTTTAAAATAATTTTTAGAAATTTATTTTGTATTTTTAATAATTAAAAACCATTTTATTCTATTTATTTAATTAAAAAATTAATTTTCTAATTAAACTGTCGCTAAAAGGGCCCTATAGCGACAGAACCGTCGCTATAGGTGTTCTTGGTATTCTTGAGCTCAAACCCAGAAAAGCATGTCAGTGCTCGAGTTGGTATGTTTGACCAGTCTTAGATTCATGGTTATAAGGTTTCTGGGCTGGGTTAAGTGTTATAATTATTGTATAACTGTAATACTACAAATATCAACCAAGATCCTGGCCAATACACAACATATCAGAGAGATCTAAGCTCATCAATTCACTGTCAGACATGTTCTTCAATTTCTGGGTTTTCCAGAATTGAAGAACAGTCGAGGTACCCACTTTCCAATCCTTATAAAGTACAATCTTGGCTTGCTTTGTACGATATAAAGGTTGAATCATGAAGTAGAGATGTCAAGGTACATGTATACAACCTTAAACCATTCTAACATCAAAACAAACTCAAGATCTGAGCTGGTCAAAGTGTTGTCAGAAAACCGGTTCTTGAAGATCTGAGTTACCCAAAATCTCCTTCCGGCCAGTTGGTCAATGTGGGTTTGACCACGATTAGCTACGATTCTGTTATAGATATAAGTGATATGAAGGCATGATCATGTAGCCTACATGTAAGACAACAACATTAAAATGATAACGTGGCCAAACAATCAAACACATGCTAGATCTAAGGCTCAGAAAACCTTGTCAGACGAAATCTGGGTTTCTGGGTTACCCAGAAACTCAGTTTTCGTGACCGGTCAATGATGTTTGACCGCCTATAACATGATATCTAGATACGATATGACCTTGATTCTAGTTCTAGATCAAAGCCTACATGGCATATAACAAATCCAAAATATAAAACACACAAAACTTCTAACACATAGAGATTTAAGGCCTCTGACATTCGACTGTCAGGCCACTTTTTTAACTTTTCCCAGATTTCTTAAAATGCTACTTTCGAGTACTTTGATGTTATGAATCTGAGATTTAACAACCTAGATCACTAAATGACACCTTATTACACATTTCTAAACAACAAATCACAATATCAAACATCAGATCTAAGGATTTCTAAGATTAGGGTTTATACCTCTTTTTTTGAGCTTGATCTTGATTATGGCCCTTGATGTTTGATCTTGGCAAGCTAACACATGATCTTGGCTTAACTTATCACTCACTCTCACTCTAAAATTTTGGATGGGAGAGAGAGAGAAGGCTTGGCTAGGTTAAAAAGTAAAGTTAGCATTTTATCTCTCTCAATCTATATATAAAATGATGAAATGCTATGGCTGATCATGTGATCAATTGTTGGCTGATTAAAAGGTGATTACTAGACCACATGGCTATCTAGGGTTGGTCACCAACCACTTACTAGGGCTAGATCTACACTCCACCTCATTAAAATATTCAAAAGGGTAGTTTGGTCATTGAACTTGTAAAGCTAATGGCAACTTGTCCCAACCCTTAGGGTTTGACCCTAAAGTTATATAAATTTAAATTTCTAAGCTCTTCTAATTAGGTTCTAAAAATAAAAAATTATAATTAGGGTTCCCTAATTATAGTAAAGTTTACTAATCACATTCAAGTTTGCTAATTAGGGTTAAGGTTTCCTAATTAACATTAAACTCTATAAATTAATAATTAGGTTTTCTCTAATTATACATTAGGGTCTCCAGTTGAACAATTAAGGTTTTCTAATAATCAATTAGGGCTAGCCCTAATTAAATATAACATTAATAACATAAAAATCTTATACTATCTTCAAGCTTCCAAATTAGGGTTTCGAATCCCCGAAATTAAAACTAGGGTTTCCTGAACCGGTGCTAGGGTTTCTTATCAGTCGATAAGGTTTTCTAACTGAACGTCGAGGTTCTTAATATAATATAAGGGTTTTCCACTGATATAATTTATTTGGTTAACCCTCAACCACATACTGTACACATATATGACCATATACACAATTACTCTCAACACTGTAAACCTTCACCAAGAGTTTTTAAATTCATAAAATTTATTCCCAAAAATGTCAAATCCATACACTTATTTTCTGTCTAGGTTCAATATTTAACCTTAACTTAATCTTTTAAGATTTTAATAAATATCTAAATTCTTGGGTTATTACATTCACCCCTTCTTCTAAGAATTTCGTCCCCGAAATTTACCTTACACCTTACACCCTTCATACTCATCACCGCATGTTACCCAAACACCACTCACAAGAGTAAAAAAAATTTTCAAATTGTGCTGAGGAGTCATATAGACTATTGTCTGTCATTTTCGTAAAGGTTTTATGGAAATTCATCCGCAAACCGTCATAACTTACGGACATAGTGGGTGATTAGCCCGTTATGCCCTGTACTGATCAAGTACTGCTGGTTGGAACCATTTTCTTGTTCCTCTTATCCGCCTTAGGCGCACAAATATTTTCTTACCTCGGTCTTATCGGATTTCGCACCAAAATAATTCGGTTCGGGAAAATTTTTAAAGAACGCTTAGAATTTTCATAAACATTAGTCTAGCTGAATCAAATAGCATAGACTCATATCAATAATTCAATTCAATCGAATTATTTAAGTGTAGCCAAACCCCGTTGGCAAATTAAAATTTTTGAAAATACTTTTAAGAATGACGTCATGATGCCGTACTGTATTAACAGTCCGTTTGAGGATGTCGTCATTGTATGACTTTGTCATAACACATCATACAATAGTGGAACAATAATATTTAGATCGAATTCACACTATGTATTCCTGTATTTATAACTCTATCAACTTTTTATCATTTCTGCACCAGGTTACATGGTACATGAGTGATAAATAAAATATATTTTGATATTTCAAATCATTTGCGTCTAGCTAAAATAAGTAGCATAGACTATACTTTAAACCGTTTCAAAAATGATTACGAGTCTACATATATATTTAAAATCACATAGTGCGTTTTTAGCTTGATGTCAAAATTTCAAAATCTAGCATAGCTAGGATTTTTGGAAAACTTATGTCTCCACTAATGATCAATCGCTTAATCAGTCTATTTGTTTCTATTATCCTCAATACTCCATTCACACTTAGTTCTACCCAGTTCGTCAAACTTACCACACTTATGGGTTCAGGAACTTTCCATAATCATATGAGTTTAAGAACTTATCCTAGTCAGACCTTTGGCGTCCATTCGCTGAGGGGTTCATAAACATTTCATATAACTATGAGTCACGAACATACCATAAGTATGAGTTTTAAGAACTTGTACTTAACCTGATATTCTCTACCTATAACCTATCTATCTAATATACTTAAGAAAAGAATCACCTTCCCAACAGGTATATAGCAAATAGCGTGACACAGACATTTTAATGATTATCAGTGTAAGAAACTAAGTGGTTGTTACACCAAACTCAGTTGCTGACATGAGTCCTTAATTGAAATCCCCACTTAATCCTAACTCCCTTCTCGATACGAATTTTATTTAATCCGTATTCATATTTCTTTCCTGAATCTGTACCAATTCATAGTACAACTGACACGACATTCTTGCCGTAAACTTTTTAATCATTCGCTTGATCATTCTCACGACTATAACCTTATCCGATCACGGAGTGATCTTATCGTATATATTAGGATATATTTCTATGCTATGATCGTTTTATTTTACGATCTCCTATCCCTATACTTTTAGTCTTTTAGACTCTATCTATCCACCACTACTGTTCACCTTTACTATCAGAGTTAGGGAACTCCGTATCTTTATAACTTACCGAGATTCGTCTTTAAATCTTACCGACACACTAACTCTATGTGAGTTAGGTCTTATCCTACCACTGCGGTTATTAGTCTAAGGTAACTCTACCCTAGGTTTATAACCAACAGCTTTGATACCAATTGTAGCGCCCCCAAATTCTGGTCCTAAATCACCACGAATTTGGTACACTAGTTCTAACTATTGCTGAAGATATAAACATAAATTATTTATACATTAAATATTACACACTAACCCCAAGGTCGAGAACCTTAACTAAAACCTGAATTAATATCGTATCTAACATACAATATTATAATAATATAATACCATTACAAATTTAGTTGCACACATATTCCCAAGCTAAACTTGGCTTTGATTTTTTCTTGTATCCGACACATTCGTCTTAATCTGTAATGTTTATCATGATATAGCAAGGGTGAGCATAAGTTTGCCCAGCAAGTATAATTTATTTGAGGATATATCATGATTGAAAGAGTTTGAATAATAAGCTGGCTATAATTCAACAATATAGTTGTGAATTAGCATGAACAAACTTTTAACTGAACAAATATTGAACATGAACAAATATATCTGGACCGAATAGTAATGAAGGTGATCAGCCTTTCATACATGACTTATACACGTAATATGTATAGAGTACAATTCTACAATTCTTAGACATGGCAATCAGCAACGATTAACCACAATTACATTTGAATACAACAACTCAAAGTAGAGTTAAGAAAAACTTGCCTGAACCGTTGATTATCGCTATGCAATTTAATAAGCTTTGTCTGACCCTAATATAAATAATATAAATATACAAATTAGAATAATATCATTACAGTATTTAAAATAACCTAAACACATTATTACATAATCCTATCCGTCTAAAACACACATACGACCTATCCTCAAGTCAAAATTTTACTGTCTGAGTTGAGTTCGGTACAATTCTGCCATCCCGAAGGTCTAGTCGGATAATCGTCAAGTTTAAGTTAAATTAAACTCTGTCTAAACGCTTAACAATTATCTCAGGTAATTTTGATATCAGTCAAGATAATTTTCCAAGTCTCATAATAATTTTTAAATAATTATTATCATTTATCATAAATTTTAAATCATTAAACTCGTATTTAAATGAATTAAATAAAACTTAATTCCATTATCATTAATATTTATTTAATATCAAACAATAATAAAAATCATAACATAATATTATAACATATTTATAATATATCAAAGTATTTTTAATACCTTAAAATCATATTTATATGATTTTTAAACCTTTAAATCTATTATTCGATAATTGCCATTAATATTAAATATTAATGTTTTTCATGACAAAATATCAAAAGTTATATTTTATAACTTAAAATATTTTTATAACACTTAATTCATTTTTATATGATTTATAAATCATTAATTCTATTTTTCCATAATTTATTTAATACACTTAGTAAATAAATTAATTACCATTAATATTAATTTATTAATGAAATTCCTCACAAAATTTTAAAAGTCACTAAAAATAACTTAAAATATTTTCTTATATCATAATATAATTTTTCAAGTATTAAAATTATTTTTAAATAATTTATTTAATATTATAAGTAAATACCATTATTATTCCAAAAATATTAAATATTTATGAAATATACTCAAAATAATTAAAAACTAATTTTCAGACTTTAAAATAATTTTTAGGAATTTATTTTATATTTTTAATAATTAAAAACTATTTTATTCGACTTATTTAATTAAAATATTAATTTTCTAATTAAACTGTCGCTAAAAGGGCCCTATAGTGACATAATCGTCGCTATAGGTGTTCTTGGTGTTCTTGAACTCAAACCCAGAAATACAAGTCAGTGCTCGAGTTGGTATGTTTGACCAGTCTTAGATTCATGGTTATATGGTTTCTGGGCTGGGTTAAGTGTAAGACCCCAACTTATTATAAATAAAATTAAATTTTCTCCAATTATTATTTTGAATAATAGGGTGTTAATTTGATATAATGCTTTGATTATGAGTGAAATGTGTAAATTTTACAAAATAAGCAAGTGGTTATAAAATATTCATTTTGTCGTGGAATATTCGTTTGGTCGTGGAATATTCTTGCTGTCGGGAAATATTCGTACGACGACGAAGTCATTTGTGGGTCCCATAATAAAAACGGTCGGATGAAGAAAACAACAAGTTTGAGTTTTTATAAATAACGGCGTAGTAGTTACCGTTAACACTGTTGGAATACCCGGTGGTTAAAATACAGTAATACGCATGGGCGCACAGTAGCTCACAGTATTGCATTGTATTGTTGAATTATTGATCCTTACGTAAGAAGCTCAATAATTGTTACAGTAATTACTGTTTAATATTTTATTTTATTGGTTCAATAATTTGTTGCATTGATATTTTATATTATTGTTGTTTCAATAATTGTCACTGCACAGTATCTCTATTATCAGACCAATAATTCATATTATTTGAATAATATTATTAGATAACATTATTGACAATGTCTAAGGAAGTTCTGTCTAAGGAGAGGTTTGGTCACCTAATTGCGCGCCAGTAAGGAGAAATCCTTATCAGAAAGCCCCATCTTTCCTGGGAACGACCTGGTTGTCATAATTGTGATTCTGTAATATTATTTGTGAATAATTAATTATTAATTTATATGATAAGGAAATATTTATTTGATGTGGATATAAATGATGGATTTATATATGTGGTTATAAATAAAGGAATTAGTGTTGAGGGGTTTTATCAGTATTTTATCGGAATGGAGGTTTTAAAAATTAAAACAGTGTTCTTAAAGCTCTATTGCGTGAGTTATAATTTTAATCCGACCGTTGGATCGTTGTGATTTTTGGATATGTTATACATATATAAGTTGAGTATATGTCCACAAATTTTGAACCATTAAAATTTAACGCATGATTTATTATGAATTTTAAGAGGTGACTGATTCAGAAATTGTTGAAGTTTCTAAATTTATCATTTTGGTGAAAAATTTTAGAATTGGTGGGCCCCACTTTTGGTTAGTGAGAAATGTGCTGAAATTTTATTTCAAAAGTGGTGGGCGGGAATAGTAGCAGGTAAAAGCATCAGGTAGCAGGTTAAGTTTGCTTCGGAGGTCTAACATTTTCCTATAAATAGGATGCTGAGTTAGAATTGAAAATCACACCAGAAACAAGTTTTCTCTCTCTCTATATATATTATCGAGCGTATTTTGTGAGTATTTAGATACTTTGAGAGTTGCTATTCAGTGCAAGTTTCCTTCAGCGTCATATCCGATATTCCGGTCAGAAATACTGTATTTTGAGGTAAGGGATGTTATTTTTTTGTAAATGGTATTATTTCTTTCAATATCTTTATGTCGAAATATTGGTCTAAACTTTTTATCAAATTTAAAACTTTTTGTGTCGGGATTACTATTCACGTATACGGCACTATTCACGTATACGGTACTATTCACGAATACGACACTATTCACCAAAAAATGAAATTTTTTCTTCTTTGTCCCAGATGTCTATTATGATTACTATCTTTGATTGTATCCATGTTTTGATCGTCATTCTTGAATTTTTCTCCATTATATTTTATTATGGAGTATTTTTAAACTTGAATTATCTAAAGTACGAATATCTAAACTTTGTCCTTTTATCGTACGTGATTCGTTCTCTAAAATGTTTTTCATCATCCTCAGTCATTAATGGTGATACTTAATGAATATCTTTGGCCTGTAGTGCAAAGATGAATGATTACCTGATGAATATCTTTGGCCCGTAGTGTAAAGATGAACAGCTGTTGAGATGAACATGACCAACTGGTGATACAAATGAATATCTTTGGCCCGTAGTGCAAAGATGAATATTTGATTCAAGATGTATATTGATTGATGTTACAGGGATAAAATATTGATGATGAACTTTTAAATTCATAGATGATAGTAGATTTCATTATCTACTTAACTCTTCTAATGAATTATTGTTTCCGCTGCAGTTGTTGATCTAAAACTTGTTGTCTATTATATTCTATCAGATTTTTTCCTGTTGAAGACTAATGATAATTTGTTGTATATTATCTTAGTCATAATATTCTTTACTGGGCTAGTTGAGCTCACCTTTTTTCTTTTTGTTCCATTTTTCTTCTCAGGAGGTGAGAATATAGCAGGAACTAGTCGGGGTATGGAGTGATGGTTCTAGAAAGTTGTTTTAGCAGTCCTCACTAGTTTTATAAAATAGTGTATCAATAATTGTAATGAGGACTCCTTTTGAGTTTTAATAATGTCTATTAGACAATATTTGTATTTAAACTCACAGTTTATGTGTTGTCGTATTTTGCACGACAATTCTAGTAATGAAGTTGTATTTGTTTCTGTACCATGTATTTGACGACTCAGAATGGGTGATGTATACCTATTTTGGGGGCGTCACATTAAGTGTTATAATTATAGTATAACTGTAATACTACAACTATCAACCAAGATCCTGGCCAGTACACAACATATCAGAGAGATCTAAGCTCATCAATTCATTGTCAGACATGTTCTTCAATTTTTGGGTTTTCCAGAATTGAAGAACAGTCGAGGTACCCATTTTCCAATCCTTATAAAGTGCAATCTGGGTTTGCTTTGTACGATATGATGATTGAATCATGAAGTAGGGATGTCAAGGTACATATATACAACCTTAAACCATTCTAACACCAAAACAAACTCAAGATCTGAGCCGATCAAAGTGTTGTCAGAAAACCGGTTCTTGAAGATCTGGGTTACCCAAAATCTCCTTTCGGCCAGTTGGTCAACGTGGGTTTGACCACGATTAGCTACGATTCTGTTATAGATATAAGTGATATGAAGGCATGATCATGTAGCCTACATGTCAGACAACAACATTAAAATGATAACGTGGCCAAACAATCAAACACATGCTAGATCTAAGGCTTAGAAAACCTTGTCAGACAAAATCTTGGTTTTTGGGTTACCCAGAAACTCAGTTTTCGTGACCGGTCAACGATGTTTGACCGCCTATAACATGATATCTAGATATGATATGACCTTGATCCTAGTTCTAGATCGAAGCCTACATGGCATATAACAGATCTAAAATATAAAACACACAAAACTTCTAACACATAAAGATTTAAGGCCTCTGACATTCGACTGTCAGGCCACTTTTTTAACTTTTCCCAGATTTCTTAAAATGCTAATTTCGAGTACTTTGATGTTATGGATCTGGGATTTAACAACCCAGATCACTAAATGACACCTTGTTACACATTTCTAAACAACAAATCACAATATCAAACATCAGATCTAAGGATTTCTAAGATTAGGGTTTATACCTCTTTTTTTGAGCTTGATCTTGATTCTAGCCCTTGGTGTTTGATCTTGGCAAGCTAACACATGATCTTGGCTTTACTTATCACTCACTCTCACTCTAAAATTTTGGATGGGAGAGAGAGAGAAGGCTTGGCTAGGTTGAAAAGTAAAGTGAGCATTTTATCTCTCTCAATCTATATATAAAATGTTGAAATGCTATGGCTGATCATGTGATCAGTTGTTGGCTGATTAAAGGTGATTACTAGACCACATGGCTATCTAGGGTTGGTCAGCAACTACTTACTAGGGCTAGATCTACACTCCACCTCATTAAAATATTCAAAAGGGTAGTTTGGTCATTGGACTTGTAAAGCTAATGGCAACTTGGTAACTTGTCATAACCCTTAGGTTTTAACCCTTAGGGTTTGACCCTTAGGGTTTAACCCTAAAGTTATATAAATTTAAATTTCTAAGCTTTTCTAATTAGGTTTTAAAAATAGAAAATTATAATTAGGGTTCCCTAATTATAGTAAAGTTTACTAATCACATTCAAGTTTGCTAATTAGGGTAAGGTTTCCTAATTAGTATTAAACTCTATAAATTAATAATTAGGTTTTCTCTAATTGTACATTAGGGTCTCCAGTTGAACAATTAGGATTTTCTAATAATCAATTAGGGTTAGCCCTAATTAAATATAAAATCAATAACATAAAAACCTTATACTATCTTCAAGCTTCCAAATTAGGGTTTTGGATCCCCGAAATTAAAACTAGGGTTTCCATAACCGGTGCTAAGGTTTCTTATCATTCGATAAGGTTTTCTAACTGAACGTCGAGGTTCTTAATATATTATAAGGGTTTGCCACTGATATAATTTATTTGGTCAACCCTTAACCCTTAACCCTTAACCACATACTGTACACATATATGACCATATACACAATTACTCTTAACACTGTAAACCTTCACCAAGAGTTTTTAAATTCAAAAAATTTATTCCCAAAAATGTCAAATCCATACACTTATTTTCTATCTAGGTTCAATATTTAACCTTAACTTAATCTTTTAAAATTTTAATAAACATCTAAATTCTCGGGTTATTACATGAAGTGTAAGAATGTAAATTATATGGACAAATATATTGTCAACTATCATTTACTTATTTTTGGATTCATGAAAAATTAAGAAGAATGCTAGTGGGCACATGGTCAGAGAAGAGATAGTGGTACAACACACGTACACAATTCGGGTAGCAGTACCCATCGTATGAATGAAATGGTTCATGATATTGCAGGGCTAGATTTTGACAGGGAACAAGGTAGAGAGCAAGTTATGAATTCTGATGCCAAAGCGTTCTTTAAGTTGTTCAACGAGGGTAGTTAGCCATTGTGGGGTTTCACCAAGCACATTATATTGTCTGCAGTGACGACATTACTTAACATCAAGACTGATCACAGTATGAGCCATGAGTGTTTTGAACCGCTCTTGAAGGCCATTAAGAGTATGTTGCCTGAGGGTAAAAAATTACCGAAAAACTACTAATATTGTAAGAAAATGGTGAAGAAGTTGGGTCTTGGATACCAAAAGATCTATGCATTTCCAAATGATTACATGTTATTTTTTAAGAAAAATGAACATTATCGACATCGAGAAAATTTCCTTTTTTTTTGGAATTCCTCTTTTAGTCTTTCTACCCTTTATGTTCTCTATACTATTTTGAATTTAATTTGAAAGGGCGAGTTTGACAAAAGAGTCTGACACAAAATGTCGATAATTTGAAAATTCAGAGTCACCAGTTGGTTGTAGTAAAATGGTTGTACCAATTCAATTGAGTTATGAAACATTTTACAAAAATGCCCAATTATTGGACTCTGTTTAACTGGCCTTGGAAGCTGAGATTCATAGAGTTCGGGGGCTTGATTAAACGGGGAGAAGGTGTTAGGCACCCCCCGAATTCTGTGAAAACACGGTTACCACATCTTTTCAATTCCCTAATTATTTGAAGTGTGTGTGCAGTTAATTGGGCCTAAGTGCATTATTTAGAAGTAGTGCTATGTCTCGTTTGCACCTATATTCAAAGGGTTTGACTTGTATAAAAGTTTAATTTTAATATAAGGCATGTAAAATGATATTTTGAAAACAGGTTTTCAAACCCCTATGCTCAAATAGTAATTGAGGTTTTTGATACTTTCAGTTTATTTCATATTCAGCTTATTTTGATTTTATTCTCGAGATGCAAAGCATCTTCGACAAAATAATATACATTTAAGTGTCTAGCTCCTTATGGGTATGAAAGCCATCAAAGTAACCTTTACCTCATCTAGAATTTTCAAGCTGGCTATACAAACGGAAAAGGGTCCATTATGGGAACCAAATCTAGATCTGTCAGCTGGATCTTAAATCCCGGGGTTCCTAGGCTCACATAATGTCACATGAATAGCCTTCATAGAAAATATACTAAAATAAAACAGATACTTAATCTAAACGTCACAAAACAAAGAATTCATCAATTAAATCCTTACATGCGCGTAACCATACTTCCCGTTTCCTCTATATACAGATCTAGGGACGCATGGTGGCTTAATATTTACAAAAACTAGAAAGAAAACTATATTTAAATAAATCTTAGCCATTCCAGCTTAAAGGTTCCAGTTTTATAACTTTTGAACCGGTTAAAAGTTAGATATGACTGGATTTAGATAAATCTTGTAAGATCCCAACTTTTATGAATAAAGATTTAATTTCTCGAAATATATTTTTGAATATTATGGTATGGATTTGATATAATTTTATAGTTATGGGTAATATTTATAAATTTTACAAAGTAAGCAAGTTGTTATAAAATATTCGATTGGTTGAGGAATATTCGTTTTAATAGAGAATATTCGTATGACGACACAATCATTGGTGGACCCTCCAACGGAATTATTGTCGAAGTTAGAAAACGACAAAAATATTTTTTTATAAAAATAACGGCGAAAGTTTTACCGTTAAACTATTGAAATACTCGGTGGTAAAAGTATAATAATACGCGTGGTTACATAGTAGCTCACGGTATTAATTATTGATGCTTACGTGAGAAGTCACTCAATTTATTTCAATTATTGCTACAGTAATTGCTGCATAGTATCTCACGTTATTCGATTCAATTATTGTCAATATTTTATATTATTAAATCAATAATTGAGATGACAAGTTATTTATATTATTATTTGCATAATTAACAATGTCTAGAAAGTTCTGTCGAGGAAAGGGGTTTTGGTCACCTAATTGCGCGCCAATAGGGAAAAAACTTTATCAAAAAGCCCCATCTTTCCTGAGAACGATCTGGTTGTTAATATTGCGAGTTATAATAATGATGAATAAATGTTGTTAAAAATATTGAGAGAATTTTTTATGAAGTATTTGTTGTAAATTTTGCTTATTATTTAGACCTCCATTTACCTATTTTTCAAAATAATTGGTATAAAATTATCCAATATATATTTATATATATATATATATATATATATATATATATATATATATATATGTGTGTGTGTGTGTGTGTGTGTGTGTGTGTGCGCATGTGTGTGTGTGTGTGTGTGTGTGTGTGAAAGTGACATGTGGGGAGGGGCCCACATATGGGATGAAAAATGAAAATGGGGTAGGGGGAGAAAACGTGTAATGGAGGTATTATTATTAATATTATATAATATATATTACAATAAGTTTTATTTTTTATGAAAAATAGAATATATTATATTTTATTATGCATAGTGTTTGCATAGTAAATTTTAGAAAAATCAGTTGTCTGTGAGAAAACCCGTGAATTCGAAAGCTTTTCGTCCGTGAATAATTCTTAACAGTACCCTTTCCATTCTCCTATAAATAGGATGCTTAGTTTAGAATTGAAAATCACACCAGAATCAGAGAATTCTTCTTCTATAATATTGAGCGTATTTCTTTCGAGTTTTAGAAAGCTTGGAGTGTAGAAAATAGTGAAAGTTTTCTTTAAGAATATCCCCGCTATACCAGCTGGAATACTCTCCTTTTTAAGGCAAGGGATATTATTTTTGTTCAATATTCGTATGAAATAATATTTTCTTCCATACTCTGTAGCATGTAAGTAATATTATTTCATTTCAGATTTCGAATTCTATACTCATTTTATTAAGTTTTGGCTTCTATACTCCATGAAATTAGTAGAATATCCTTGAAATTTGCGCTTCATCCAGTATCTTTTGATGAAAATATTATTTTGAATATTCTTGATAAGTTTTAATTTTTTCATGTCGGAGTACTATTCACAGGGTACTATTCCCGAAGTACTATTCACGAGATACTATTCACTCGGGTACTATTCACCCGGGGTACTATTCATGACAAAAAAAATTGATTTCTTTTCGGTCCAAATCATTTTTGATATAATATTATTTTTGAATTTTACTCCACAAAGCAGTATCATGTTGAAAATTTGGACATTATTGAATTCTGGATAAATTAAATTATAAATCTTTATAATTTATCCTTTGCTTTCATTTAATTGAATTCTTATATCATTGTCATCATCCTCACGCTTATATTGTTATGAAAGTCATCTTTGGCCCGTAGTGTATAGATGGACTGTTGATTGGTAAGATTATGACCAGTGATCATTCGGTGTAATCATGACCTGTAATGTTACAAATGATGTGGTAAAAGTCGTCATTGACCCGTAGTGCATTGATGGACAGTTGTTGGCATGATTATGACCATTGGTGATTACACGAATATCCTTGGCCTGTAGTGCATGGATAATTCGTGGACGTGATACTAATGAATATCCTTGGCCCGTAGTGCATGTATAATTCAGTGATGTAGACTATTTATTAAGCTGAGTCTCAGCGATAAAATTGATGATAAACTTTTTAAATCATAGAAGATAGTAGATATCATTCTCTACTTGACTCTTCTAATGGATTGCTTGTTCCACTGCAGTTAAACTTGATGTTTATTGTATTTTATCAGTTTAACACTGTTGAAGGCTAACGATAATTTATTATGCATTATCTTAGTCATAATATTTCTTACTGGGCTAGTTGAGTTCACCCTTTTGCTTTCATTGTTCTCTTCAGGAAATGAGAACGTAGCCGGGACTAGTCGGGGAATGGAGTGACGGTCCGAGATGGTTTTTTTAGTAGTCCTCACTATTTAGTGCGATAATAAATGTAATGAGGATTGAATTTGAATTTAGATATTGTCTAGAAGACAATATTCCTGTTAAAACTCTCAGCTAGGTTTTGTCATATTTTACACGACAGTTGTATAATTAAGTTTGTATTTGAATTCTGTACCATGTATTTGGCGACTCAAGATGGGTGATGTATAGCTATTTTGGGGGTGTCACAGTTGGTATCAAAGCTTAGGGATATGATCCCTGGCTGAGATGTGAGACTAGAACTAGGAGGGGAGAGACGGGTAAATCCTTCGCTAGTATGACCTACCTAAGTTTATTTGTTATTTAATTGGTCGATCAGAATATAGGGATAATATGTGGTATGTCAATTAACCCTTGTTTTGTGGTAGTATTTGAAAATGACATCTAAAAATATTGAGATAAGCAATGAAGCACAGGAAACCGTTGAGTCACCACAGATCAATAACCAGGATAACGTGCATCAGGAAGGCAATAATCCTCAGGTAAACAACAACACCGACTAGATGATGAACGATGTGATGTTTAGAGGCTTTATGCAATTCATGTAACATCAAGCGAGAGAGACTCCTGTTCAAAATGCAAGTGGAAACACTGGCAACTCTCGGATGGTCACCGCTAAGCAGTTCAAGGAGTTGCGACCACCAGAGTTTTTGGGAAAGCCAGAACCACTTAAGGCGGAGACGTGGATAAAGAAGATCACCAAGATATTTGATGTATTGGGATGCTCCGAGGAGCAAAAGGTTCCCTTTGCCACCTTCATGCTGCGAGGAGAGGCAGATTACTGGTGGAAATCTGTAAAACGTACTCAACCTGCCGCACTAAAGATGTCTTGGGAGAAGTTCCAAGAATCATATAATGACAAGTACTTTCCCGAAAGTATTCGTCATATGAAGGAGCTAGAGTTCATCAAGCTGGAGCAAAACAATATGACCGTGTCGCAGTACGAGGCTAAGTTTGCTGAGTTATCCCGGTTTGCATCCCATTTCGTTGATAATGAGGAGAGAATGACGTGAATGTTTCTGCGAGGTTTGAAACCCGAAATATGTTAATATCTCATTTCTCACAAACTGTGTTTGTATTCAGATGTTGTAAATAGGGCTCAATTATTGGAACGTGATAATGAGTCAACCCAACCAAGAGAGAGTAATCGGCAAAAAGATAATACCAGTGGTAGCAGTCATCGAAGCGGTGACAACAAACATGGAGGGAATCAACATGCCAGAAATGGTAACCACTTCGGTGGTAATCATGACAAAGACAATAGAAGTGGAAATTTTAAGAGGAGAAGTTTCAACAATGATGGAAAGACAGCAGCACTGACACCCGTTTTTAAAGAGGAGGACGACCACCAATCGTATGCTTCAAATGCGGAAGGGAGGGACACATCAGTTCAAACTGCACGATGCAGTCCAAAGCGTGTTACAATTATGGAAGAGAAGGTCATCTAACCCAATTTTATCGCGTAGTAAAGACAAGTCCAGTTGGGATGGAGGCACCAAACGCCGTCCCAAAGAAGTCAAAACCGGTAGTTCAAGGGAGAGCGTTTGTCGTAACCTCCCAAAAAGCGAGGAACCCGAACGAGATCATCACGGGTAAGCTAATCATATACTCTTGCGAAGTCTATACCTTATTTGATACCGGTTCTACCCATTCTTTTATTTCTCCTAATTGCGCTCAACGTTTAAATTTAACTCCGGAGAAATTAGACTTTGACTTATCTCTTGAAACTCCGTTGGGAGAAACCTTCATTACATCCACTGTTTATAAGTCTTGTTTGATTCAAATTGGCAACCGCACATTACCTGTCGATCTTATCTCTTTGAAAATACTTGCATTTGATGTGATTTTAGGGATTGATTGGTTAACTACTCATCATGCTAAAATTGATTATTTTCGTAAGGTTGTTAACTTTCATATTCCTAGCCAACCTATTATGCGAATTCAAGCAACCAAACCACTAAAGTCAATCACGGTCATATCAAGCCATAAAGCTATTCGTTTATTAAAAAATAGATGTCAAGCTTTCTTAGCCCATGTCACGGATTTAAACAAAAATACGTCAGATTTGAATGATATTTCTATTGTTAATAAATTTCCTGACGTATTCCCTGAAGAACTTCCTGGCCTACCCCAGAGCGTGAAATTGAATTTTGTATCGACCTTGAACCCGATACAAAACCTATTTCCAAAGCCCCATATTGAATGGATCCTATTGAACTTCAGGAGTTAAAGACCCAACTGCAGGAATTGTTAGACATCGGTTTCATTCGACCTAGTATGTCTCCTTGGGGTGCTCCTGTTCTATTCGTGAAGAAGAAAGATGAAAGTATGCGACTTTATATTGACTATCGGGAGTTGAATCATGTTACCATCAAAAATAGGTACTCGTTGCCTCGCATTGATGACATGCTTGACCAGTTGCAAGGTGCCAAATTCTTTTCAAAGATCTATCTTCGTTCCAGATATCATCAGTTAAAGATTAAAATCGATGACATTCCAAAGATTGCTTTCAGAACTCGGTACGAGCATTACAAATTCCTAGTCATGTCTTTTGGATTGACTAATTTTGTGACAACCCGAAAAATTGGATTGTCCCGATTTTAAGTTTAAAGAATTAGTTATTAATAAGATGAATTTTTATTAATACTATTCGGTGCTATGTGTTTATTAATCGTTCTAGAACCTAGGATGATTATAATACGGGAGGATTTTGGCTACGAGCAAGATTGAACAAGTAAGAATTTTCAAGACGAAAATAAAACTTTTCCGGGAATAAAATATTTATGAGAAAAAGACGAAATAGGCACTATTCACCCGATGAAGCCTAAGGGTTAGGGTTTGAATAACCTAAGCTTTTTTGAGAGTTCGGTATGTCAAAATGATATTCCATCGAAAGATTTGACGATAATATATCCTGAAAAGTTAAGTAAGACGATAAAAGTTTTTCTCGAAAAACATGCAGAAATCGGACGAAATAAAAACGGCGAAAAGTATTGTTATGTACTTTTCATTCTTTTAACTATGTTAGGGAAAAACGTGAAGAAAAACGCTTAACCTAAAAAAGTGTTTTTCAGAATTCCGAAGAATGTGTAAAAGTTAAACCGTAGAGGAAAGACGAAATATCTAAAAATATTTAGATTCCGAGAATCGCAGTTTTTCAAACTGTCGGATGAATTCCGCAAGACGAAAGTATGAAGCTTCCAAGGGAAGCTTCGTGAATAGTAAGGAGGTGTGAATAGTAACATTAGGGGTAAAATGACTATTTTGCCCTTAGCTTTGAAAATCTATAAAAGAGAAGTGTTAGTTGATTTCTTTGAAATCAAGAAACACTTTGAGAGAGAGAAAGCTTGAGAGCTTGGAGAAGAAGAAGAAGGAAGAGAAAGAGCATGAAGGCTCGGATCGGAGAAGATCAGGAAATAGGAAAGCTAGTGAATCGTCGGCTTTGTCTAAAGGAAGAAGAATAAAGAAGAAATGTGTTAAAAGACCTAACTTCTTGATTAATTTTCTTTAAGTTTTCTATGTTAATAACATAACTTAATGAGAATAAGAAGTAAAAGATATTAAGAATGATTTTATATAGTTGAAATCATGAAGAAATAAGAATTAGAAGTTTATTTTATAAATTTCTTAAGGAAGTATAAGATTGTAATGAATTTGAACGATCCGAATGAATCATATGAACGATTCGATTTAAAAAGTAAGGAATTGTGTTTTATAACATCAAATTCCAAGAAAAAGTAAAATCGTAATCAAAATATCGATTAAAAATGAAGAACGCGAAGAACACGCGAAGAACACGCGAAGAACACGAAGAACGTTGTTGATGGACAAATTTAAAACCATCGTAGATATAACTTGTTGTTGATGGACAAGTTTAAAACCATCGCGTATAAGTTAGTTGCTTATTGCTTGGTTAGGAACGGTAGAAATGTTCACGAAGAACAGATTGAACTAATCTATTACGAAGTTATGACAAAAATTTCATAAAAGATGAACGAGAAATAGAACGTATGTAAATGAACCCGAATGTGTAGGGTTTAATACGAATGTAAGAGAACATATAAAACATGAGTCGTGGACTTAAGAACGAACGAGTTTTGAGTTCGGATGATCGAATCACGGACGAACGGACGAAGAACGTTAATAGCGTAAAATAAACGAATGATGAAGATTAAGCCAATTGAATGGCATTTTAACAAATTTAAAATGAATTTATATCTGAGGGAAGTTGAAGTACGTAATATAAGGAAGAGAATGGCTTTGGAATTACCTCGTTCCGAGTTATAACGAAGAAGTTATGAAATTGCGAAGTCAGCGTCTCAAGCATGTAAAAGACTTAGAAAATTTTTCAAGGATTGATGCTTAGCACCACAGCGTCAGTCAAGCCTCGGGAGGCGGTGCCACAGTGCCAACCCAGGCAATAAGTACTGGTAAGTGGCACCGCATCGCGAGATATAGAGAGGGTTTTGGCGCCGCAGCGCGCCAGACTGGAGAAGAGAGTAAGGGAGACTCGGATCAAGAAAGCCGTAACGAACGGTAACAAGATTAATGAAAGTCTGAATGTGAGTCGGATAGAGAATGCTGGAATGAATGTAAGCATTAAACACTTTAGCCGACGTAAGGGTTAAGTGTACGCGAATATTAAATGGCCATAACTTACACGACGTGTATGGTTTGACTATAAGAGAATGAAGACAATGACGTATAACGTTAAGAAGCCGAGTTAAAGATTATAACTTGGATAAACGTTCCGAGTCAAATGAACCGGATGTTGTAAGATATGAATAAGGTAATGTAAAATGTTTGACGCTATGTACACATAGTATTGACATTGAATGATTGTTCTAAGTATACAAAAGACTGTATGACTTAGACGATAAGAAATGAATCCCGAGGTATGACATTTAGTTGCCAGAAAGCCATAAGAATTGAGGAATTGACATAACAAACATTATAGTTTAATGGTTCGGATAAGTTAAGATAAAGTTTAGGTTATGTTACAATCGTAATCTTTGATGGTTGACATATGGGAGCTGGGCTAAACAATTTCTTCAGAGAGTGGATGTATATACGAAACTGGCAACCGATCTAACTCACTGTGAAAGACAGTGTAGACGAGATGAGAACTTGTTTGTTGGTTATTTGTGGAAAACCACTCAGAGTACCATATGGACTACTAGCAGAGACGCGATGTGTGCTGATCCCTAGAAGGGTTATGAAAAGAAGATAAGTATATAAATCATCAAAGATGATGATCGTATGAGTAAGACATTTTCGTATGTCATAACGCCAAAAAATGGTAAAGGAAGTTGGTTGCGTAAACTTTAATTACAAGAACGCAAATCCTAAGAAGTAAAGTTAAGTAAACCAATCCATAAGTCAAGTATATGACTAATTGGTGTATGTACTTTTCCTTATGTGTTATATAGGGATTGGAATGAGCAATTCAGCGTAAGCTGTAGCTGTGTGTAAGACAAGTTTCCTAACTTCATTCATTTTATATGAATGCTAGTTTCTTAAACTTCTCAGATGTTGAACTTGAGAAGTTTTGTCTATGTGTAAAGGTGCGATATTTGTACAAGGTGGTAGCATGTATAAGGCCTTGTGCCACAATTTGAACACTTCGGTGTTTCTATGAGATGAACTATTCTATGATTGAACTGTTTAATATGAGAATGTTCTATTTATACATGAACCATTATTGTTAAGTCTGTGCTAATGATTCTAGCCAGACAGGATGATGTGTATGAAAAAGGTAGAAGAATGAAAGTATTTCAACGTGAATATGACTAATATTTTAAATTGATAGGAATTGAGATTATTTCTATTATTCAAGCTACTTCATAACCTTTGTTCGATTATTGAAGTCTTGAAAGAATGTTTAAATTCTTGAAGTTGTTTATTCAACTGCTACGACTTACTGGGCAATTGAATGCTCACACTTGCTTTAAATGAAAAACATTTTCAGCGAACGATGTTAGAAAGAACTTAAGGATTTCGTAAAGATCAAGCTGATCGGTATCTAGATGAAGTGCCGTCCAGTATGTGAATGAGCGTGAAGATCAAGCGAAGACTTGTGATGTAGAATAGTTAAATTAAACTATAGACTAGTTTAATGAACTGTTATATATCCTTGGTGGCGGATAAAAGTCACTGTTGTAAGATGTAAAGAATAATGTATTTATCATTATTTGTAATAAACAAGGTTATAAGGTAATAGAACCTGGGATTTGAGAATATATGTTGTTATATTTAACATATAATGATGTATGTTAAGGAAGAAGATGTACTCGTGATGCACGAAATCCGGGTGTGAAGATAGACCAAATTTCGGGGTGTGACAAGTTGGTATCAGAGCTGATAGGTTAGAAACCTTAGGTATGAGTACCTAAGACTATAATCGTAAAGAGAATGATAAGAAGATCGTTGAGTTAGACGATTAAGAAAGAAGATCACCACGTGATCATATTGAATCGTAATAACAGTTGTTCTGTTAAACGATGGATGATTTATAGCTAATGTTATAAATGAATGGTACTATGAATTAGTACGGAAAAGAATTACTCAGAAGAGTTGTAAAGGATAACAGACGAATTAAAGAAAATTCGTATTAAGTAAAGAGAAAGTAAGAATGGTATTGTCGTGCTATCAATATGTATATGGTGAGAAGGTGAATCTTTTCTCATGTATATCTTTGATAGGTAGAGAATGTTAAAATAGGTGCGAGTTCCTGAAACTCATACTTATGAAAAGTTTGTGACTCATAGTTATATGCTATGTTTCTGAGCCCTAAGCGTATGGATAGTCCTTGATTTGGTCTTGGATTACATATTGCAAAGATAAGTTCTTATACACATATGGTTGTGGAAAGTTCCTAAACACATAAAGTGTGGTAAGTTGATAGATTATACTAAGGTACATGAATGTTTAGACTGAAAACGAAGTATTTTCAGTATGGTTAGCATTGAAGGTGCTAGAGAAGATTAAGTATCGTCACAAGTAAGACAATGAAGGAAGATGGAGAAAAAGGATATTCCAAGTCATCTAGCTATGCTAGATTTCAAAGTTTATTGAAATCGTGCTTTTGTGCATTTTGAAAAGGAAAGAATTGGTTCAACTTTTGGAACCAATGGATTTTAAAAGAACTATTCTTGGTATGTCTATGTTAATTATTTCGGCTAGACAGAAGTTGGTTTGAAATATCAAAATGAATTTTATATCATCAATGCATTTGATGCAAAGATGGTAAAAGGATGGAGTTATTAATAAAATTAAACCTAGTGTTGGATTTGATCTTATGATCAACAACCCGCTATGGTATGATGTATAATGATGAAGTCATAACTGATGAAGTCCTCAACGTACTGTGAAGAGTATGGTATCATTACGTCATGAAATGTTTTGATGTATTATAAAAGAATTTAAAGAAGTAGTCGATGTCAATTGATTTGACTAGACGAATGTTTCAAGTTGATGTTCAATTTATTGGTATGGTCTAAGATATTTGATTTGGCTAAGACGAATGGTATGTCATGTTTAAAAGAAAATCGAGCTTTCTTTGAAGAAGTTATACCAAGCTAAATTATTTTGGTGCGGAATCTGATGAATGAGTCTGAGGTGAACATACCTCGAAATGGGGTTATACAATGGGTTGATCACCTACGTATGGTGTGACAGCCCCAAATCTAGGTACTTCATTCCCACAAGATTTGGTGTTCACTATCCAAAACCATTACATCTAACTATCCATCATAAAGGATAAAGACATAATTTAAATAACTTAAACAATTGTCTTTCCCATTAAAGGGTAACATTATTTTAAAAACAATTCCAGGTAATCTAACGTTAAAATTATTACATAAGTTTACGGAATACATCATAAAAATAAAACAAGTCTTTAACATAATCAATTAAAATAAAATTCTCATAAGTCTTCAACACTTAGACATCTTGCCCTTTCCTTTGCTAGTAGATGGCTCATCAACTTTCTCAGCTTTAGCTGCAGTGTTAATTGCAAGAGTGAGCAAACAATTGCTCACTGAGATAAAGAGTAGCTATAACAACATGAGAATGAACAACGAATACTGAACAATAATGAACTTGTTCTACGAATCAAAAAATAGAAAACAAGTTCAAACTTTAATATCTGAGGGTCTTAGGACCATGAACTATGTCTCTGGTTTTTAGGTGTTATTACCTTAACCTTAACAGTCATTAGACTATACAGACTTTTCTTAATGTACTTAGGGGGATCAGCCCTTTGTACCATGTATTGTGCACAAATATCTAAACATTACACGTACACAATCCCCTATGTTAGGGTTGTTCGTCTCAGTTTGAATTTAGAATTTTCGCACTAAAGAAAGTTTAGTTTGGAACTAGCTTATCAGTGTTTCTAGAATTTTAGAACACTATTCAAATTCCATCAGTAAAGGTTTGCTTACTACTTGAAGGTTTAATACAAGAGTGTATAACTAAACAAGGCTATCAAAGTCAAAGATAGAATATCAACAATATATAATTAAATAACATGATACGCATGTGAAGTACTATATTCAAAGAATTAGAACAATCTCATTTGAATTAAAGTATTAGAACAATATATGCTTTGAATAATAATTAGGAAATGAAACTCGCTTGATGTAACAAATTAGGTTACAAGGGCTTATACAAACATACACAAGATAGATTAGGCTTGCTCAACTTTACAAAGAATTTTAGGAACTTGTACAATAATAATTTAGGAATGGGAACTTGCATTCAAAAAGAAAAGAATGAAGTTAGAAAGCTTGCTCAATGAAAGTTTAGGATAATAAACTTGCTCAATGTAAAAGATAAGGTTTAGAAACTTGCCTTGTAGGTAAGCTACACAAATGTAATATTGTTCTCCATTTACCCTACACGTATCATTGGAATCACAATAACAATTAGTTGTATGAATATTAACTTTAGGGGTTTTAACCACCACTTAGGTCATAACCTTAACTTAACATCTAACGATGTTGGTTAACACCTTTAACAAATCTGAAATATCACAATAAACTAAAATAAATCTTATCATTTATCTTTAACCTTTGAAAACATCGCATTTGGTTCATTACATAACTTTACTAATTCATAGTCCATAATTTCAACATTGTGATTACAACATATTATATCTTATAACATATTTTAGCTTCCTCTACAATCATTAAATAGGTTATGTTAACAATTCCCCTAGCTATGCTGTTAATAGCTCAACTCTGGGTTTGACTGACCACTAGCGCGGCCGTTCCGTGGTTAACTTTGAGCTCAGCGCGCCCGCGCCACAGGCAGCGCGCCCACGCTTGACACCATAAACTGTTTTACAATAACGAGAACAGACTCTGTTCTTAGGCCAAAAATCTTAATTTCACAGAAATTCATGACACCTAAACATCTAGAACGCTGTAATAACATAGTTAAGCATTCTATACACCATTCTAGCTGCATAAACATCACATACACACAATTTGAAGAATCAAAACCATAAATTTTCAAATTTCTTGATTTTTTTTCTTCATATGTATCGAATTCGATCGCCACGAACTTGTTTCTTAGCCAATTGACTTGATTCCAATTACGCCGCTTTCGTCTCATAACATACAAACATATTCTAACATCAAATTACAGATTCAAACACACATTAAGCATTAAATTTTATACTTTCTAAACCATATTATATGAACATAAACACTATGATATATTTTTATCCCTACAAACCCAAATTTCATATATTTAACAAACAAGCATCAACCATATATGATGATTAACAGATTTTGCAAAACTATATGAACATATATATATATATATACCAAAATTCACGTGACTTCCAATCACATAGAATATATATATATATATATATATATATATATATATATATATATATACCGAGACTAAAAGTTAGAATAGGGATAGTTTATACCTTGATTAACAAAATAATTAGCAAACCCTCCTCTTCCACTTGATAATCATAGAAAATTCTCTCAAGCTCTCACTCTCAATCTCCTTTGTGTTTATCTTCTTCTCTCAAACCTTCTCTGTATTTTCTGTATTGTCTAGCCTTAGGGAAAAATAAGACGCGTAGGAAAAATATAAGCTAGCCACAATCCCACGTACGTCAGTTAAAAAAATTAAAAGCGCTTCAGTTAGAAACAAGCCAAAGGCCACAAGGCCTTGTTTGGCTAAGCACCTATTTTCCAAACTAAATTATTATTATTATATTATTTATATTATATAGTTTCATGTGTCACACTCTAGTTATTTAAATAACTTTAGCTTAATTAATTTAAATAACTTGTAATGGTAATTAAAATAATTTCTATTATAATTTTATTTACGAATAATAAAGAATTATATATCCAAATTAATTAATAAATTAGACACATCACTATATTTAATTTATTTATTTCCTTCAAATTAAACAATGCATTTTAATTTAATTATCTTCGTAAATATTAAGCAATTGATTTAATTTAATTATTTCCTTAAATTAAATCCATTAGATAAAATTATTATTACTCAATTTAATTAACACTAATCGATTTAGTTAGTAAATTAATTCACCACAATTCCTTAATTATTTATTTTCCTCAATAAATTATTTAAAATATTTATTTAATTAGGAACTTGTACAATAATAATTTAGGAATGGGAACTTGCATTCAAAAAGAAAAGAATGAAGTTAGAAAGCTTGCTCAATGAAAGTTTAGGATAATAAACTTGCTCAATGTAAAAGATAAGGTTTAGAAACTTGCCTCGTAGGTAAGCTACACAAATGTAATATTGTTCTCCAATTACCCTACACGTATCATTGGAATCACAATAACAATTAGTTGTATGAATATTAACTTTAGGAGTTTTAACCACCACTTAGGTCATAACCTTAACTTAACATCTAACCATGTTGGACATCTTGCCCTTTCCTTTGCTAGTAGATGGCTCATCAACTTTCTCAGCTTTAGCTGCAGTGTTAATTGTAAGAGTGAGCAAACAATTGCTCACTGAGATAAAGAGTAGCTATAACAACATGAGAATGAACAACGAATACTGAACAATAATGAACTTGTTCTACGAATCAAAAAATAGAAAACAAGTTCGAACTTTAATAATTGAGGGTCTTAGGACGATGAACTATGTCTTCGATTTTTAGGTGTTATTACCTTAACCTTAACAGTCATTAGACTATACAGACTCTTCTTAACGTACTTAGGGGGATCAACCCTTTGTACCATATATTGTGCACAAACATCTAAACGCTACACGTACAAAATCCCCTATGTTAGGGTTGTTCGTCTCAGTTTGAATTTAGAATTTCCGCACTAAAGAAAGTTTAGTTTGGAACTAGCTTATCAGTGTTTCTAGAATTTTAGAACACTATTCAAATTCCATCAGTAACGGTTTGTTTACTACTTGAAGGTTTAATACAATAGTGTATAACTGAACAAGGCTATCAAAGTCAAAGATAGAATATCAACAATATATAATTAAATAACATAATACGCATGCAAAGTACTATATTCAAAAAATTAGAACAATCTCATTTGAATTAAAGTATTAGAATAATATATGCTTTGTGTAAGACCCCAACTTTTATAAATAAAGATGAATTTTCTATAAATATCATTTTTGAATATTATGGAGTTAATTTGATATAATGTTATAGTTGTGGGTAATATTTATAAATTTTGCAAAGTACGCAAGTTGTTATATAATATTCGATTGGTCGGGGAATATTCGTTTTAACAGGGAATATTCGTACAACGACATAATCATTGGTGGACCCCACAACAGAATTATTGTCGGATTGAGAAAACGACAAAAATATTTTATTAAAAATAACGGCGGAAATTTTACCATTGTTACTGTTGAACTACTCGGTAGTAAAAATACAGTAATACGTGTGGTTGCATAGTAGCACACGGTATTGGTTATTAATGCTTATGTGAGAAGTCACTCAGTTTGATTCAATTATTGTCAGTTAATAATATGAATTATTTAGCGATAATGACGTTTTGTTTTATTCGTATTATTAACGTAATAAAACAGAAACATCTTTTTTATATAAAACAGAATACTTTATTAAAGTTATTCTATAAATAGAATATATTATATTTTATTTAAAAGATTTTTCTTTAAATATGGACCGTCAGATTAAAGTAATCAATCTGGACCGTTCATGGATTAGTTACTATGCATTCTATTTTTCTATAAATAGCAGCTCATTCCTTCATTATTTCTTACGAATTCACTGAACTCTAGAGAGAGAAACTATAGAGAGAAACTATAGAGAGAGAAGAAGAGTATTCTGCTACTTAACTACTTCCTTATTTCAGCTCGTCTTTAAAACGGTAAGGGGTGTTATTCGTTCTTATTCATGAAGAGAACTGTTGTTATTCCATTTCTTATTATTCTGTTGGAATAACCTGTATACGCAGTCTACCCTATACTTGGTGACATTCTTCTATTATTCTGTTGGAACATCCTGTCTGTGTGTTTTACACTAGACCTGGTTCCGTTTTTGTTATTATTCTGTTGGAACATCCTGTCTGTGTGTTTTACACCGGACCTGGTTCTGTCTTGTTATTATTTTGTTGGAACATCCTGTCTGTGTGCTTTACACCGGACCTGGTTCCATTATTTATTATTCTGTCGGAATATCCTGTCTGTGCGTTTACGCCGGACCTGGTTCCATTATTTATTATTCTGTCGGAATATCCTGTCTGTGCGTTTACGCCGGACCTGGTTCCATTATTTATTATTCTGTCAGAATATCCTGTCTGTGTGTTTACGCCGGACCTGGTTCCATTATTTATTATTCTGTTGGAATAACCTGTTTGTGCGGTCTATCGCATGCATGGTGATTTCTTTTGTTATTCGATTCTTTATTGTACTCAGTTGGTTAAGTTTTGACTTCTATACTCCATGAAATTTGTGGAATATCCTTGATAATTGCGTTTCATCCAGTATCTTTTCATGAAAATATTCTTCTAAGCATTCTTGAATTTTACTCCACAAAGCAGTATCATGTTGACAATTTTGACGTTATTAATTCTTGGATAAATTAATTCTTGAACTTGTTTAATTGAATTCTTATATCATTGTCATCATCCTCATGTTTATAAAATGTTGAAAGTCATCTGTGGCATGTAGTGCATAGATGGACTTGGTATGATTACGACCAGGGATTATTTGGTATAATCATGACCGTAATGTTACAAATGATGTGGTAAAAGTCATCATTGGCCCGTAGTGCATTGATAGACAGTTGTTGGCATGATCATGACCATTAATGAATACACGAATATCCTTGGCCGTAGTGCAGGGGTGATTCGATGATGTGGATTATTTTATTAAGCTGAGTCACAGCGATAACAGTGTTGAAAAACTTTTTAAATCATAAAAGATAGTAGTGTTTATTTTCTACTTGACTCTTTTAATGGATTGCTTGTTCCACTGCAGTTAAACTTGATGTCTATTATATTTTATCAGTTTAACATTGTTGAAGGCTAATGATAATTTATTCTGCATTATCTTAGTCATAATATTTCTTACTGGGCTAGTTGAGCTCACCCTTTCTTTCACTGTTCTCTTCAGGAAATGAGAACGTAGCTAGGGCAAGTCGGGGAACGGAGTGATGGTCTGAATGATAGTATTAGTTAGTAGTCCTCACTATTCTATGTAATGGTGTGTTAATAAATGTAATGAGGACTCCTTTTGAGTATGAATACTCTCTAGAAGATAATATTTGTATTCAAACTCACAGTTTATGTTTTGTCGTATTGTACACGACAGTTGTATTAGTAAGTTATATTTGTATTCTGTACTATGTATCTGATGACCCAAGATGGGTGATGTATACCTAATTTTGGGGGCGTCACAGTTGGTATCAGAGCTTAGGGATATGATCCCTGGCTAAGATGTGAGAATAGCAGTAGGAGAGGAGAGACGGGGAATTCCTTCGCTAGTATGACCTACCTAAGTTTATTTGCATGATATTTAATTGGTCGGTCATAATATAAGGATAAAATATGACATATCAATTAATTTTTATTTTGTGGCAGTATCTGAAAATGGCATCTGAGAATGTTGAGAATAGCAATGGAGCTCAGGCGACTGTTGATTCACCACATATCAATAATCAGGATAATGTGCATCAGGAAGGTGACAATCCTCATGCAAACAACAACACTGACCAAATGATGAATGATCAAATGTTCAGAGGCTTTATGCAATTCATGCAACAACAGGTGAAAGCGGCTCCTGTCCACAACGTAGGTGAAAATACTGGAAACTCTCTGGCGGTCACCGCTAAACAGTTTAAGGAGCTGGAACCACCGGAGTTTAAGGGATAACCCAAACCACTTGTAGCTGAAACATGGATAAAGCAGATCACCAAGATATTTGATGTCTTGGGTTGCTCCGAGGAGCAAAAGGTTCCCTTTGCCGCCTTTATGTTGCGAGGAGAGGCAGATTACTGGTGGAAATCGATAAAGCGTACTCAACCTGCCGCACTGAAGATATCCTGGGAGAAGTTCCAAGAGCTGTTTAATGACAAATACTTTCCCGAGAGTATTCGTCACATGAAGGAGGTGGAGTTCATCAAATTGGAGCAGAATAATATGACCGTGTCGCAGTACGAGGCAAAATTTGCGGAGTTATCCTGGTTTGCGTCCCACCTGGTGGATAATGAAGAGAGAATGATGCGGATGTTTTTAAGAGGTTTGAAGCCGGAGATACGTCAACATCTTATTTCTCATAAATTGTGTTTGTATTCAGATGTTGTAAATAGGGCTCAGTTGGTGGAGCGCGATAACGAGACAACGCAACCAAAAGAGAGTAGCCGGCAAAATGATAATACCAGTGAGAGCAGTCATCGAAGCGGTGACAACAAGCGTGGAGGGAATCAACAGGCCAGAAATGATAACCATTTCGGTGGTAATCAGTGCCAAAACGATAAGAATGGGTATTTCAAGAAGAGGAGATTCAACAATGATGGAAAGACGTCAGCACCAGCACCTGTCGTTAAGGAAGGAGAACGACCACCTATAATATTTTTCAAATGCGGAGGGGAGGGGCACATCAGTCCAAACTGCGCGATGCCGTCCAAAGCATGTTATAATTGTGGAAGAGAAGGTTATTTAGCCCGATTTTATCGTTTACCGAAGACAAATTAAGCTAGGATGGAGGCACCAATGGCCGTCCCAAAAAAGTCAAAACTGGTTGTGCAAGGGAGAGCGTTTGTTGTGAACTCCCAGAGAGCAAGGAACCCGAATGAGGTCATCATGGGTAAGCTTATCATAAACTCTAACGAAGTCTATAGTTTATTTGATACCAGTTTTACCCATTCTTTTATTTCTCCTACTTGCGCTCATCGATTAAATTTGATTCCAGGGAAATTAGACTTTGACTTAGCTGTTGAAACTCCATTGGGAGAAACCTTCATTACATCCACGGTTTATAAGTCTTGTTTGGTTCAAGTTGGTACCCACACATTACCGGTCGATCTGATTTCATTAAAAATACTTACATTTGAAGTGATTCTAGGGATTGATTGGTTAACTACTCATCATGCAAAAATTGATTGTTTTCGTAAGGTTGTTAGCTTTCATATTCTTAATCGACCTATTATGCGAATTCAAGCAACCAAACCATTAAAATCAATCGCTGTCATCTCAAGCCATAAAGCTATTCGTTTATTGAAAAACGGATGTCTAGCTTTCTTAGCTCATGTCACAGATCTAAACAAAAATACGTCAGCTTTGAATGATATTTCTGTTGTTAATAAATTTCTTGACGTATTTCCCGAAGAACTTCCTGGCCTACCCCCAGAGCGTGAAATTGAATTTTGTATCGACCTTGAACCCGGTACAAAACCCATTTCCAAAGCCCCATATCGAATGGCTCCTATTGAACTTCAGGAGTTAAAGACCCAACTGCAGAAATTGTTAGACATTGGCTTTATTCGTCCTAGTACTTCTCCTTGGGGTGCTCCTGTTCTGTTCGTGAAGAAGAAAGATGGGAGTATGCGACTTTGTATTAATTATCGGGAGTTGAATCATGTCACCATCAAAAATAGGTACCCATTACCACGTATTGATGACCTGTTTGACCAGTTGCAAGGAGCACAATTCTTTTTAAAGATCGATCTTCGTTCTGGATATCATCAGCTGAAGGTTAGAACAGAGGATATTCCAAAGACTGCCTTTAGAACTCGATATGGGTATTATTAATTCTTAGTTATGTCTTTTGGATTGACTAATGCTCCTGCTGCCTTCATGGATATAATGAACAGGGTATTTAAGGAATATTTGGATCACTTTGTGGTCGTCTTTATCGATGACATCCTTGTTTATTCCAAAAGCCGGGAAGATCATGAGCAACACTTGAGGCTGGTACTCCAAAAGCTTCGTGAATACAAACTTTATGCCAAGTTGAAGAAATGCGAGTTCTGGCTGGAAGAGGTAGCATTCCTTGGGCACATAGTATCAAGTCGTGGAATATCTGTTGACCCGGCAAAGATTGAAGCTATTCAAAGCTGGGAGCAACCTAAATCAGTGACCGAAGTACGTAGCTTTCTTGGTTTGGCTGGTTATTATCGGAGATTCGTGGAAGGATTTTCTCGAATCGCTACTCCATTAACTCAGCTGACTCGGAAAGATACAAAGTTCGGTTGGAGCGAAGAATGTGAGCAGAGTTTTCAAGAACTTAAGAGGAGACTCATTTCAGCACCTGTTCTAACAATACCATCTGGCTCGGAAGGATTTGTCATCTACAGTGATGCTTCGAGCAAAGGGTTGGGATGCGTTCTCATGCAACATGGAAAAGTCATAGCCTATGCATCAAGACAACTCAAGGAATATGAGAGGAATTATCCTACTCATGATCTAGAGTTGGCAGCTGTTGTCTTTGCACTTAAAATTTGGAGGCATTACTTGTATGGGGAGAAGGTGGAGATGTTTACGGATCATAAAAGCCACAAGTATTTCTTCACTCAAAAGGAACTCAACATGCGACAACGACGTCAGCTTGAACTGTTGAAAGATTATGATCATACCATTCAATACCATCCTGGAAAAGCGAACGTGGTAGCTGACGCATTGAGTAGAAGATCATATGCAAGTACGAGTGCGATATTGTCAACACAAAGGCCCATTTTGTGTGACTTGCAAAGGATGGAGATAGAGTTAAAGACTCCAAGGACCCATGTGATGATGACGAATATACGAGTAGAACCAACTTTAATCGATAAAGTTAAAGCTGCTCAAGCTACAGACTTGGAGCTGATGCGTATGAGGAAGAAAGTGCAAGAAGGTGCTATGCCGGAAGCAAGAATCGATGAAGAAGGAATACTTCGAGTCAACTCCAGACTTTGTGTTCCTAACAACCCTGATTTAAAGTATGAAATCATGATGGAGGCGCACAACACACCGTTTGCAATCCATCCTGAAAGTACCAAAATGTATCATGATCTTCGTCATACATTTTGGTGGAGCAATATGAAGAGAGAGATAGAGTTGTTTATCTCAAGGTGTCTAACTTGTCAACGAGTCAAAGCGGAGCATCAAGTACCAAAAGGTCCATTGCAACCACTTGAAATTCCAGAATGGAAGTGGGAGCACATTACCATGGATTTCGTTACCGGTCTTCCTAGGGTTTCTCAAGGTATTGATGCGATTTGGGTCATTGTTGATAGATTGACCAAGTCTGCTCATTTCTTACCGATACGAGAAACTTATACACTTGAACATCTTGCTCGTATGTACATAAACGAGATTGTAAGACTGCATGGTATGCCAGTATCCATAGTTTCTGACCGAGACCCAAGATTCACTTCACGTTTTTGGGTTAGTTTACAAAAAGCTATGGGCACGGAGTTACGATTTAGTTCAGCATATCATCCTCAGACGGACGGATAATCAGAGAGGACTATTCAAACTCTTGAAGATCTATTAAGACTCTGTGTCTTTGACTTCAAGGGAAGTTGGGACAAGTTCTTACCATTGGTGGAGTTTTCCTACAACAACAGTTATCAAGCAAGTATTGGCATGGCTCCATTCGAAGCATTGTATGGAAGAAAATGTCGTTCTCCAGTATGCTGGGATGAGGTGGGTGAAGCAACGTTGTTGGGACCGGAGTTGGTACGTATGACTACAGAAAAGATTCAAACGATCCGACAACGTATAAAAACCTCACAAGATCGACAAAAGAGTTATGCTGATCTTCATCGAAAGGACGTGGAATTTGATGTAGGAGATCATGTGTTCTTACGTGTTGCTCCATGGAAAGGAGTTACGAGATTTGGAAAGAGAGGAAAGCTCAATCCTCGATTCATCGGTCCATTTTTAATCCTCGATCGAGTAGGAACTGTGGCTTATAGACTCGATTTACCGCCAAGTATGTCTCGTGTTCATAACGTTTTTCACATATCCATGTTACGCAAATATGTGGAAGACCCGAACCACATTATTGAGTTAGAACCGGACGAAATAGCGGAGGATTTGACGTATGAAGAAGTTCCTGTTCAAATCTTGGATAAGAAGGAACATATTCTACGCTCCAAGGTTATACCTCAAGTCAAAGTTTTGTGGAGAAACCACGATGTTGAGGAAATGACTTGGGAGTTAGAATCTGAAATAAAATCAAGGTATCCTTATCTCTTCGACATACCAGGTACGTACCCTAATTTCGAGGGCGAAATTTCATAAGAAGGGGAGGTTGTAAGACCCCAACTTTTATAAATAAAGATGAATTTTCTATAAATATCATTTTTGAATATTATGGAGTTAATTTGATATAATGTTATAGTTGTGGGTAATATTTATAAATTTTGCAAAGTACGCAAGTTGTTATATAATATTCGATTGGTCGGGGAATATTCGTTTTAACATGGAATATTCGTACAACGACACAATCATTGGTGGACCCCACAACGGAATTATTGTCGGATTGAGAAAACGACAAAAATATTTTATTAAAAATAACGGCGAAAATTTTACCATTGTTACTGTTGAACTACTCGGTAGTAAAAGTACAGTAATACGTGTGGTTGCATAGTAGCACACGGTATTGGTATAATCATGACCGTAATGTTACAAATGATGTGGTAAAAGTCATCATTGGCCCGTAGTGCATTGATGGACAGTTGTTGGCATGATCATGACCATTAATGAATACACAAATATCCTTGGCCGTAGTGCAGGGGTGATTCGATGATGTGGATTATTTTATTAAGCTGAGTCACAGTGATAATAGTGTTGAAAAACCTTTTAAATCATAAAAGATTGTAGAGTTTATTTTCTACTTGACTCTTTTAATGGATTGCTTGTTCCACTGCAGTTAAACTTGATGTCTATTATATTTTATCAGTTTAACATTGTTGAAGGCTAATGATAATTTATTCTGCATTATCTTAGTCATAATATTTCTTACTGGGCTAGTTGAGCTCACCCTTTCTTTCACTGTTCTCTTCAGGAAATGAGAACGTAGCTGGGGCAAGTCGGGGAACGGAGTGATGGTCCGAATGATTGTATTAGTTAGTAGTCCTCACTATTCTATGTAATGGTGTGTTAATAAATATAATGAGGACTCCTTTTGAGTATGAATACTCTCTAGAAGATAATATTTGTATTCAAACTCACAGTTTATGTTTTGTCGTATTGTACATGACAGTTGTATTAGTAAGTTGTATTTGTATTCTGTACTATGTATCTGACGACCCAAGATGGGTGATGTATACCTAATTTTGGGGGCGTCACACTTTGAATAATAATTAGAAAATGAAACTCGCTTGATGTAACAAATTAGGTTACAAGAGCTTGTACAAACATATACAAGATAGATTAGGCTTGCTTAACTTTACAGAGAATTTTAGGAACTTGTACAATAATAATTTAGGAATGGGAACTTGCATTCAAAAAGAAAAGAATGAAGTTAGAAAGCTTGCTCAATGAAAGTTTAGGATAATAAACTTGCTCAATGTAAAAGATAAAGTTTAGAAACTTGCCTTGTAGGTAAGCTACACAAATGTAATATTGTTCTCTAATTACCCTACACGTATCATTGGAATCGCAATAACAATTAGTTGTATGAATATTAACTTTAGGGGTTTTAACCACCACTTAGGTCATAACCTTAACTTAACATCTAACCATGTTGGTTAACACCTTTAACGAATCTGAAATATCACTATAAACTAACATAAATCTTATCATTTATCTTTAACCTTTGAAAACATCGCATTTGGTTCATTACATAACTTTACTAATTCATAGTCCATAATTTCAACATTGTGATTACAACATGTTGTTATATCTTATAACATATTTTAGGTTCCTCTACAATCATTAAATGGGTTATGTTAACAATTCCCCTAGCTATGCTGTTAATAGCTCAACTCTAGGTTTGACTGACCACTGGCGCGGCCGTTCCGTGGTTAACTTTGAGTCCGGTGCGCCCGCACTTGACACCAGAAACTGTTTTACAATAACGAAAACAAACTCTGTTCTTAGGCCAAAAATCTCAATTTCACAGAAATTCATGAAACCTAAACATCTAGAACTCTGTAATAACATAGTTAAGCATGCTATACACCATTCTAACTGCATAAACATCACACACACACAATTTGAAGAATCAAAACCACAGTTTTCCAAATTTCTTGATTTTTTTTCTTCATATTTATCGAATTCGATCGCCACGAACTCGTTTCTTAGCCAATTGACATGATTCCAATTACGCCGCTTTCATCTCATAACATTCAAACATATTCTAACATCAAATTACAGATTTAAACACACATTAAGAATTAAATTTTATACTTTCTAAACCATATTATATGAACATAAACACTGTGATATATTTTTATCCCTACAAACCCAAATTTCATGTATTTAACAAACCAGCATCGACCATATATGATGATTAACAGATTTTGCAAAACTATATGAACACACACACACACACACATACACACACACACACACACACACACACACACATATATATATATATATATATATATATATATATATATATATACCACAATTCACGTAATTTCCAATCACATAGAATATATATATATATATATATATATATATATATATATATATATATATATATTGAGACTAAAAGTTAGAGTAGGGATAGTTTATACCTTGATTAGCAAAATAATTAGCAAACCCTCCTCTTCCACTTGATAATCATAGAAAATTCTCTCAAGCTCTCACTCTCAATCTCCTCTATGTTTATCTTCTTCTCTCAAACCTTCTCTGTATTTTCTATATTGTCTAGCCTTAGGGAAAAATATAAGCTAGCCACAATCCCACGTACGTCAGTTAAAAAAACAAAAGGGCTTCAGTTAGAAACAAGCCAAAGGCCACAAGGCCTTGTTTGGCTAAGCACCTATTTCCCAAACTAAATTATTTTTATATTATTTATATTATATAGTTTCATGTGTCACACTCTAGTTATTTAAATAACTTTAGCTTAATTAATTTAATTAACTTGTAATGGTAATTAAAATAATTTCTATTATAATTATATTTACGAATAATAAAGAATTATATATCCAAATTAATTTATAAATTAGAAACATCACTATATTTAATTTATTTATTTCCTTCAAATTAAACAATGCATTTTAATTTAATTATCTTCGTAAATATTAAGCAATTGATTTAATTTAATTATTTCCTTAAATTAAATCCATTAGATAAAATTAACATTACTCAATTTAATTAACACTAATCGATTTAGTTAGTAAATTAATTCACCACAATTCCTTAATTATTTATTTTCCTCAATAAATTATTTAAAATATTTATTTAATTAGGAACTTGTACAATAATAATTTAAGAATGGGAACTTGCATTCAAAAAGAAAAGAATGAAGTTAGAAGCTTGCTCAATGAAAGTTTAGGATAATAAACTTGCTCAATGTAAAAGATAAGGTTTAGAAACTTGCATTGTAGGTAAGCTACACAAATATAATATTGTTCTCCAATCATGTTGCCCTTAACTTAACATCTAATCATGTTGGACATCTTGCCCTTTCCTTTGCTAGTAGATGGCTCATCAACTTTCTCAGCTTTAGCTGCAGTGTTAATTGCAAGAATGAGCAAACAATTGCTCACTAAGATAAAGAGTAGCTATAACAACATGAGAATGAACAACGAATATTGAACAATAATGAACTTGTTCTACGAATCAAAAAATAGAAAACAAGTTCGATCCTTAATATTTGAGGGTCTTAGGACGATGAACTATGTCTCCGATTTTTAGGTGTTATTACCTTAACCTTAACAATCATTAGACAATACAGACTCTTCTTAACGTACTTAGGGGGATCAACCCTTTGTACCATATATTGTGCACAAACATATAAATGTTATAAGTACAAAATTCCCTATGTTAAGGTTGTTCATCTCAGTTTGAATTTAGAATTTCCACACAAAAGAAAGTTTAGTTTGAAACTAGCTTATCAGTGTTTCTAGAATTTTAGAACACTATTCAAATTCCATTAGTAAAGGTTTATTTACTACTTGAAGGTTTAATACAAGAGTGTATAACTGAACAAGGCTATCAAAGTCAAAGATAGAATATCAACAATATATAATTAAATAACATGATACGTATGCAAAGTACTATATTCAAAGCATTAGAACAATCTCATTTGAATTAAAGTATTAGAACAATATATGTTTTGAATAATAATTAGGAAATGAAACTCGCTTGATGTAATAAATTAGGTTACAAGAACTTGTACAAACGTACACAAGATAGATTAGGCTTGCTCAACTTTACAAAGAATTTTAGGAACTTGTACAATAATAATTTAGGAATGGGAACTTGCATTCAAAAAGAAAAGAATGAAGTTAGAAAGCTTGCTCAATGAAAGTTTAGGATAATAAACTTGCTCAATGTAAAAGATAAGGTTTAGAAACTTACCTTGTAGGTAAGCTGTAAGACCCCAACTTTTATAAATAAAGATGAATTTTCTATAAATATCATTTTTGAATATTATGGAGTTAATTTGATATAATGTTATAGTTGTGGGTAATATTTATAAATTTTGTAAAGAACGCAAGTTGTTATATAATATTCGATTGGTCGGGAAATATTCATTTTAACAGGGAATATTCGTACAACGGCACAATCATTGGTGGACCCCACAACGGAATTATTGTCAGATTGAGAAAACGACAAAAATATTTTATTAAAAATAACGGTGAAAGTTTTACCATTGTTACTGTTGAACTACTCGGTAGTAAAAGTACAGTAATACGTGTGGTTGCATAGTAACACACGATATTAATTATTAATGCTTATGTGAGAAGTCACTCAGTTTGATTCAATTATTGTCAGTTAATAATATGAATTATTTAGCGATAATGACGTTTTGTTTTATTCGTATAATTAACGTAATAAAACAGAAATATCTTTTTATATAAAACAGAATACTTTATTAAAGTTATTCTATAAATAGAATATATTATATTTTATTTAAAAGATTTTTCTTTAAATATGGACCGTCAGATTAAAGTAATCAATCTGTACCGTTCATGGATTAGTTACTATGCATTCTATTTTTCTATAAATAGCAGCTCATTCCTTCATTATTTCTTACGAATTCACTGAACTCTAGAGAGAGAAACTATAGAGAGAAACTATAGAGAGAGAGAATAATAGTATTCTTCTACTTAACTACTTCCTTATTTCAGTTCTTCTTTAAAACGGTAGGGGATATTATTTCTTTCTTCTATCTTCATGAAGAGAACTTCTGTTATTCAGTTCTTTATTATTTTGTTGGAATAACCAGTGTACGCGGGCTACCCTATACTTGGTGATATTCTTCTGTTGTTCCATTATTTATCATTCCGTTGGAACATCCTGTCTGTGCGTTCTACGCCGGACCTGGTTCCGTCTTTATTATTATTCTGTTGGAACATCCTGTCTGTGTGTTTTATACCGGACCTGGTTCCGTCTTTATTATTATTCTGTTGGAATATCCTGTCTGTGCATTTTACGCTGGACCTGGTTCCGTCTTTATTATTATTCTGTTGGAATATCCTGTCTGTGCGTTTTACGCCGGACCTGGTTCCATTATTTATTATTCTGTGGGAATAACTTATCTGTGCAGTCTATCGCATGTATGGTGATTTCTTTTGTTATTCCATTTTTTATTATACTCAGTTGGTTAAGTTTTGACTTCTATACTCCATGAAATTTGTGGAATATCCTTGATAATTGCGTTTCATCCAGTATCTTTTCATGAAAATATTCTTCTAAGCATTCTTGAATTTTACTCCACAAAGCAGTATCATGTTGACAATTTGGACGTTGTTAATTCTTGGATAAATTAATTCTTGAACTTATTTTATTGAATTCTTATATCATTGTCATCATCCTCATGTTTATAAAATGTTAAAAGTCATCTGTGGCCTGTAGTGCATAGATGGACTTGGTATGATTATGACCAGGGATTATTCGGTATAATCATGACCGTAATGTTACAAATGATGTGGTAAAAGTCCTCATTGGCCCGTAGTACGTTGATGGACAGTTGTTGGCATGATCATGACCATTAATGAATACACGAATATCCTTGGCCGTAGTGCAGGGGTGATTCGATGATGTGGATTATTTTATTAAGCTGAGCCCCAGTGATCACAGTGTTGAAAAACATTTTAAATCATAAAAGATAGTAGTGTTTATTTTCTACTTGACTCTTTTAATGGATTGCTTGTTCCACTGCTGTTAAACTTGATGTCTATTATATTTTATCAGTTTAACATTATTGAAGGCTAATGATAATTTATTCTGCATTATCTTAGTCATAATATTTCTTACTGGGCTAGTTGAGCTCACCCTTTCTTTCACTGTTCTCTTCAGGAAATGAGAACGTAGCTGGGGCAAGTCGGGGAACGGAGTGATGGTCTGAATGATATTATTAGTTAGTAGTCCTCACTATTCTATGTAATGGTGTGTTAATAAATGTAATGAGGACTCCTTTTGAGTATGAATACTCTCTAAAAGATAATATTTGTATTCTGTACTATGTATCTGACGACCTAAGATGGGTGATGTATACCTAATTTTGGGGGCGTCACAGTTGGTATCAGAGCTTAGGGATATGATCCCTGGCTAAGATGTGAGAATAGCAGTAGGAGAGGAGAGACGGGGAATTCCTTCGCTAGTATGACCTACCTAAGTTTATTTGCATGATATTTAATTGGTCGGTCATAATATAAGGATAAAATATGACATATCAATTAATTTTTATTTTGTGGCAGTATCTGAAAATGGCATCTGAGAATGTTGAGAATAGCAATGGAGCTCAGGCGACTGTTGATTCACCACATATCAATAATCAGGATAATGTGCATCAGGAAGGTGACAATCCTCATGCAAACAACAACACTGACCAAATGATGAATGATCAAATGTTCAGAGGCTTTATGCAATTCATGCAACAACAGGTGAAAGCTGCTCCTGTCCACAATGTAGGTGAAAATACTGGAAACTCTCTGGCGGTCACCGCTAAACAGTTTAAGGAGCTGGGACCATCGGAGTTTAAGGGATAACCCAAACCACTTGTAGCTGAAACATGGATAAAGCAGATCACCAAGATATTTGATGTCTTGGGTTGCTCCGAGGAGCAAAAGGTTCCCTTTGCCGCCTTTATGTTGCGAGGAGAGGCAGATTACTGGTGGGAATCGATAAAGCGTACTCAACCTGCCGCACTGAAGATATCCTGGGAGAAGTTCCAAGAGCTGTTTAATGACAAATACTTTCCCGAGAGTATTCGTCACATGAAGGAGGTGGAGTTCATCAAATTGGAGCAGAATAATATGACCGTGTCGCAGTACGAGGCAAAATTTGCGGAGTTATCCCGGTTTGCGTCCCACCTGGTGGATAATGAAGAGAGAATGATGCGGATGTTTTTAAGAGGTTTGAAGCCGGAGATACGTCAACATCTTATTTCTCATAAATTGTGTTTGTATTCAGATGTTGTAAATAGGGCTCAGTTGGTGGAGCGCGATAACGAGACAACGCAACCAAAAGAGAGTAGCCGGCAAAATGATAATACCAGTGAGAGCAGTCATCGAAGCGGTGACAACAAGCGTGGAGGGAATCAACAGGCCAGAAATGATAACCACTTCGGTGGTAATCAGTGCCAAAACGATAAGAATGGGTATTTCAAGAAGAGGAGATTCAACAATAATGGAAAGACGTCAGCACCAGCACCTGTCGTTAAGGAAGGAGAACGACCACCTATCATATTTTTCAAATGCGGAGGGGAGGGGCACATCAGTCCAAACTGCGCGATGCCGTCTAAAGTATGTTATAATTGTGGAAGAGAAGGTCATTTAGCTCGATTTTTTCGTTTACCAAAAACAAGTTCAGCCAAGATGGAGACACCAAAGGCCGTTCCAGAAAAGTCCAAGCCGATAGTGCAAGGGAGAGCGTTTGTTGTGACCTCCCAGAAAGCAAAGAACCCGAATGAGGTCATCACGGGTAAGCTTATCATAATCTCTAACGAAGTCTATACTTTATTTGATACCGGTTCTACCCATTCTTTTATTTCTCCTACTTGCGCTCATCGATTAAATTTGACTCCGGAGAAATTAGACTTTGACTTATCTATTGAAACTCCATTGGGAGAAACCTTCATTACATCCACGATTTTTAAGTCTTGTTTGGTTCAAGTTGGTACCCACACATTACCTGTCGATCTGATTTCATTAAAAATACTTGCATTTGACGTGATTCTAGGGATTGATTGGTTAACTACTCATCATGCAAAAATTGATTATTTTCGTAAGGTTGTTAGCTTTTATATTCCTAATCGACCTATTATGCGAATTCAAGCAACCAAACCATTAAAATCAATCGCTGTCATCTCAAGCCATAAAGCTATTCGTTTATTGAAAAACGGATGTCAAGCTTTCTTAGCTCATGTCACGGATTTAAACAAAAATGCGTCAGTTTTGAATGATATTTCTATTGTTAATAAATTCCCTGACGTATTCCCTGAAGAACTTCCCGGCCTACCCCCAGAGCGTGAAATTGAATTTTGTATCGACCTTGAACCCGGTACAAAACCCATTTTCAAAGCCCCATATCGAATGGCTCCTATTAAACTTCAGGAGTTAAAGATCCAACTGCAGGAATTGTTAGACATTGGCTTTATTCGTCCTAGTACTTCTCCTTGGGGTGCTCCTGTGCTATTCGTGAAGAAGAAAGATGGAAGTATGTGACTTTGTATTGATTATCGGGAGTTGAATCATGTCACCATAAAAAACAAGTACCCATTGCCACGTATTGATGACCTTTTTGACCAATTGCAAGGAACACAATTCTTTTCAAAGATCGATCTTCGTTCTAGATATCATTAGCTGAAGGTTAGAACTGAGGATATTCCAAAGACGGCTTTCAGAACTCGGTATGGGCATTATGAATTCCTAGTCATGTCCTTTGGATTGATTAATGCTCCTGCTGCCTTCATGGATATGATGAACCGGGTATTCAAGGAATATTTGGATCACTTTGTGGTCGTCTTTATTGATGACATCCTTATTTATTCCAAAAGTCGTGAAGATCATGAGCAACACTTGAGGCTGGAACTCCAAAAGCTTCGTGAATACAAGCTTTATGCCAAGTTAAAGAAATGCGAGTTCTGGTTGGAGGAGGTAGCATTCCATGGGCACGTAGTATCAAGTCGTGAAATATCGGTTGACCCGGCAAAGATTGAAGCTATTCAAAGCTGGGAGCAACCTAAATCAGTGACCGAAGTACGTAGCTTTCTTGGTTTAGCTGGTTATTATTGGAGATTCGTGGAAGGATTTTCTCGAATCGCTACTCCATTAACTCAGCTGACTCGGAAAGATACAAAGTTCGGTTGGAGCGAAGAATGTGAGAAGAGTTTTCAAGAACTCAAGAGGAGACTCATTTCAGTACCTGTTCTAACAATACCATCTGGCTCGGAGGGATTTGTCATCTACAGTGATGTTTCGAGCAAAGGGTTGGGATACGTTCTCATGCAACATCGAAAAGTCATAGCCTATGCATCAAGACAACTCAAGGAATATGAGAGGAATTATCCTACTCATGATCTAGAGTTGGCAGCTGTTGTCTTTGCACTTAAAATTTGGAGGCATTACTTGTATGGGGAGAAGGTGGAGATCTTTACGGATCATATAAGCCTCAAATATTTCTTCACTCAAAAGGAACTCAACATGCGACAACGACGTCAGCTTGAACTGTTGAAAGATTATGATCATACCATTCAATACCATCCTGGAAAAGCGAACGTGGTAGCTGACGCATTGAGTAGAAGATCATATGCAAGTACGAGTGCGATATTGTCAACACAAAGGCCCATTTTGTGTGACTTGCAAAGGATGGAGATAGAGTTAAAGACTCCAAGGACCCATGTGATGATGACGAATATACGAGTAGAACCAACTTTAATCGATAAAGTTAAAGCTGCTCAAGCTACAGACTTGGAGCTGATGCGTATGAGGAAGAAAGTGCAAGAAGGTGCTATGCCGGAAGTAAGAATCGATGAAGAAGGAATACTTTGAGTTAACTCCAGACTTTGTGTTCCTAACAACCCTGATTTAAAGTATGAAATCATGATGGAGGCGCACAACACACCGTTTGCAATCCATCCTGAAAGTACCAAAATGTATCATGATCTTCGTCATACATTTTGGTGGAGCAATATGAAGAGAGAGATAGCGTTGTTCATCTCAAGGTGTCTAACTTGTCAACGAGTCAAAGCGGAGCATCAAGTACCAAAAGGTCCATTGCAACCACTTGAAATTCCAGAATGGAAGTGGGAGCACATTACCATAAATTTCGTTACCAGTCTTCCTAGGGTTTCTCAAGGTATTGATGCAATTTGGGTCATTGTTGATAGATTGACCAAGTCTACTCATTTGTTACCGATACGAGAAATTTATACACTTGAACGTCTTGCTCGTATATACATAAACGAGATTGTAAGACTGCATGGTATGCCAGTATCCATAGTTTCTGACCGAGACCCAAGATTCACTTCACAATTTTGGGTTAGTTTACAAAAAGCTATGGGCACGGATTTACGATTTAGTTCGGCATATCATCCTCAGAAGGACGGACAATCAGAGAGGACTATTCAAACTCTAGAAGATTTATTTAGACTCTGTGTCTTTGACTTCAAGGGAAGTTGGGATAAGTTCTTACCATTGGTGGAGTTTTCCTACAACAACAGTTATCAAGCAAGTATTGGCATGGCTCCATTCAAAACATTATATGGAAGAAAATGTCGTTCTCCAGTATGCTGGGATGAGGTGGGTGAAGTAACGTTGTTGGGACCGGAGTTGGTACATATGACTACAGAAAAGATTCAAACGATCCGACAATGTATAAAAACCTCACAAGATCGACAAAAGAGTTATGTTGATCTTTATCGAAAGGACGTGGAATTTGATATAGGAGATCATGTGTTCTTACGTGTTGCTCTATGGAAAAGAGTTACGAGATTTGAAAAAAGAGGAAAGCTCAATCCTCGATTTATCGGTCCATTTTTAATCCTCGATCGAGTAGGAACTGTGGCTTATAGGCTCGCTTTACCGCCAAGTATGTCTCGTGTTCATAACGTTTTTCACATATCCATGTTACGCAAATATGTGGAAGACTCGAACCACATTATTGAGTTAGAACCGGACGAAATAGCGGAGGATTTGACGTATGAAGAAGTTCCTGTTCAAATCTTGGATAAGAAGGAACATATTCTACGCTCCAAGGTTATACCTCAAGTCAAAGTTTTGTGGAGAAACCACGATGTTGAGGAAATGACTTGGGAGTTAGAATCTGAAATAAAATCAAGGTATCCTTATCTCTTCGACATACCAGGTACGTACCCTAATTTCGAGGGCGAAATTTCATAAGAAGGGGAGGTTGTAAGACCCCAACTTTTATAAATAAAGATGAATTTTCTATAAATATCATTTTTGAATATTATGGAGTTAATTTGATATAATGTTATAGTTGTGGGTAATATTTATAAATTTTGTAAAGTACGCAAGTTGTTATATAATATTCGATTGGTCGGAGAGTATTCGTTTTAACAGGGAATATTCATACAACGGCACAATCATTGGTGGAGCCCACAATGGAATTATTATCAGATTGAGAAAACGACAAAAATATTTTATTAAAAATAACGGCGAAAGTTTTACCATTGTTACTGTTGAACTACTCGGTAGTAAAAGTATAGTAATACGTGTGGTTGCATAGTAACACACGGTATTGATTATTAATGCTTATGTGAGAAGTCACTCAGTTTGATTCAATTATTGTCAGTTAATAATATGAATTATTTAGCGATAATGACGTTTTGTTTTATTCGTATTATTAACGTAATAAAACAGAAACATCTTTTTATATAAAACAGAATACTTTATTAAAGTTATTCTATAAATAGAATATATTATATTTTATTTAAAAGATTTTTCTTTAAATATGGACCGTCAGATTAAAGTAATCAATCTGTACTGTTCATGAATTTGTTACTATGCATTATATTTTTCTATAAATAGCAGCTCATTCCTTCATTATTTCTTACGAATTCACTGAACTCTAGAGAGAGAAACTATAGAGAGAAACTATAGAGAGAGAGAAAATAAGAGTATTCTGCTACTTAACTACTTCCTTATTTCAGCTCTTCTTTAAAACGGTAGGGGATATTATTTCTTTCTTCCATTTTCATGAAGAGAACTTCTGTTATTCCGTTCATTATTATTTTGTTGGAATAACCTGTATACGCGGGCTACCCTATACTTGGTGATATTCTTCTGTTGTTCCATTATTTATCATTCCGTTGGAACATCCTGTCTGTGCGTTCTACGCCGGACCTGGTTCCGTCTTTATTATTATTCTGTTGGAACATCCTGTCTGTGTGTTTTACACCGGACCTGGTTCCGTCTTTATTATTATTCTGTTGGAATATCCTGTCTGTGCGTTTTACACCGGACCTGGTTCCGTCCTTATTAATATTCTGTTGGAATATCCCGTCTGTGCGTTTTACGCCGGACCTGGTTCCATTATTTATTATTCTGTGGGAATAACCTGTCTATGCGGTCCATCGCATGCATGGTGATTTCTTTTGTTATTCCATTCTTTATTATACTTAGTTGGTTAAGTTTTGACTTCTATACTCCATGAAATTTGTGGAATATCCTTGATAATTGCGTTTCATCCAGTATCTTTTCATGAAAATATTCTTCTAAGCATTCTTGAATTTTACTCCACAAAGCAGTATCATGTTGACAATTTAGACGTTGTTAATTCTTGGATAAATTAATTCTTGAACTTGTTTTATTGAATTCTTATATCATTGTCATCATCCTCATGTTTATAAAATGTTAAAAGCCATCTATGGCCTGTAGTGCATAGATGGACTTGGTATGATTATGACCAGGGATTATTCGGTATAATCATGACCGTAATGTTACAAATGATGTGATAAAAGTCCCCATTGGCCCGTAGTGCGTTGATGGACAGTTGTTGGCATGATCATGACCATTAATGAATACACGAATATCCTTGGCCGTAGTGCAGGGGTGATTCGATGATGTGGATTATTTTATTAAGCTGAGCCCCAGTGATCACAGTGTTGAAAAACATTTTAAATCATAAAAGATAGTAGAGTTTATTTTCTACCTGACTCTTTTAATGTATTGCTTGTTCCGCTGCAGTTAAACTTGATGTCTATTATATTTTATCAGTTTAACATTGTTGAAGGCCAATGATAATTTATTCTGCATTATCTTAGTCATAATATTTCTTACTGGGCTAGTTGAGCTCACCCTTTCTTTCACTGTTCTCTTCAGGAAATGAGAACGTAGTTGGGGCAAGTCGGGGAATGGAGTGATGGTCCGAATGATAGTATTAGTTAGTAGTCCTCACTATTCTATGTAATAGTGTGTTAATAAATGTAATGAGGACTCCTTTTGAGTATGAATACTGTCTAGATGATAATATTTGTATTCAAACTCACAGTTTATGTTTTGTCGTATTGTACATGACAGTTGTATTAGTAAGTTGTATTTGTATTCTGTACTATGTATCTGACGACCCAAGATGGGTGATGTATACCTAATTTTGGGGGCGTCACATAAGCTACACAAATGTAATATTGTTCTCCAATTACCCTACACGTATCATTGGAATCGCAATAACAATTAGTTGTATGAATATTAACTTTAGGGGTTTTTACCACCACTTAGGTCATAACCTTAACTTAACATCTAACCATGTTGGTTAACACCTTTAATGAATCTGAAATATCACAATAAACTAACATAAATCTTATCATTTATCTTTAACCTTTGAAAACATCGCTTTTGGTTCATTACATAACTTTACTAATTCATAGTCCATAATTTCAACATTGTGATTACAACATGTTGTTATATCTTATAACATATTTTAGGTTCCTCTACAATCATTAAATAGGTTATGTTAACAATTCCCCTAGCTATGCTGTTAATAGCTCAACTCTAGGTTTGACTGACCACTGGAGTGGCCGTTCCTTGGTTAACTTTGAGTCCGGCGCGCCCGCGCTTGACGCCAGAAACTGTTTTACAATAACGAAAACAGACTCTGTTCTTAAGGCCAAAAATCTCAATTTCACATAAATTCATGAAACCTAAACATCTAGAACTCTGTAATAACATAGTTAAGCATGCTTGTAAGATCCCGAATTTTATGAAATAAAAGTATTCAATTTTTTTTATAATTACTATTTAGTAAATGATTAAATTGATAAAAGTTTAAAATTAAGAGTGATATATGAAATTTTTTTTAATAAGCAAGTGGTTATAAAATACTCATTGTTATCGGGGAATATTCGTTTGATCGTGGAATATTCTTGCTGTCGGGGAATATTCATTCGACGGCGCAGTCTTTTGTGGGCCCCATAACGGAAAGCGATTGGATGAAGAAAACGACAAAAACAAGTTGTTTATAAATAACAGCGTAGTTGTTACCGTTAATACTGTTGGAATACCCGGTGGTTAAAGCACAGTAATACGTGTTGTTACACAGTAGCACACTGTATTGCACCAATTATTGATTCTTACGTAAGAAGGCACTACTCAATAATTGTTACAGTAATTACTGTTCAATATTGTATTTTATTGATTCAATAATTGCTGCGTTGATATTTTATATTACTGTTATTTTAATAATTGTCACTACACAGTATTTTCTATTATCGGAACAATAATTCATATTATCTGAATAATATTATTAGATAACATTATTGGCAATGTCTAGAAAGTTCTGTCTAAGGAGAGGTTTGGTCATCTAATTGCGCGCCAGTAAGGAGAGATCCTTATTGGAAAGCCCCCTCTTTCCTGGGAACGGCCTGGTTGCCAGTACTGTGGTTCTGTAATATTATTTGTGTATAATTAATTATTGATTTATATGATGAGAAAAATATTGATTTTATGTGGATATATGATGAGGAAAATATATTATTTTAATAATATATTGATGGTGATATTTTTACAATGAATGTGGGATATATGAGTATATGAGGAGGAAGAGTATTTTTGTGGTATTAAATGATTAACACATGTTTTGTGTGTTGGTGGACACAATTCTTGACCGAAAATTTATTATTGACTGTAAAATCGCCCGTTTGTGGATTTCAGTCAATTTCTGTTTGGAATTTGGAAAAACTTTCTTCTGCAAAGTTGTAGAGAATTGAATTTCCTATAAAAGCACGCGAGAGTTGAATTTTCTGAATAAAGGGCTATTTATTATGAATTATTGAAGTTCTGAAGTTCCGAAATAATTGATTTTTGGAAGTTTTAATTATTTTTATTAAGAAAAACGTTTTTGACATTTGAGTGGCACATGTTAATGGTGGAAATCAGCTGATGTGGTGTGCTAAGGAAATTAAGAAAATTATATTATTAATTTATTCAATTTTCTGCGTTGGTGTTCTAAGCATTTTCCTATAAATAGGGTGCTTAGGTTAGAATTGAAAATCATACCAGAACTGAAGTTTTCTCTCTATTTTTCTCTCTATATCGAGCGTATTCTTGTGAGTATTTGATTCTTTGAGTGTTGCTATACGGTGCAAGTTTCCTTCAGCACTATATCTAGTATTCCAGTCAGAAGTATCGTCTTTCCGAGGTAAGGGATGTTATTTCTTCTTGAATGATATTATTTTCTTCAATATCATTATGCCGAAGTATTGATCTGAACTTTTTATCAAATTTGGAACTTTTCATGTCGGGGTTACTATTCATGAGTTACTATTCACGAGTTACTATTCACCGAAAAATAAAATTTTCTTCTTTTCGTCCAAAATATCTATTCTGGATACTAGCTTTGATTGTATCCATGTTTTGATCATTCTTGAATTTTACTCAACTATGATTATTTATGAGGTATTTTTGGACATGGAATAGTTGAAATACGAATCCTTAATATTTATTATTTTGTTTCACTGGATTCGTTTCCTTTAAAATATTTTTCATCATCCTTAGTCCTAAATGATGATATAATTGAATATCTTTGGCCTGTAGTGCAAAGATGAATGATTTCTGATGAATATCTTTGGCCCGTAGTGCAAAGATGAACAGGTGTTGAGGTGAACATGACCAACTGATGAATATCTTTGGCCTGTAGTGTAAAGATGACTATTTGATTCAAGATATTTATTGATTGATGTTACAGGGATAAAATATTGAAGATGGGCTTTTAAATTCATAGATAATCGTAGATTTCATTCTCTACGTAACTCTTCTATGAATTATTATTTTCCGCTGCGAATATTGATTTAAAAGTTGTTGTCTATTGTATTCTATTAGATTTTTCCCTGTTGAAGACTAATGATAATTTGTTGTATATTATCTTAGTCATAATATTCTTTACTGGGCTAGTTGAGCTCACCCTTTTCCTTGTTGTTCCATTTTCTTCTCAGGAGGTGAAAATGTAGCGAGTACTAGTCGGGGTGTGGAATGATGGTTCAAGACAGTTGTTTTAGTAGTCCTCACTATTTTGTAAAATAGTGTATCAATAAGTATAATGAGTTTTGAATTGAGTATGAATACTGTCTAGATGACAATATTTGTATTTAAACTCACAGTATATGTGTTGTCGTATTTTGCACGACAAATGTATTAATAAAGTTGTAGTTGTTTCTGTACTATGTATTTGGCGACTCAGAATGGGTTGGGTGGAATGGACCTATTTTGGGGGCGTCACAGTTGGTATAAGAGCTGAGGGATATGATCTCTGGCGGAGATCGGGGAATAGAACTAGGAGGGGAGAGACAAGTAAATCCTTCGCTAGTGTGTCCTACCTAAGCTTATTTGTTGGTCGATCATGATATAGGGATATTATGTGATTTGTTAATTTGTTAAATTAACCCTTGTTTTATGGCAGTATTTAAGAATGTTGACTGAGAATGTTAACAGTGGAGTAAATGAGACTATTCAATGACAAGTACTTTCCTGAAAGTATTCGTCTTATGAAGGAGGTAGAGTTTATTAGACTGGAGCAGAATAACATGACGGTGTCCCAATACGAGGTGAAATTTACAGAGTTGTCCAGGTTTGCACCTCATTTGGTAGAGAATGAGGAACGTATGACGCGGATGTTTCTGAGAGGTTTAAAACCCGGCATACGTCAATATCTCATTTCTCATAAATTTTCTCTCTATTCAGATGTTGTCAACAGGGCTCAATTATTAGAGCGAGATAGCGAGTATGGTCAATCGAGGGACCACAACCAGGATTATACCGGTGACAGCAGTCATCAGAACAACGATAACCAGCGGAGAAAGAAGAATACGGACAAGAACGGCAACCACTCTGGTGGTAATCGTGGCCATGAATATAGAAGAAGCGAGTTGGGAGGAGATTTTAAAAAGAGGAGATTCAACAATGATAATACGAAGACGTCAGCACCAGCAGCAACTGGTTCCAAGGGAGGAGAACGACCACCGATCATATGCTATAAGTGCGAAAAAGAAGGACATATCAGCCCAAACTGTCCACAACAGTTTAAGGTATGTTATAACTGTGGAAAGGAAGGACATATCGCTCGAGATTGCACTGTAGCGAAACCAAGTCCAACGGAGGTGGTGACTCAAAAAGTTATCCCAGAAAAGTCAAAGTCAACGGTTCCTGGAAGAGCGTTTTTCGTGACTGGTCAGAATGCGAGGAACCCGAACGAAGTTAGCACGGGTTAGTTAATTATAAATTTTTGCAAAGTCTATACCTTATTAGATACCGGTTCTACCCATTCATTTATCTCTCCTGCTTATACTCAACGTTTAAAATTGACTCCGGAGAAAATTAGACTTTGACTTATCTGTTGAAACTCCGTTAGGAGAAACTTTTGTTACATCCACTGTTTATAAATCTTATTTGATCCAAGTTGGCACCATCACATTACCTGTTGACCTTATCTCTTTAAAGATACTTGCTTTTGATGTGATTTTAGGAATTGATTGGTTAACTACTCATCATGCCAAAATTGATTGCTTTCGTAAGGTTGTTAGTTTTCATATTCCTAAGCAACCTGTTATTCGAATTCAAGCAACCAAACCATTTGAATTCAAACATTTTCATATCAAGTCATAAAGCCATTTGTTTATTGAAAAACTAATGTCAAGCTTTCTTATCCCATGTCATGGACTTGAACAAAAATACGTCAGATTTGAGTGATATTTCTGTTGTTTGTTTCCTGACGTATTTCCTGAAGAATTTCTTGGCCTACGCGTGATATTGAATTTTGTATCATCTTTGAATCTGGTACAAAACTCATTTCTAAAATCTCATATCGAATGGCTCCTATTGAACTTCAGGAGTTAAAAACCCAACTATAGAAATTAATAACCGAGCCTCTATCTGGTGACTTCCTTTGTGGAATGCACCAAAGCCAGACTCTCCGTAGGGGACGCCATATTCGTGAGGTAGTAAACTGATAGGTGTCATTGTGACGTGCTATCCAAGATTGGGATATGAGTCACAGTTGAGAGCAACCTAAGTCAGTAATCGAAATACGTAGCTTTCTAGGCTTAGGTGGTTATTATCAGAGATTCGTGTAAGAATTTTCTCGAATCGCTACCCCGTTAACTCAGCTGACTCGAAAGGATATCAAATTCGTATGGACCGAGGAATGCGAGAAGAGCTTCCAAGAATTCAACATGCGACACCGACGTTGGCTCGAGCTGTTGAAAGATTTCGATCACACCATCCAATACAATCCTGAAAAAGCGAACGCGGTAGCTGACGCATTAAGTAGAAGATCATATGCAGGAACGAGTGCGATGATGTCAAGTATACGCGTAGAATCAACTTTAATCGATATGGTTAAAGTTGCTTAAGCCACAGACCGGGAGCTGATGCGCATGAAGAAGAAAGTACAAGAAGGTGCTATTCCGGAAGCGAGAATCGATGAAGAAGGAATACTTCGAGTCCACTCTAGGCTTTGTGTTCCTAACGACTCTGATGTGAAGTACAAGATCATGATGGAGGCACACAACACACCATTTGCAATCCATCCTGGGAGTACCAAAATGTATCACGATCTTCGACATACATTTTGGTGGAGCAATATGAAAAGAGAGATCGCGGAGTTTATCTCGAGGTGTTCAACTTGTCTACGTGTAAAGGCGGAGCATCAAGTACCAAAGGGTCCATTGCAACCACTTGAGATTCCGAAATGGAAGTGGGAACACATTACTATGGATTTTGTTACGGGTCTTCCCAAGGTTTCTCAAGGCATAAATGCTATTTGGGTGATTGTTGATAGATTAACCAAGTCTGCTCATTTCTTGCCGATACGGGAGACTTATTCCCTTGAACGTCTTTCTAGTATGTACGTGAATGAGATTGTGAGGTTGCGTGGCATGCCAGTATCCATAGTTTCGGATCGTGACCCAAGATTCACTTCAAGATTTTGGGATAGCTAGCAAAAAGCTATAGGCACAGATTTACGATTTAGTTCGGCATACCATCCTCAAACGGACGGACAATCAGAGAGGACTATTTAAACTCTTGAAGATCTATTAAGACTTTGTGTCCTAGATCTCAAAGGGAGTTGGGATAAGTACCTACCATTGGTGGAATTCTCCTACAATAACAGTTATCAGGCAAGTATAGGTGTGGCTCCATTTGAAGCATTGTATGGACGAAAGTGTCGCTCTCCAGTATGTTGGGATGAGGTGGGAGAAGCAACGTTGTTGGGACCAGAGTTGGTACGAATGACTACAAAGAAGATCCAAACGATTCGACAACGTATACAAACGGCATAGGATCGACAAAAGAGTTATGTGGATCTTCATCGAAAGGACGTGGAATTTGATATTGGGGATCATGTATTATTACGTGTAGCTCCATGGAAAGGAGTTACAAGATTTGGGAAGAGAGAAAAGCTCAATCCACGATTTATTGGTCCATTTCAGATTCTTGACCGAGTAGGAAATGTGACCTATAGACTCGCGTTACCTCCAAGCATGTTTCGTGTTCATAACGTTTTTCACATATCTATGCTTCGTAAATATGTTAAAGACCCAAACCACGTTATTGGGTTAGAACCAGACGAGATAGCCGAAGACTTAACGTACGAAGAGGTATCTGTCAAGATCTTGGATAGGAAGGAGCATGTCCTACGCACGAAGATCTTACCACAAGTTAAAGTTTTGTGGAGAAACCATGCTATTGAGGAAATGACCTGGGTGTTGGAAACGGAAATGAAAGCGAGGTATCCTCATCTTTTCGAAACACCAGGTACGTATGTCAATTTCGAGGACGAAATTTCATAAGGAGGGGAGGTTGTAAGACCCCGAATTTTATGAAATAAAAGTATTCAATTTTTCTTATAATTACTATTTAGTAAATGATTAAATTGATAAAAGTTTAAAGTTAAGGGTGATATATGAATTTTTTTTAATAAGCAAGTGGTTATAAAATACTCATTTTTATCGGGGAATATTCGTTTGATCGTGGAATATTCTTGCTGTCGGGGAATATTCATTCGACGGCGCAGTCTTTTGTGGGCCCCATAACGGAAAGCGATTGGATGAAGAAAACGACAAAAACAAGCTGTTTATAAATAACAGCGTAGTTGTTACCGTTAATACTGTTGGAATACCCGGTGGTTAAAGCACAGTAATACGTGTTGTTACACAGTAGCACACTGTATTGCACCAATTATTGATTCTTACGTAAGAAGGCACTACTCAATAATTGTTACAGTAATTACTGTTCAATATTGTATTTTATTGATTCAATAATTGCTGCGTTGATATTTTATATTACTGTTATTTTAATAATTGTCACTACACAGTATTTTCTATTATCGGAATAATAATTCATATTATCTGAATAATATTATTAGATAACATTATTGGCAATGTCTAGAAAGTTCTGTCTAAGGAGAGGTTTGGTCATCTAATTGCGCGCCAGTAAGGAGAGATCCTTATTGGAAAGCCCCCTCTTTCTTGGGAACGGCCTGGTTGCCAGTACTGTGGTTCTGTAATATTATTTGTGTATAATTAATTATTGATTTATATGATGAGGAAAATATTGATTTTATGTGGATATATGATGAGGAAAATATATTATTTTAATAATATATTGATGGTGATATTTTTACAATGAATGTGGGATATATGAGTATATGAGGAGGAAGAGTATTTTTGTGGTATTAAATGATTAACACATGTTTTGTGTGTTGGTGGACACAATTCTTGACCGAAAATTTATTATTGACTGTAAAATCGCCCGTTTGTGGATTTCGGTCAATTTCTGTTTGGAATTTGGAAAAACTTTCTTCTGCAAAGTTGTAGAGAATTGAATTTCCTATAAAAGCACGCGAGAGTTGAATTTTCTGAATAAAGGGCTATTTATTATGAATTATTGAAATTCTGAAGTTCCGAAATAATTGATTTTTGGAAGTTTTAATTATTTTTATTAAGAAAAACGTTTTTGACATTTGAGTGGCACATGTTAATGGTGGAAATCAGCTGATGTGGTGTGCTAAGGAAATTAAGAAAATTATATTATTAATTTATTCAATTTTCTGCGTTGGTGTTCTAAGCATTTTCCTATAAATAGGGTGCTTAGGTTAGAATTGAAAATCACACCAGAACTGAAGTTTTCTCTCTATTTTTCTCTCTATATCGAGCGTATTCTTGTGAGTATTTGATTCTTTGAGTGTTGCTATACGGTGCAAGTTTCCTTCAGCACTATATCTAGTATTCCAGTCAGAAGTACCGTCTTTCCGAGGTAAGGGATGTTATTTCTTCTTGAATGATATTAGTTTCTTCAATATCATTATGCCGAAGTATTGATCTGAATTTTTTATCAAATTTGGAACTTTTCATGTCGGGGTTACTATTCATGAGTTACTATTCACGAGTTACTATTCACCGAAAAATAAAATTTTCTTCTTTTCGTCCAAAATATCTATTCTGGATACTAGCTTTGATTGTATCCATGTTTTGATCATTCTTGAATTTTACTCAACTATGATTATTTATGAGGTATTTTTGGACATGGAATAGTTGAAATACGAATCCTTAATATTTATTATTTTGTTTTACTGGATTCGTTTCCTTTAAAATATTTTTCATCATCCTTAGTCCTAAATGATGATATAATTGAATATCTTTGGCCTGTAGTGCAAAGATGAATGATTTCTGATGAATATCTTTGGCCCGTAGTGCAAAGATGAACAGGTGTTGAGGTGAACATGACCAACTGATGAATATCTTTGGCCTGTAGTGCAAAGATGACTATTTGATTCAAGATATTTATTGATTGATGTTACAGGGATAAAATATTGAAGATGGGCTTTTAAATTCATAGATAATCGTAGATTTCATTCTCTACGTAACTCTTCTATGAATTATTATTTTCCGCTGCGAATATTGATTTAAAAGTTGTTGTCTATTGTATTCTATTAGATTTTTCCCTGTTGAAGACTAATGATAATTTGTTGTATATTATCTTAGTCATAATATTCTTTACTGGGCTAGTTGAGCTCACCCTTTTTCTTGTTGTTCCATTTTCTTCTCAGGAGGCGAGAATGTAGCGAGTACTAGTCGGGGTGTGGAATGATGGTTCAAGACAGTTGTTTTAGTAGTCCTCACTATTTTGTAAAATAGTGTATCAATAAGTATAATGAGTTCTGAATTGAGTATGAATACTGTCTAGATGATAATATTTGTATTTAAACTCACAGTATATGTGTTGTCGTATTTTGCACGACAAATGTATTAATAAAGTTGTAGTTGTTTCTGTACCATGTATTTGGCGACTCAGAATGGGTTGGGTGGAATGGACCTATTTTGGGGGCGTCACAATGCTATACACCATTCTAACTACATAAACATCACACACACAATTTGAAGAATCAAAACCACAATTTTCCAAATTTCTTGATTTTTTTTCTTCATATTTATCGAATTCGATCGCCACGAACTCGTTTCTTAGCCAATTGACATGATTCCAATTACGTCGCTTTCGTCTCATAACATACAAACATATTCTAACATCAAATTACAGATTCAAACACACATTAAGCATTAAATTTTATACTTTCTAAACCATATTATATGAACATAAACACTGTGATATATTTTTATCCCTACAACCCCAAATTTCATGTATTTAACAAACAAGCATCAACTATATATGATGATTAACAAATTTTGCAAAACTATATGAACATATATATATATATATATATATATATACACCACAATTCATGTGATTTCCAATCACATAGAATATATATATATACCGAGACTAAAAGTTAGAATATGGATATTTTATACCTTGATTAGCAAAATAATTAACAAACCCTCCACTTCCACTTGATAATCACAGAAAATTCTCTCAAGCTCTCACTCTCTGTAACAATCCAGAATTTCCAGAATTTTAATTGTAATTTTTAAATATTTATTAAATTATGTTAATATTTAATAGATGTGTTTAAATGTTGAATAAATATTTGTTTAATTGATTTGATTTGATTTGGTTAATTATTTGTTTAATAAATAATTAATGAGTTAAGAAAATTAATAATTATGGGATAATGTGCTAATTTAATTTAACAATTAAGTTAGAGAGTTTATAATGAATAAATAAATTATTATATTGATATTTCATTTTTTATGGGTAATTATTTGTATTGAGTTTTGTGATTAAATGATTTAATTGATAAATTATTATTAGAATTAATTAATTAAGTATGAAAACTTAATTTAATAGAAATGTGACAAATAACTATATTATAAGTTGTTATTAAAATAAATCATAGTAGTTTTAATTTAGTTTGCCAAACAAAGCTTAAATATATTAAGTCTTTAAGTTTTAAATTGTTTTGCCAACTAAAGCCCTATGACTTTTGGATTTTAAATTTTGAATTTATAATAATATAAATTAAATAAATAAAATAATATATATATATATATATATATATATATATATATATATATATATATATATATTAGCTATGTAACTGATAATTTAATAAAATCATTAGTAAGCGTCAGTTTTAAAACCTTTGAAAAGACGTACGTTAGTTTAATTTACTTTACGTATATTGTATATGGCTTAAGCCTAAGGAGAAGTTCAGAGAAAAAGGTTTTCAAAGAGAAGAAGAAGAAGAAGAAGAAGAAGAAGAAGAAGGGAAACCTTGAGAAAACAAACATCATCTCATTCTTTTCTCCTAATTCAACCTAGAAAGGTATCAAACTAACCCTTATACTAAATTAGGATATTTTGTATTTAGTCTTTGTAAAATTAGGTTTTCACGATTGTGAATTTATATGCATATGTGGTGTTCATATGTTTACATGTATACGCTTACATGAGATTTTTATAGTTGTTAAAAGGTTTCAATTCACAAAGATATGATGTACATGATGAAATCATGTTCATAGTGTTTGATTATGAGTTATATGGTTGTTCTAACAATTCAATCTATGTAATTTTGATAAACAAGAGAAATTTTGTTCATAATGATTTTTTATGAATTAATTTCTGAAAAACGGCTTTTAAAACTATCAAATTGATGTTTGGTTATGATTTATTGTTGAAATTGATCATGTATTATGTTAGTATGTTAAGAATATGAGTTATCACAATTGAAATTACTTGAATTGGTTTAAAAACGAATTCATAACGAAGAATTTCGCTATGAATGTCAAAAGAAGAAGAAAGAAGACAAATAGTGAAATTAATGGTCCTAGTTAGGATGTTTATGTTGTTTAGATGGCTAGAAACGCATTAGAAACATTAGATTATGTTTATGTAAACCTATTACACTTTGGGTATGTAACGACCCCAAAATAGGTCAATTCCATCCAACCCATTCTGAGTCGTCAAATACATGGTACAGAAAATAACTACAACTTTATTACAACAATTGTCGTGCAAAATACAACAACACATATGCTGTGAGTTTGGATACAAATATATACCAAATGTGACTCATGTTCCAACCGTGGACATCACCTCACAATAACACCTTACATAAAGGTATAGTCAAAAACTGTTTTAGAAATTAGAATCTTTGGGAAGTGCTCAAGGAAACCTTCGTACATGGGAGGCCACGCATCTAGGTTATGATAGATATCATATGGCCACAGAATTATCCTTGGTTGACCCAATAGACCCCAAAGAAAAACGAGAAGATTACTATCATATTCTTCCCAATGGTGAGTCTTCTCTTGACTTATCATTATCTCCACTGTCTCTAATTGAGAATTATACTTCAAACAAACACCAAGATTATATAGGTAGTGCCCATAGATATACTCAGCAAGTGGATGAGCACAACCCTGTCTTATGATGACACGAGGTTGTATGCCATTAGACATCTTGTATGATAGTGACAAAACACCCTTCCAACGTTGGGTTCGCCTCACCCTATTTTCTTCACCAAATATAACTACTAAATGATGACCACAGTTCTATTCCCTTGTTACCCTCGCTCGACCCAGCTACACTCTTATTACCTGAAAGGAATTGTGAAGCAAAAGGGTGAGCACAACTAGCTCAGTAAAGAATATCATGACTAAAGATAATTCAATTATCGATAGCCTTCATCAACAATAAATCAGAGATTTAGAACATATGGTAAATGATAAAAATTTCAACCATAGTTGCAGCGGAACGAGCAATCCATTAGAAGAGTCAAATAGACTATAAAGTCTATTATCTTCTCCATGTTAAAAATCCACCAATAATATTTTATCCATGTAACATCACTCAACAGTTCCTTTCCACAATCATATGAATAACTCATAATCATAATTGTGACTATAAATTTTTCTTCGCACCCAGGACGAAGAATATTTTCATCACCTGTCTTTACCTGAAACATCAAAGATCATGGTTATACCAAATCACAGTTCCTGTTAATAATCATACTAACAAATCCATCTTTGCACTACGGGCCAAAGATATTCATCAACAAACCATCTTTGCACTACGGGCCAAAGATATTCAACAACAGTTCATCTTTGCACTACAGGCCAAAGATATTCATCAACAGGCCATCTTTGCACTACATGCCAAAGATATTCATCAACAATTCATATTTGCACTACAGGCCAAATATATTCATATCTCAAAAAAATATATAATCATTTCAGAATTTATATAAACAATAATTATAACCATGTTGATCAATTCACCTTTGCACTTAAGCTTAAGATATTCAATTATAAATTCAATGGTCATGATCATACCAGTCACAATTCAACTTTGCACTACAGGCCAAAGAGAACCCTAGTCATGATCATACCAATAATCTACCCATCTTTACACTCCAGTGAAAGAGAATTTCAACATCAGGGTTATAAAAATGTTATATATGATGATAAAAATAATATGATCAACATATAGTTTTAATCTCAAGAGTAATATTCGTAGCTCATGAATAGTAAATCGTGAATAGTAACTCATGAATAGTAACCCCGACACAAAAGATAGAAATTCTACAATAAAATCCATACCAATATTTCGGTATAATGATATTGAAAGAATAACATTACTTAAATTTATAAACAATTTATTTTAATTATTTACACTTTACTAATTAATGCATTTAATCATCATAAAATGTCAACTCTTACAATTTCATCATCAATAACCAAAACCCTTATCAAAAATCTGCATATACCTCATATAGGATTCTCAAGCCATAAAATCCTATTTTCCAATTTTCTTTCTTCACAAAACATATTTAATTCATTTACTCATAACTAGACCATTTTTATGAAAAATACCAAATCAATTCTAAAAATATTTCTTTTCTGGGATTTAGCATAATATAGTCCCATATTGAACATATATTTTTCTCAGAATTTTTAAAAGTCATTTACTATTTTTCATATGGCCAAAATAGCCGAATATTTAGACATTTATCAAAAATTGTACTTTTGTCTAAAAATTCTGAAATTTACAGAGTATACTTCTATCATATACATGTACTCCCAATAAAAATTTCATCAATTTTGGAGTTAACCACAAGGAATTATAAGCGGTTACTTTTAAAATAGTCTTTTCTCATAAAATTCATAACTCTCAATCTATACATCCAAAAATCACCATTTTTGGACACAATCAAGAAAACTCATTAAAATATCATTTTGAATTTTTCCAGAATTTTTGAAGATCAGAAAAATTACGAAACTGAAAATCATAACAACCCTTAAAATCCATTACTATCCCTTACAATCCCTTACTATCCCTTAAAATCCCTTGCTATCCCTTACCTCAAAAGAGCAGTACTTCTGATCGGTATAAGGCTGAAGGAAACTTGCACTGATGAATAGAAACTCACAGAGTATCTAAATACTCACAAAATATACTCAATAATCTAGAGAGAGAAAGAGAGAAAACTTATGTTTCTGGTGTGATTTTCAATTCTAACTTAGCCCTCTATTTATAGGAAAATTTTGGTAGGTTTGACCTGCAACCTGATGGCTTTACCTGCTACTATTCCCACCCACCACATTTGAAATATAATCCAGCACATTTCTTCACCAACCACAAGTGGGGCCCACCAATTCTAGAATTTTCCACCAAAATGATAAACTCCGAAAATTCAACAATTTCTGAACTAGTCATCTCGTAAAATTCATAATAAATCATGCGTTCTTTTTTAACGGTTCAAAATTTGTGGGCATATACTCAACTTATATATGTATAACATATCCAAAAATTACCACGATCCAACGGTCGGATTAAAAATTATAACCCTCGCAAAATATCTCAAAAACTCTAATTTGATTTTCAATACCTCCGTTTCGACAAAAATACAGATAAAACACCTCAACATTAACTCCTTTATTTTTAACCACAAAAATATATCCCTCATTTATATCCACATAAAATAAATATTTCCTTATCATATGAATCAATAATTAATTATTCACAAATAATATTACAGAATCACATTTATGACAACCAGGCCGTTCCCAGGAAAGAGGGGGCTTTCCAATAAGGATTTCTCCTTACTGGCGCGCAATTAGATGACCAAACCTCTCCTTAGACAGAACTTTCTAGACATTGCCAATAATGCTCTCTAATAATACTATTCAAATAATATGAATTATTGATCCGATAATGGGAAATACTGTGCAGCAACAATTATTGAACATCAATAATATAAAATTTTAACGTAGCAATTATTGAATCAATAAAATAAAATATTGAACAGTAATTACTGTAACAATTATTGAGTAGTGCCTTCTTACGTAAGAATCAATAATTTCAAAAATACTGTGCAATACCGTGTGCTACTGTGTAATAACGCGTATTACTGTATTTTAATCACCGGGTATTCCAACAGTGTTAACGGTAACAACTACGCCGTTATTTGTAAAAACTTAAATTTGTCGTTTTCTTCACCCGACAGTTATTCTGTTATGGGGCCCACAAATAGCTGCGCCGTCGTACGAATATTCCCCGACAGAAAGAATATTCCACGACCAAACGAATATTCCCCGACAACAATGATTATTTTATAACCACTTGTGTATTTTGAAAAATTTTCACATTTCACCCATAACTTTAACTTTTTATCAATTTAACCATTTACTGAATTGTAATTATAAGAAAAATTGAATACTTTTATTTCATAAAATTCGGGGTCTTACAATCTCCCCTCCTTATGAAATTTCGTCCTCGAAATTTACGTACCTGGTATTTCAAAGAATTGAGAATACATTCCTTTCATTTCAGATTCCATCTTCCCTGTCATCGTAATTTCTCCATTGCTCATCTCCTGTATTTCATATATCATTCTAGAATACAGCTTCAAAACAAGGGTTAATTTAACAAATTAACATATCACATAATATCCCGATATTATGACTGACCAACAAATAAGCTTAGGTAGGACACACTAGCGAAGAATTTACTCGTCTCTCCCCTCCTAGTTGTATTCCCCGATCTCCGCCAGAGATCATATCCCTAAGCTCTGATACCAAATGTAACGACCCCAAAATAGGTCAATTCCATCCAACCCATTCTGAGTCGTCAAATACATGGTACAGAAAACAACTACAACTTTATTACAACAATTGTCGTGCAAAATACAACAACACATATGCTGTGAGTTTGGATACAAATATATACCAAATGTGACTCATGTTCCAACCGTGGACATCACCTCACAATAACACCTTACATAAAGGTATAGTCAAAAACTGTTTTAGAAATTAGAATCTTTGGGAAGTGCTCAAGGAAACCTTCGTACATGGGAGGCCACGCATCTAGGTTATGATAGATATCATATGGCCACAGAATTATCCTTGGTTGACCCAATAGACCCCAAAGAAAAACGAGAAGATTACTATCATATTCTTCCCAATGGTGAGTCTTCTCTTGACTTATCATTATCTCCACTGTCTCTAATTGAGAATTATACTTCAAACAAACACCAAGATTATATAGGTAGTGCCCATAGATATACTCAGCAAGTGGATGAGCACAACCCTGTCTTATGATGACACGAGGTTGTATGTCATTAGACATCTTGTATGATAGTGACAAAACACCCTTCCAACGTTGGGTTCGCCTCACCCTATTTTCTTCACCAAATATAACTACTAAATGATGACCACCGTTCTATTCCCTTGTTACCCTCGCTCGACCCAGCTACACTCTTATTACCTGAAAGGAATTGTGAAGCAAAAGGGTGAGCACAACTAGCTCAGTAAAGAATATCATGACTAAAGATAATTCAATTATCAATAGCCTTCATCAACAATAAATCAGAGATTTAGAACATATGGTAAATGATAAAAATTTCAACCATAGTTGCAGCGGAACGAGCAATCCATTAGAAGAGTCAAATAGACTATAAAGTCTATTATCTTCTCCATGTTAAAAATCCACCAACAATATTTTATCCATGTAACATCACTCAACAGTTCCTTTCCACAATCATATGAATAACTCATAATCATAATTGTGACTATAAATTTTTCTTCGCACCCAGGACGAAGAATATTTTCATCACCTGTCTTTACCTGAAACATCAAAGATCATGGTTATACCAAATCACAGTTCCTGTTTATAATCATACTAACAAATCCATCTTTGCACTACGGGCCAAAGATATTCATCAACAAACCATCTTTGCACTACGGGCCAAAGATATTCAACAACAGTTCATCTTTGCACTACAGGCCAAAGATATTCATCAACAGGCCATCTTTGCACTACATGCCAAAGATATTCATCAACAATTCATATTTGCACTACAGGCCAAATATATTCATATCTCAAAGAAATATATAATCATTTCAGAATTTATATAAACAATAATTATAACCATGTTGATCAATTCACCTTTGCACTTAAGCTTAAGATATTCAATTATAAATTCAATGGTCATGATCATACCAGTCACAATTCAACTTTGCACTACAGGCCAAAGAGAACCCTAGTCATGATCATACCAATAATCTACCCATCTTTACACTCCAGTGAAAGAGAATTTCAACATCAGGGTTATAAAAATGTTATATATGATGATAAAAATAATATGATCAACATATAGTTTTAATCTCAAGAGTAATATTCGTAGCTCATGAATAGTAAATCGTGAATAGTAACTCATGAATAGTAACCCCGACACAAAAGATAGAAATTCCACAATAAAATCCATACCAATATTTCGGTATAATGATATTGAAAGAATAACATTACTTAAATTTATAAACAATTTATTTTAATTATTTACACTTTACTAATTAATGCATTTAATCATCATAAAATGTCAACTCTTACAATTTCATCATCAATAACCAAAACCCTTATCAAAAATCTGCATATACCTCATATAGGATTCTCAAGCCATAAAATCCTATTTTCCAATTTTCTTTCTTCACAAAACATATTTAATTCATTTACTCATAACTAGACCATTTTTATGAAAAATACCAAATCAATTCTAAAAATATTTCTTTTCTGGGATTTAGCATAATATAGTCCCATATTGAACATATATTTTTCTCAGAATTTTTAAAAGTCATTTACTATTTTTCATATGGCCAAAATAGCCGAATATTTAGACATTTATCAAAAATTGTACTTTTGTCTAAAAATTCTGAAATTTACAGAGTATACTTCTATCATATACATGTACTCCCAATAAAAATTTCATCAATTTTGGAGTTAACCACAAGGAATTATAAGCGGTTACTTTTAAAATAGTCTTTTCTCATAAAATTCATAACTCTCAATCTATACATCCAAAAATCACCATTTTTGGACACAATCAAGAAAACTCATTAAAATATCATTTTGAATTTTTCCAGAATTTTTGAAGATCAGAAAAATTATGAAACTGAAAATCATAACAACCCTTAAAATCCATTACTATCCCTTACAATCCCTTACTATCCCTTAAAATCCCTTGCTATCCCTTACCTCAAAAGAGCAGTACTTCTGATCGGTATAAGGCTGAAGGAAACTTGCACTGATGAATAGAAACTCACAGAGTATCTAAATACTCACAAAATATACTCAATAATCTAGAGAGAGAAAGAGAGAAAACTTATGTTTCTGGTGTGATTTTCAATTCTAACTTAGCCCTCTATTTATAGGAAAATTTTGGTAGGTTTGACCTGCAACCTGATGGCTTTACCTGCTACTATTCCCACCCACCACATTTGAAATATAATCCAGCATATTTCTTCACCAACCACAAGTGGGGCCCACCAATTCTAGAATTTTCCACCAAAATGATAAACTCCGAAAATTCAACAATTTCTGAACTAGTCATCTCGTAAAATTCATAATAAATCATACGTTCTTTTTTAACGGTTCAAAATTTGTGGGCATATACTCAACTTATATATGTATAACATATCCAAAAATTACCACGATCCAACGGTCGGATTAAAAATTATAACCCTCGCAAAATATCTCAAAAACCCTAATTTGATTTTCAATACCTCCGTTTCGACAAAAATACAGATAAAACACCTCAACATTAACTCCTTTATTTTTAACCACAAAAATATATCCCTCATTTATATCCACATAAAATAAATATTTCCTTATCATATGAATCAATAATTAATTATTCACAAATAATATTACAGAATCATATTTATGACAACCAGGCCGTTTCCAGGAAAGAGGGGGCTTTCCAATAAGGATTTCTCCTTACTGGCGCGCAATTAGATGACCAAACCTCTCCTTAGACAGAACTTTCTAGACATTGCCAATAATGCTCTCTAATAATACTATTCAAATAATATGAATTATTGATCCGATAATGGGAAATACTGTGCAGCAACAATTATTGAACATCAATAATATAAAATTTTAACGTAGCAATTATTGAATCAATAAAATAAAATATTGAACAGTAATTACTGTAACAATTATTGAGTAGTGCCTTCTTACGTAAGAATCAATAATTTCAAAAATACTGTGCAATACCGTGTGCTACTGTGTAATAATGCGTATTACTGTATTTTAATCACCGGGTATTCCAACAGTGTTAACGGTAACAACTACGCCGTTATTTGTAAAAACTTAAATTTGTCGTTTTCTTCACCCGACAGTTATTCTGTTATGGGGCCCACAAATAGTTGCGCCGTCGTACGAATATTCCCCGACAGAAAGAATATTCCACGACCAAACGAATATTCCCCGACAACAATGATTATTTTATAACCACTTGTGTATTTTGAAAAATTTTCACATTTCACCCATAACTTTAACTTTTTATCAATTTAACCATTTACTGAATTGTAATTATAAGAAAAATTGAATACTTTTATTTCATAAAATTCGGGGTCTTACAGGGTAGGTTGGTATGGATGTTAGAAAGGACCTTGGAGGCCTAATTTGGCTTTCCGTAGTGTTCTAGAGCTGAAATCACGAGTTAGCAGAAGGGAACCCCGCTCCGGCGGGCCCCCTAGTACAAAAATCCTCGTCCCAGCGCCGGGGGGGGGGGTAGGATGCCTAACCTAATTTTTGGGAAAAAAAAACTGACCAGGCATGTTTTACTAAAATGAACATAACGTTTCCATACGAACTTCGATTGAGGTGATTCAAGATGATTCGGAACGAGGACGAGTAGACCTACAACTTTAATTCTTTAATTTTTTCAATTTTAGGTCAGGAACAGGGGTCAAAATATTTATCTTTGGAACTGTTGTGTTTTCAGAGGCAATCGCAGGGCATCGGGCATGCACGTATGCTAGTGTAGTGCTCTTGACGATAAAAGATGTTGTTCTAAATTATAAAACATGAATGTTAGTATATATAATGATGCTTAACATTAATATAATGATGTATTAGATAAGTTATAGAAGCATAGTAACCATACACAAGAGAGACAAATCGGGCGTGTGACGAATAAACGCGAAACGCCGTGATAAGTGTTATTGAACGTAAAAAGTGTTTTAAGTCAAATGAAATGAATATTATAAGATATGTAGTGGGTTTAATATAAACTCATAAGTATTCCTAGCAAGACTTAAACACTTATATGAATTTTGAATATTACATAAGTCGAAAAGTTAGCACAATCTAATTGAACATTATGTGCTAATTAATAGGAAAGATTATGAGATGTTGAGTAGAGTTTACATTACAATTACTATGTGCTATTATGTGACTAATAGTTGATGTGTATGATTATATAATTGTGTAGGGCACGTGAAGTGCAGATAATTGTAATTTGTTAAACTGTTATTGGTAAACAACGATCAAGACAAGTCTTTCGGTTCCTATTTTCTATGTGGACTTGATGAACTATTTTAAATTGCATGATATATTATATGTGTTGTAAGAGAGCATGATATGTTATACACGTTGAAATCATAAAATGTTAAAGTCAATTTATGACTACATTATTTTGGTTAAATAATGATGATTGAGTACGGAACTCAATCTTTATATTTGTTATGTAAATTAAAGCATGTATGCCATGCTACTTTAATTATTATGATATGTATGTTGAGCATGTTATTATATGCTATATGATGCATGAAAACTGTTAGATTTTGCTGGGCTGTCGAGCTCAACCTTGCAAATAACCACTTTTGCAGGTTCAAGATTCAAAGTAAAGTTATGTGTTACTTGAAAGACATGAATAAGATGTGATACTTGAGGATTTATACACATTAGTTGTGTTATTAGTTTTTGAACCATGTTTAAGGTTCTGAATGATGTATTAATGTTGAGTTGTAATATCGTTTCGCAATGTAAACTATTGTAGTATGAAAATGATTATGAATTATTTAGATGTAAATGTTGAAGATTTTGGGAATGAAAATAGATTGTAATAGAGAATTTTAATTATTCCACAAAATTTCGATGGTTGTATTATTATTTAATGATGTAAAATTTGAGGTTGAATGTATTATTAACGACTGAAATCGAGAATTTAATTGTATAAATTTTGGGGTCGTTACAGTTGGTATCAAAGCTGTAGGTTATAAACCTTAGGTAGGAGTACCGTAGGCTATAACCTTAGAGAAGAGAGATGTGAAAATAATGAAAGAATAAGCTCAAATAGAGTTTGGAGAATAAGAAGTAATTTAAGAAATTTATAAAGAATGGATTAAAACATGCGTGAGAGGATTCAAAGAAGAATCTCGCAGAGTCATAAGGAATATGAATGTGGGGTTACCCAACTTCAATAATAAGGATGTAAGGTGATAACAAATAGACAATGTCTATAAGAAGAGAATGACAAAGAAGTTAAGAATAAAAGTTATAGTTAAGTATGGTGCAATTGTACTCTTTAGTAGTTGATGTGATATCTGGGCTAAACAATTCCTTCATAGAGCGAAGGTATATACGAACTAGCAACTCGGAACCTAGTTTGTTGATTGTTTGTGGAAAACCACTCAGCGTACCATATTGAAACTGTTAGAGACTCGATGTGTATCAAGTGTAGAAAATGGATACATGTGATGAAAATGTAGAACTTGAATAAGATGTTGAGCAATGTAAATGAAGTTGGAAATTCTTAAAACAAGAATTGTTAAATAAACAAGAAGATTCAAAGAAGAATCTTAAAGAGATATAAAGATAAGAAATAGGAGTTACCTAACTTCAATAGCCAAGATAACGAATAATGTTGTAAATGAAAGGAAAGAAAGGGGATCGTAAAACAAAACGATCATGAGTTAAGAAAAGAATTTTAAGAGAGATGATTATAGAATAAGATCATGACGTGATCTATTTAAGTTATAGAAGAAAAATGGTGTATAATGTTTAAATAATTATAGCTTAATGCTATGAAGATGGTGTACTATGAAATAATACGAGATAACTCATGAGGAGTTATAGATAATGTGATACGAGAAATTCGTATCGAACAAAGAGTAAGTTATAAGCAAGATAGAGTTAGGTGGGTTTTCAATTGAGGACTCATGTGATGGCTGAGTTGTATAAACCTTTGTATAGGCGAGGGTTTTGTGCTTGCACTCAGTTTATCACATTAATAATCATTGGAATGTTGGTGTCGCGCTATCAATGTATATGTGGCGAAAAGGTAATTCTTTTCTCATGTGTATATTTGATAGTTAGGAACTATTAAGATTAGTCAGATATTATTAGGATTAGGTGCGGTTCTTAAAACTAATGCATATGGTAAGTTCGTGACTTATAATAATATGGTATGTTTTGAACCCCTCAGCGAATGGACACCTAAGGTTTGACTAGGATAAGTTCTTAAACTCATATTATTGTGGCAAGTTCCTGAGTTTCCGATGTGTAGTAAGTTTGATGAACTCGTGTATAATTAAGTGTGAATGGAGTATTGAGGATGATAGAAATAGATAGACTGATTAAGCAATGGATCATTATAGAAAGTGGAGTTGATAGTGGAGACATAGGTTTTTTCAAATCTTCTAGCTTTGCTAGATTTTCAAAATTTATTGACTTCGTGCCGATGGTTGTATTTTTAATTTTTGAAAAATGTTGGATCACACTAGTGAACCAAAGAATTTTTAAAATAGTGTTATTATTCGTATGTCTATACTAATTACTTCGGCTAGACAAAAATAATTTGAAATATATCAAAATGTATTTATATATCATTAATGTATCATGAAACCTGGTGCAGAGATGATAAAAAAATGATGGAGTCATCAATGCAATATTACTTAGTGTTGGATGTGATCTAAGGATCGTCAGCTCACTATGGTATGATGTAGTATGATAAAATCACCAAATGATGGAATCCTCAACGGACTGTAAATATAGTGCGGTATCATAACGTCATAAAAAGATTTTTGAGATTTCTTTACGATATGAGAATACATATGTATGTATGTATATGTATATTTTGGTTGATGTCCGAATTGTTGTAGAGGTCTATGCTATTTGATTCAGCTAGACGAATATTGAAAAATGTTCATGAAATTGAAGAGTTTATTGAGAAGTTATACCAAACCAAATTATTTTGGTGCGGATTCAGATGTTGAAAAGTTGAGATGAACAACCATATTATTAGGGGTTACGCTTAGTTTATACTTTTCGTTGAAATATTTGTGCACAATCCATTGTACGAAGAATTGATCCCCCTATGTACGTGGAGTCCTTATAGTCTTATGACTGTTAAAGTTAAAGTTGAAAGATTACTTATAACTATGGACATGATTCGTGGTCATTAGACCCTCAGTTGAATGCTTGCACTCTAAATTCTGAGATGAACAACTCTTTTATTAGAGAATACGCTTAGTTTACACTTTGCGCTGAAATGTTTGTACACAAGACATTGTACGAAGGGCTTAACACCCTAAGTACGGAGGTCCATATAGTCTTATGATTGTTAAAGGTTCAAGTCGAGATATACTTGATAACCTGGGGACGTAGTTCAAGGTCTTATGATCCTTCAACATGATTTGGAATTTTTTTAAATTCCTGAGTTATTCATATTGCTTCCCAATTATTGAGCAATTGTAAAAGATTTTTGCTATTTTAAAAGGCGAATGTAATAAGGATGATATTCCTTAGAAGGAAGTTAGTCGTAGAATGCGACACTGAATGATGAATATATTGAATAAGTGAGAATTTTTTTTTTAAAATGAGAAGGAGATGAGTTATCAAAGAATAATGTAAAACTTTTAATAGTAAAGTTAATAATTGTAGAAAGATCTTTGTGGAAAGAAGTGGTTATAAAACCCAATGAATGAATAAAGTATTAGCGTAAAATCTATTTCTATAGATTGAATGAATAAAGATTAATAGATAAAATTTCGAGGACGAAATTCTTAGAAGAATGATTGAATGTAATATCCCAAGTGTTTATGATAGCGATCCTTATAAAAGGAAATGGATGGGTTAAAGAGTATATAATACTCAAAATATAATTGAGTTCAAGTGAAAGTTATGAAATAAAACCTAAAATTTGTTGAAGTGATGAATGTAGTAGGAAATATAAAACCTATATTAAGGTAATGTGTTGAAGATATTCAACGATAAATTTTGAAAAGAGATTTGGTGAAAAGTGAGTATAGGAGGTTTCGTTGATTTCGAGGACGGAATCCTTCTAAGGAGGAAAGGATGTGACATCCCGAAGTTTTAAAAATTAATGTGATGAATGAATTGTTTGAGTTGTGATTCTAGGGACAGAATCCTTGTAAGGAGGAAAAGATGTAACAATCCAGAATTTTAATTGTAATTTTTAAATATTTATTGAATTATATAAATATTTAATAGATGTGTTTAAACGTTGAATAAATATTTGTTTAATTGATTTGATTTGATTTGGTTAATTATTTGTTTAATAAATAATTAATTAGTTAAGAAAATTAATAATTATGAGATAATGTGCTAATTTAATTTAACAATTAAGTTAGAGAGTTTATAATGATTAAATGAATTATTATATTGATAGTGTCGACGTCGGGATTTTTAGATGTCCCTTTCCGTTACTTGTTCTTTGGTGTTCTCATTTTAGGTGAGATTTGTTTGAAAAAATAAGTGAAAAAGGTCCGACATGCATAATGTCGACGATGGACTTTTAAGAGTCGCCAGTTGGTTTTTTAAATGGTTGTACCAACACAACCGAGAAAAGGTTTGTACATTAACCCAGTGATGTGACACTGCTATACGAGTCGGTGAAACCGAAATTCATTTAGGGTCCGGGGACTTGGTTATGCGGGGGGAAGGTGTTAGGCACCCCCCGACATCCGTGTTACCACGGTGACCGCCTCTTTTCAAGAAACTATTATCTGAATGTGTGTGTGTGTATGTGAGTCAATGTGCTATTATTTGAAAGTGGTATGAGGCCTCGTTCGCACCTACATACGCAGGGTTAGAATTTATGTAAAAATTCAATTTTAGCAAGATATGGCAATGATGTTTTATAAAAGAGGTTTTTTCAAACCCTGTCGCTCAATAGTAATTGAGGCCTTTTTCACTCCCATTTTTATTAAATGCGCGGCTTGGTTGATTTTATTTGACGGCTGCGAAGCATCCGTACGAAAATAATGTACAAAATAATGTCGACTTCCTCGTGAGTATGGAAACCATCTGAGGAAATTCAGACACCACAGAATAATTTAGAAGTTGCTTATTGCTGAAAATGTCCATCACGGGAACCGAATCTAGATCCAATGGGATGAATCTGTGATCACATGATTCCTAGGCTCACATGATACCACAATTTGTATGAAAGCAGTAAGCAAGTATATATAAAAGCCGTAAATATATATATACAGACATGATCACCAACCACGAAGTAGCTCCATGGGGGATCAGAAATGTAATTAAAGCTGTTAAAGGCTATCAATCGCCACGGAAGAAACTCCAGGCGGGACGAAATGTACAGAAAGCTGTAAAAAACGGTCAACCACCACAAAGTAAACTCCAGGTGGGACGAAATGTAAATATATATAAAAGCATGTAAACGCACCGGATATAAAATCCAGGCTCACCGAACAGAGTTCGATAGCAGTTCATATATATAAGTACATATATATAAAAGCGAGTAAACGCACCGGATGTAAAATCCAGGCTCATCGAACGGAGTTCGACCACAGTTTATATATATAAGTATATATATATAAGAAAGTAATTAAACGCACCAAACCGAAGTTTAGGCTCATCGAACAAAGTTCGACACACAGTTAATATATATAAGTATATATATATTAAAGCAATAAACGCACCAAACCTAAGTTTAGGCTCAATCGAACAAAGTCCGATACCCAGTTCATATAAATAAAAATATATATATAGAAAAGTAAATAAACGCTCTAGACCAAAGTCTAGGCTCAACCAAGGCATAACTCGGTAATGTCAGTCAATATATATATATATATATATATATATATATATATATATATATATATAGACTGAAATGAAACCACGGACCGAAGTCCGGGCAAAAGCAAGCGACACGACTCTCAATGTGTAGAAGGGTGTGTGCAAAAATAAAGAGAAAGACTCTAAAGTGTGTGAGAAGGCTTACAGTGGGCTGCCAAAGAAGACTTCTATATCTTTAGAGTGAGTAAACACTGACTTGTGTAGGTAAAAAAGAGGGCTGTATATGAGCTCACAGGTGTTTAAAGTGGGAAAATACACTATATGGCAAGTGTAGAGCGAATTCTGTAGGGTTTTCCCGTCTTTTTTCTCTTAAAAATCAGCACCCTAAGCCTCTTATTTATAGGCAAAAGGTGCCGCAGGTGTACCAGAGGCGGGTGGGGTCGGCCCGGTTTGGTCGGGTCGGGTCGTCTCGAAGTACGTGCACCCGGGCACTGTAATGTCCACTCGGTTTTTTTGAAGTGCAATCCGGGCATCTGTTTGAGGTATATAGAACCTATTTCGGACCGCCGTTGTCGAGAGTTTGTACGATGGCATGGGATTAGAGTTTGTACGAAGTCTTTGAAGATGGGACGGTGCCCTCTGGTCTTCAAGCTTCAACTTTCATCCGTTACCCCGCACAATAGCAACTCGGGATTGGTTAGCCTTGTGGGCCATTGTTGCATAGATATGTTGAGACGACTTGGCGTGGCATCGTGTTGGTCAGATGATGATGTTACCCCTTACCGGTGTTATTGCCGGGTTGGGTCGATAAAGCAGACGTTGCTCAGCTTCGCTGGGATTGGACTGTTGCAATTTGTTGAAAGTCCTTATTGTCATCTTTGAGGTGTGTCTGTCTTCCCGATGTCATCGCCGGGCTGATACAGTGTATCTCATTGTGAGCGCCGAGATTGAAGCTGGTTGCACTTGTAACAAGCATTACCGGGGTTAATGCCGAAATTGCTTTCCTTGGGGCTATCACCAAGGTTGGAGGCTATTCCCATGTTTAGGGCTGAGACTAGATACCTCGGGGTTATCTCCAAGATTAATCGGTCTTCTCCGGTGTGTGTTCCGGTATTAATCTGCATGCCTCGGGGTTCTCCAAGATTGGAACGGTTACTCCCAGATTGCGATCTGGGGTTGATGCTGCACATTCGGTAGTATTCGGTATGGTTGTGGATTGTCTTTCAGGGTTCTCTCATAAAAGACGAATCTGCCTTCCTATAATGTTAGTGTCAGTAGTACAGAAAATTTCGAGTGTCTACAGATGCCCCTCTTTATCATACTTATGCATGGCGATGCATGGGTTGGATAAAGAATCCTAGACACTTAAAACGTAATAAGACAAACATGGTACTATGGATAGCAACATGATGTAGATGTATGATGCATGTGTACGGAATTGTAGCCTAACACGCTGAGGATAATTGCTGGCTCCCTGTTGCTTCAACCGGGGATTGGCAATGATGACCAGATTTGATGTATGATCTAAGTCTATCAGGATGTTGATGTTGGAGTTATCATCAAATTCCTGAATAAGGACTGGATCTTACAGAGGTACCTCTTATGTGTAAGAGATCTGTGGGGATAAAACTTGATCTGTTTGAGGATGTGTATAACATATTCCATCATCTATCCTCCTTGATGACAATCTCCTGGTTTGTATCGTCAGGACATGTCCAGGTTCTGTTGGAGTTACTGCTAACAGCAAATGCTGTCAGGGATGCCTGACCTTCATTGACGTGTATTTCACCGATATGTGAATCAACGGCTTAAAAATCCTGTGGGATATACTGTCAAGGTTGCTTGACTTCCACTGTCGTGTAGATCAACGGAACATTGCGTTATGACCCCCCGCCGGGGAATATGGGTAATCGGGTGATAAGAACCCCAAATGGCTCCAGAGCTCTGATAGGTCTAACCCTCTATCGGCTGGAATGATGTCAAGGCTGCTTGACCGTCGTTGATGTGTGTGTCAACGGCTTGAATGTACGTGGTAATCCCCTGCCGTGAATTCACGTTGTAACCCCCTCGGGAGATTTACTGGGGACGTATGCATTGATCGAACAACTGTGTATGCTCTGATGGGTTTACTTACCATCGGCTGAGATAATGTCAAGGCTGCTTGACCTTCGTTGATTTGTGTGTCAACGGATGAACACGCGTTGTAACCCCCCTTGGGGATCTATGTTGTAACCCCCATCGGGGACTCACGTTGTAACCCCCGTCGGGAACCTAGGTTGACAAGGATGATAATCCTGAGAAAGCGGCACTGGACCTGCGTACGGTATTATCGAGCTTGACTGAGATCATTTGAGATCACTGGTATAGTGTACCCTGTGTGTGGGCGAATACCAATGCGTGATGTACCGATTCAAAGTCTCATCAGAGAAGACCAGGATTGTATGCAGTTTTGCTCAATCGCGTGGTGTTTTTATTCTCGATTTGACCTTTTTAATTCGTAAGACCTCCTTTGTAACTTGAACTGGACCGAGCTGGAGGGATGGGACCCACATGGGGGTGCCACAGGTGTACCTGCTGCAGCCGCAGATAGGCCTGCGGCCAGGCGTGGACCATATATCCATCAGCCAGCAGCATTCACAAGTCACTTTCAACTTTTTTCGCTTAGAGAAAACTGCGAACCACTTCAGATTTGCTGAGTTCGGGCTGCTTTCGGCAAATTCTGTCATCGTGCAAGTGTTCCACACTATCCTGGTAACGTATGCCTGTATTTTCTCTAGTTTCTGTCCGTTAGATTGTGAGTTATCGCACGAAATGCATCTAAACACATAGTAGTGGTTATGTATGCACAAATGACTTGATAAAAAATATTCAACATAGTAAATGTTAGTATTAAACCATGCTGAACATAATGATGTGAAAAAATTTGACTTTTGAGACAGTCAAATTGGCACCTTTTTCTGCTATTTTTTGTCCTATTTGAGGTCCAATGAGCAAAAGGTAGAAAGACAAAGTACTCCTAACATTGAGGTTGGCCTTATACATGATTCTTTTGATTTTTAATGCATATATTGTGTATATGACTTTGGGGCAGGTGTGCTACTGAATGACCACCTAAACATGCCTGAGTGTATGTGGATAGTCCTATTTTCAAAGGGGACTAAGGAAAAATTTTTCAAAAGGTAGGCATTAGGTAGTCGTGCATTTTAACTCTATTGTTTGTTAAAGTAAATGCATGCATGCATATAATCATAAATACATCAGAGAAAGCTCCAGGTAAGGAAATACCACACCCTTTCTGATGTGATTTGGAGACTTGTTGTCCAGATATTATGGATCCAGATCAGCCGAGCAGTTCCTATAGGACCAGTTCTGGTGTACGGCGGAGGGCTTCTGAAGTACCTCATCCCTGTTCTGTCAGACAGCCTCGACGGTTGTGGAGGCCGTGATACGTCTTGTCCAGGTAGGTGTTCCAGACGTTGAGGACGAGGAGGTGGATATTTTGATAGAGGATCCCACTCCTGCTGCACCTGTCCCTCGTAGGGAGCTTCCGAGCATTCAGGTGGCGAACCCAGAGTTGATGGGTGATTTGGGCAGACATCCATCGACGTACTTACATGCTAACGAGGTATGGCGTTAGACTTTGCTTTTCCTTCTTTCCTATTGATGAGGATTAAAGGGGTTTGACGTAGATTTACATATCTTGTAGGTTCTAAATTTTACATAGCCTCGAGGGAACTGGTTTAGCATCCACTCCATGTACCAGGTGCTTCATCCTGATTATAGAGCAGTAGTGCATGAGTGGGGATTTGGGGCATTCTTCTCCATCCTTCCCCGTCGTTGTCCCTGGGGTTACCTCAGGGCATTGTCTGAGCGGTGGTTTCACCAGGCTCAGTCACTCCACCTGCTGGATTGCGAGGTGATGATGATGCCGATGGATTGGAGATTTATCACCGGCGTGGAGTTTGGAGGGGAGCCAGTGCCTTGCATGGCGGATATTACCCCTACTGTTGTCAGATCCTTGTTAGGAGTTCCGGCGGCGGCGCTTAAAGGTAGGACCGTCCGTTCAGGTCCTTTGAGCGTGGATGCTGTGAGCGGGCTATTGAGTGAGCCCATGCCTGATGATGTCAGGATCAGGGATCGCGTTCTGCGGCGATTGTTCCTGATGATCATTCGAGGCTGCTTTATAGTAGATAACTCTTCCACGGTATCTTTTGCTTTGGTCAGCGCTACGCGTGACGTGGATCGTATTGGAGAGTACGATTGGGGCTCCTATACCTTTTCCTATTTCCTCCGGGGCATGCGTATGCGCTCACAGGGTTTGACCGAGGCTTGGCTAGGATTTTATCCGTTTCTGCTGGTGAGTATTTCTCTTGTCTTTTCTCATTTATAGGTTAAGAGTGTTTACTGATAGCAGATGTCTTGCCATTGTGTTGGTAGTTTTAGGCCTATGAGAGGCTTCCCTGTTTGCGTCCCGTGAGTGTGTTAGGTTTAGATACCTATCTACGAGGACGAAGATGGCATCATTTGATTCTGCCCAAGGTCCCTGTAGCGGAGGGATTCACTCATTGTCGTATGCAGCTGGAGTTGCTGTCGGCTGACACCATCACCTGGCTTCCCTATTCTGGGGAACACTTGACAGTGGGTTTTAACAATGGATACCCGACTGGGGTCGAGTATTTGATTTCCACCAGGAGAGTTCCACTCTTCACAGATGGCGGTTGGGAGCTCTATCTAGGAGAGCGTGCTCTCAGGAGCACCATAGGAGAGATTCGTATACCGATCTTATCTCCTGTCAGGCATCACAGGCCTGTATCGCAGTCACCCGCCATTGATATCCCATTGTTGGGTGTTGACGAATTTGCATTATCAGAGGGTCCATGTACTCAGGAGACATTCCAGCGTTGGTGGCTTCCTCGTACTATTGGAGCCCAGTCTCGCGCCACACAATTTTTGGGGGACATGGTTCCTGGATCCTTGATGATGATGGATTGGATAGCTTGTGTCCGAGATCCGACTCATGTGACCCAGATTGATAGCTTGACCCGTCAGTTGGACCAGGCACATATATTTATTCGGCATTTGGGTAGAGATCCAGCAGAGGCGTAGTCATTTGTTCCTTCCAACTCAGGCGCTGGCCCCTCGGACGACCCATTTGGTTTTGTCGGCGCTGATCCTCCTCTTTATAGGCCTGACATACCTGTTGAGAGAGATCCAGTGACTCAGGAAGAGTTACATCAGGTGGACAGGATTGATGATGTGGATATCGACACCATTGTCTTCTTCTGATGTATTCTCGTTATATCTTTTGATAGGCCTCTGTTAGATATTGGGTGGCTTTTCCGCATTCTCGCTATATCTTTTGATAGGCCTCTGTTAGTAGTAGGGCGTCTGTGCCCCATTTCCCTGTATTTATAGCTGTACAGAGCTGATGTATTATATGATGATATACTTAGGAATGTATGCACAGTCTTTTCCATTCCCTATATCATATTGTCATCCATTATCTGTTATGCATGTATCATGTTATGCATATGTATGTATGTCCAGAGATATTCGGCATTGACCCCTGGATGGTCTTATGACACGGCCCTCACAGATGTCTTCTTCGACAGTTAGCCGTATAGATCATACCCCACCATCAGTGGTAGCATCGGGTATGTGATCATGGTATGATAGTATGTCACCACCAGATAGGGTGACCGTAGATATATTACTGCAGCATACCGTGACTCTTTTGGCATTTTAGGTTCTTGCAGGATTCGTAGATGGGATGCTAGAGCATTGGCGACCTGACAGACAGGTATTCCGCTTTGGCACCCATGAGTTGACTCCTACTCTGGAGGAGTATGCACGTTTGTCGATGCTGCCTTTAGACAGACCTTGCGTGCATATGGCTCTGGGAGACATGAGTAGACGATTCATGACTCTCACAAGATTGAGGCATAGAGTAGTGCAGGATGAGCTGACATCTGGCCATGTGATCTCTCAGCGTTTTCTATTCGACAGATTTGGCTCAGAGGACAGTTACTCATGACATTCCGGGGATTTCACCGCACCGGAGGATCATTGGCGTCTAGCCAGAGTTGACGTACTGATGTTATGTGTAATATCATATGTGTTCATACCGCGGTATATGGATGAGATAGATATAGGCGTTATCATGGCCGTGAGAGCTCTCAGGGAGGGTCATACCATTGTGCCTATGATCTTGGCAGAGACTCTGCGGTCAGCATCCTATTCCAGTACTTATCCATCAGGAGTGTTTACTGGGAGCTCAGTCCTTCTGTATGTGTGGTTCATGTCACACTTGAGACCGATTGGTACCCTTAGACGGCATGGATATTGGTTTACCCACGATGTGGCCATGCCATACTCCTTTCAGCCATCGGAGTGTATAGATGCTCAGTCCTGGTCCGTATTTTTGGTAGACATCAGAGACCCATTTAGTATATTGCTGTGCTCGGGGCTTAGCTCACCATACAGCTTTATTACTCATGCTCCGGGCATAGATTTCCTCCCTCTGGTCGGTTTGAGGAGTGTGACTACTTATCACCCATTGGCCGTGACGTCGCAGTTCGACCATTTTCAGGATTTTCATCCTTTCACAGGGGCGATAGGTCAGCATTCAGCTGCCTGATACCTCTCAGCCGAGGACTGATCTCGTGTATACGCTTGTTGGGACCATCATGAGGTAGCTGCTTTTACATTGAGCAGTCCAGGTTATTTTGCAGAGTATTTCGCCTAGATGGAGACGAAGGTTTTATCGGCTACAGCAGTATCTGCAGTACTGGATAGCAACGCAGAGGGTGTTGATCCTGTGGAGGACATTGATACCCACTTCGAGGAGGAGCCCGCGCTGGGTTGCCAGCATTTTTTTTGGATTCTCCTAGTACCAGCACTGTTGCGATTCAGCACTCGGCACAATACTTAGAGCAGAGTCTTCAGCTGATAACCTTTGAGAGAGATCAGGTTTGATCTATGATGTCGACTGCTCTGGATGTGAGGGAAGCCGCTCTGTTGGAGAGAGATGAGGCCTTAGCTCCCAGGGATGCCGCTATTGTTGAGCGGGATGAGGCCAGATTAGCCAGAGATGCAGTGATAGTTGAGCGGGATAGTGCCATATCTTTCCGGGATGTAGCCGTCACAGACAGTACTGCAGCGAGGTCCCTTACCACTGACATAATCGCAGAGATGAGCGTATATATTGATGAGCATATGGTCATCATCCAGACGGCTTCTGATCTATTAGGTCGTGTGGATACTCTCATACAGGAGACCACAGCTTTACCTCCTTCTTCTGAGAGGGATGCTATGTTGGGCTTGCTAGCTCGCGTGTATCCTGACTCATAGATTAGCTTGTACTTACCTGCACAGACTAGCTTAGCCATTTTGTCATGTATAGTTTACATCATGTATATCAAACATCATTATATATGACAGGGAAATATATTTTTGGATCACTTCCCTTTTAGATACACCTTGTTATTTGTTTGATATTTTGCCTGCTGCTTCAGGGCTTGTGATCTTGATGTATTCTGAATTCTTCCTGGGTGGATGGACATTGAGTTGTCTCTGGATAGTTCAGAATGGATCATCGATCTGTGTATCCCTACCATCTTTTGGTGTCTTGGGACTGGTTTCTGTATGGAAATGTGGAGAGGAGTGTGGCTTTCCTCTCTGAGATTGACCGCACCACAGATGGTCGCCAGTACTTCTATTCATGAGAAGCCTAGTTAATTCCATCTTTTATGGATTGGCGTTACTCTTCAAGGTATGACCGCAGCTTAGATGGTCGCTGAATCTCTTATTTGGGAGGAGAGGTTGAGTAATTCCATCCCTTTGGTCTGAAGCCGAATGAAACGTAGTGGATTGATGTTTGATCCCAGTACCAACTGACAAGGGTTTGTGGTTTGGTAGGGGGTGAGACCGCACCATGAATGGCTACCTACGTACTCCTATTGAAGAGGAGATCAGGTCTGCGTAGTTCGAACCTGGTGTAAGAGGTTCAATGCTGTATGTGGCAGAAATGGTGTAGGAATATTTTTGTTGTTTTTTGTGAGGAGAGAAGGGTAGAAATGTTTTTGTTGTTTTTGTTTTATTGCGACCGGGCCATATGAAATGGTTGCCTACGTACTCCTATTGAAGAGGAGATCAGGTCGACGTAGTTCACCCCTCAGGGTGAGAAGAGAAAGCGTAATCCCATATGTAGGTCAGAGTGCGGGGATGAGAAAGTTTAATCCTAAGTTGAGGATAAACTGCAGAGGAAAAGTTTGATCCCAGGTATGGGTAGCCAAACTATAAACGTAAGAGGTTCGATCCACGGTGGGATAACCTAAGTTGTATGAGCGCAAAGAAAAGCCAGGCTACTGGCTTGAAAAGTTTGTTTCCCTGAGGGGCAAAGTGCAGAAAAGTTGTATGTGGTAAAGGGTTAAAAACCGGAATGACTGGTGATCTGATGGTTTGACACCAGGGTGTTTGCGACTTACTTCAGACATAGTACCGTTTCACGGCATCTGAGTTGATGAGTTGTGGAAATTCATCACCGTCCATTTCTTGCAATCTGAGAGCGCCTCCCGTCAATACTTCTTTGACAATAAACGGGCCTTCCCAGTTAGGAGCGAATTTTCCCTTAGATTGATCTTGGTTGTCCAGGATTTTCTTCAAAACCAAGTCATATTATTTAAATTGTCGTAGCCAGACTTTTTTGTTGTAGGATCGGGCGATTCTTTGCTGATATAACTGACCATGGAAGATAGCCGTGGTTCGCCTTTCGTCTATTAGAGACAATTGGTGATACCTGTCTTGTACCCATTGATCTTCATCCAGCTGTTTCTAAGGGTTTAAAATCCCCTGACGGTGCGGCTGCCAGTTGATCCGCGATTCCTTGACCTTTGATGGACTTTTGAGTCACATATACGATGTCAAATTGTTGTAGGATCAAATGCCATTTGGACAGCCAGCAATTTAACATGGGTTTGTTGAACACGTACTTGAGAGGATCCACGCGGGATATAAGATGGGTTGTGTAACCATGGAGGTAATACTGTAACCTCATGGAAGCCCATGCTAAAGCACAACATGTCTTTTCGATCAGAGTGTACTTGTGTTCACTGCTGCTAAACCTTTTACTGAGGTAATAGATAGCTCGTTCTTGGCCTCTATCATCCTTCTGCCCCAGCATGCAGCCCATAGCATTGTCACTTACGGACAGGTACATAAATAGGGGAACATCATCCCTGGGTGGTACCAACATAGGAGCTTTGACTAGCTGTTTCTTGATTGTAAGGAAGGCATTCTGACATTCATCATTCCATTTCATGGAGGAGTTCTTCCTTAATAGTTTGAAGATTGGTTCACAGGTTGCTGTGAGTTGGGAGATGAACCTGCTAATGAAGTTGATTCTTCTCAACAATCCCCGGATTTTCTTTTCTGTCTGAGGAATGGGCATTTCCGTGATGGCTTGGATTTTGGCAGGATCCAGCTCAATCCCTTTGTGGCTGACTAGGAATCCTATCAACTTGCCTGATTTAACGCCAAAGGCGCATTTGGCTGGATTCAACTTCAAGTTGTACTTACGCAACCTGTTGAATAACTTTCTGAGATGGTCTATACGGTGATCCTCCTTTCGGGACTTGACAATGATGTCATCCACGTAGATCTCAATCTCTTTGTGCATCAAGTCGTGGAAAAGAGCCATCATAGCTCGTTGATAGGTAGCTCCGACATTGATGACGCCGAATGACAACCGTCTATAACAAAAAGTTCCCCAAGGAGTAATGAAGGCAGTCTTCTCACGATCTTCCTCGGCAACCATGATTTGATGATACCCCGCAAAGCAATCAGCAAAGGAGTACATGTCGCATTGCGCAATATTGTCAATGAGAATGTGGATAAATGGCGCGGGAAAGCTGTCGTTTAAGCAAGCTTTGTTCAAGTCCCGGTAATCCACACAAACTCGTACCTTCCCTCTACGTTTAGGCACGGGCACGATATTGGATATCCACTCAGGATATGTAGACACCATGATGATGCCAGCCTGAAATTGTTTCACAATTTCCTCTTTCACCTTTAAACTCCACTCAGGTTTCAATCGCCTGAGTTTCTATTTGACTGGCTTAAATCCCTCTTTAATGGGAAGGCGATGAAGCACAATGTCAGTGGACAAACCCACCATGTCTTCATGAGACCATGCAAACACATCCTGGAATTGGGTTAATAGTGTAATCATGTCATTCTGTTGGTTTGGGGTAAGGTCTGAACCAATCTGGATTAACTTAGGGCTTTCTAAGGTTCCGAGATTGAAAGAAGTGGTTTGATCAAGGTTGGGTTTAGGTGTATCTTTGACCCATTTTTGAATATCTGGAGGCACCTCAATGTCATCCTGTGTATCCATCAAGGCTGAATTCATCTCTGCATCAAAGGTACAATCCCTGTGTAGGAGAGGCATCGTATCAACAAGTACAGGCACATCTAAATTCAGAGTCCTGAAACAAAATATGCTTTCACTTAGTATATATGAAACGTGTTTGATCATACACAGTGTTAGCATATACTGGCAAAATAAACTGCTAATACTGTATAGAAAAGTAAGCAGTTATTATATTTACAGGGCATAAAGAACTTTTGCCCGCTTTACCCTTGATGACCAATGCAAGGAATGCTGTTCCAATTGGCAAGTGCAAAGTTCGGGTGAACCGCAGTGATGGAGGGACTGTTATCATCCTCCCTGTCTCGAATGATGGCCATTATGTCTGGGCAATCATCGTCTGGGGTGTATCGGTTGGTATGTTCATCATGGACGATGATATGCATGCCCGACATTATTCGGACAATGTTCTCCTTGATTCTCCGCTCTTCTTCTTCGATTGCGGGATCTGGAATAACGATTTTGTTTTCCTCCACTGGTTTCGGCTTAGGAAATAACATAGCCATGACATTGGCTGGCACCTTTACAGGAGGTTGTGCGGACTGAGCACTTGAAGGCGAAGATAAATGCCACATAGTTGAAGCTGAAGGAACCTGTGGATGTTTATGAGGGTTCCTGTGACTAGAGCTGGCTGAATAGCCTAATCCAGCTGTTCTAGTGTGCTTGGTTAAGCGAATAGGGTACTTGATACCCTAACAATCTTTACCCAACCCTTGTCCTGGTTTATGACCTAACGACATCATTTCTTGAGTGGCTGACATCACTTCGGCAGAAATCTTGAGTTCGGGCAGTGGTGCTCCAATAACATGGTATTGGGTATTGCTTATTTCCAAAGCATGAAAACTGACTGGTTCAACGTCCGCATTAGAATTGATGACCGGTAAATCCCCGTGGTGAGGACACTCTGGTTCAGCGTTGACCGTGACTAAGCTATTGTTGACAATGTATTTTAATTGTTGATGAAGGGTGGAGGGGATTGCCCCAGCCATGTGGATCCATGGTCGTCCCAAGAGCAGGTTATATCTCGACTCTATCTTGAGCACATGGAAGGATACACAGAATGTATGAGGACCAATCTCAATTGGCAGCTCAATTACTCCAACCGAATTCCGGCGGGCTCCATCAAAATCTTTGATGATAGTATGGCTACTCCGGATTCGATTAGGATTGATATTCATCTTCACCAAGGTAGCATATGGGCAGATATTTAGGGATGAGCCTCCATCTATCAGGACTCCAGCCACCATATATCCGGAGGACAAGACTGCGATGTTCAACAGTTTGCAATGACCGGTCCCTTCAGGCGGAATGTCATCATCAGTGAAGGATATCACATTGTTGTTGACAATGTGATCAACCAGATGTTGAAATTTTTCATCATCCACGGAAGTCGGGAGATAGGCTTCTTCTAAAACCTTTAACAAGATCTTCCGGTGATTCTCGGAAGTGAGGACCAAGTCCAAAATTGATATCTGTTGTGGAGCTTCTTTCAAGCTTGAAACCACCGTAGCTTCGTTATGACCCATAGTGCGGAGGAATTTTTCAATCTTCTCCGTGGGTATTTTCCCCTTTGATTTGACGGCAGAATTCATCACCCGTTGAGGAAGGTACAGTGGATTTTCTTTTGACACTGCAGCAGTGGTATGTGAGGTGGATCCTTCACTTTCTCCATAATTCCACGAAACTTTATGCAAGCTAACAATAGGATATTGTGCTCTGCACAACAAGTTGATTGGCTCGGGAGCGACCACTTTCAAAGGATTGTTGCTTCCTTTGAGTTAAACAATTGGCATGTCGAGTGATTGATCAGCTTCAGTAGATACGACGGCTACCACACTCTTCCATTTAGTGGGACCTGCATTCTCACTGGCACGTAGCACAGTGTTGTCATCTGCCAGGTGCAGTACACCACTGTCGATTAGGTTCTGAATAAGGTGGTGGAGTGCCTAGCATTCTTCTGTGCCGTGACCACGAGATTGGGAATGATATTGACATACTCCCTCAGAATTGTACCGTCCCAAACGGGGGTTGATTGGAGGTAGAAGGGAACTGATTCTTCCTTCATTGATTAAAATGTGAAGTATCTCCTCCATAGGTTGACCCAAATAGGTGAATTCCCTTTTTTTGGCAAAATCCCGACGGGCCTTGGCATTTGCTCTCTTCGTCACTTTGTCTTCCAGCATTTCATTTTCTGAAAGTGAAGAGGGAATACTCATGACAATGGGCAGGAGACTGGCATGCTCCTGGCTGATTAGCTGACGAGTCACTTGATGCTGATAAGTCACCAGTTCTGCCAATTGCTCAATTTGTTTGCAGAGAGCTTTCATTTTTCATTCCACTGTGAACTGAAACTTGGCATAATCCCATCTGTTATCACCGTCTTTGATGGTTTGGGAAGAATCACAGCTGAAGTTGGAACTCTGTCCACTGCTCCAATTAATCATGTTGACCTCTTCTTCTTTGTGTTGAGGAAGAGGGTTGTCTTGAATGTTAGGTTGATCTGGTTTAGTGACCACGATCTCACCGTTGACTATCAGGTCTTGGATCTTGTGTTTCAAGGCCCAACAATCCTGAGTATCATGTCCAGGTGCCCCGATATGATAAACACATTTTCGAGCAGCATTAAAACCCCTTCCATTTGGGTTGGTTGGTGGAAGTAGATGTGTAATCTTCTTTTGTGTTGTCAGAAGATTAAGGATATTCTCGAGGGTATCCCCTAAGGGTGTGAACACTCGAGGGCATTTGGCTTCTCCACCTTTTGGTATTGGAGGGTTTACAGACTGTGCTGGAAAGGGAGTATAGTTTCTCCTCTGAACAGGCATATTTTGACTGCCTTTTTGACCCTGTAGTATCAGGGAAACATTTTCCTCTTTCTTTTTACGGACCCTCCTGGGGTTGTTCCCATAATTTCCAGACTGGATGTGATCAGCAACAGCTTTGAGTGCAACTAGGTCTTGAATCTTTCCGGATTTCAATCCCATCTCAGCCATCTCCCCATGTTTGACCATTTCAGAAAACGGTTTACCGATGCCGGCTAAAACTCTATCATAGAAGGGAGCTTCTTGTATGTCTATGAACGTCATGACCATTTCTGATTCGGTCATGGAAGGATTCACTCGGGCAGCCAGGCGTCTCCACCTCTGGGCATACTCTCTGAAAGACTCGTTAGACTATTTTTTGATCTTGGTAATTTGGTACCGATCAGGAGCCATTTGAGTTTGAAAGTTGTATTGAGTGAGGAAGGCATGTGCCAGCTCTTCCCAGCTGTGGATTTTGGAGTTGTCTAATCTTGTGTACCATGAACGGGCTTCTCCAGTTAGACTCTTTTGGAATAATTGCATTATGAGCTTTTCATCCTCTGCATACGATCCAAGTTCTCCAATAAATACCTTTAAGTGTGTATAGGGATCTCCTAACCCATCATATTTTTCAAAGTCAGGAGTTTTAAATTTTTCTGGGTAATGAACACTAGGAAAAATACATAGATCAGCATATAAAACACTCCCGTGTGGTCCAATTCCTTTGATAGTGCGAAGGGTCTCTTCCATTTGGAGGACTTTCTTTTTGATATCACCAGTGTCTGGGTCTCCAGTGGGATGGGCAGCATCATAAGTTTTGTTGGTCTGATCCAACTGTTGTTCAGGTATGGTAATGACCTGGGCTCCTCCTTGTGTGGAGGATTCAGCATGTACGGGTATTTTCTGACCCTGTGTAGAATGGTGTAATTCTTTGAGAAGAACAGCCAAATCTGTAATTTGTTTGATTAATCCGTCGAATTCTTTGCGAGAAACTGAATTAAGTTCAGTCTGGTCGGATGACGACATAATTGACTGTAGGCCTGTTGCCTTTTTGGACTTTGAACGGGTAGTAGGCCCAATTGACTCCCTGCGAAAGACTTGCATAGTTTAGTCCTTAGGGAAGGTGAATATTAGTATGCAATGTGATGAGTCCATTTTAGGAATTTTATTTTGCAAAAACGGATGTCAGATGTTTGTAGCATGTATGTATATGTGTACACATTCCTTCATATTTCTCATTACATGGAGATAGATATGCCATGAAATTGTGTAATTTAAAATGAGAGCATGAAGAGACTTTCCTCCGTTTTGGGTTTATCAGAGGCTAACCTATCTTAGATTACTCTCGTGGCTTTTTGGCATGAAGGTTCGCAAATCATCGCAATCTACTTGACGGGAAGTTAATCCGGTCTTTCAACTGGAGCGAATTTGGGTGGTGCCTTTCCTGAGCCTCGGAGAATCAGGCTTCTCACGAGTCCAGTAATCAAACACCGATGGGATAGCCTCCTGGTGGAGGGACCACACAACATACATTCACATACATCGCGTCTCACTGTATGAAATGATGACATGTGCGAAGCACTAATATCATGAACAGTTTATAGTGCAAGGCACTAACATCACAGGCAGTTTATAGTGCGAGGCACTAAATAAACAAGACATGCATTCGTACACATTCATCCAATGTAAATGCAACATCCACACACAAGCAGATAACAATTTTGAAAAGATTAAAATAGCGGCTTAAGTCCTCTTACTGGAATCCCCAGCAGAGTCGCCACCTGTCGACGTCGGGATTTTTAGATGTCCCTTTCCGTTACTTGTTCTTTGGTGTTCTCATTTTAGGTGAGATTTGTTTGAAAAAATAAGTGAAAAAGGTCCGACATGTATAATGTCGACGATGGACTGTTAAGAGTCGCCAGTTGGTTTTTTAAATGGTTGTACCGACACAATCGAGAAAAGGTTTTCACATTGACCCAGTGATGTGACACTGCAATACGGGTCGGTGAAACCGAGATTCATTTAGGGTCCGGGGACTTGGTTATGCTGGGGGAAGGTGTTAGGCACCCCCCGACATTCGTGTTACCACGGTGACCGCCTCTTTTCAAGAAACTATTATCTGAATGTGTGTGTGTGTGTATGTGAGTCAATGTGCTGTTATTTGAAAGTGGTACGATGCCTCGTTCGCACCTATATACGCAGGGTTTGAATTTATGTAAAAATTTAATTTTAGCAAGATATGACAATGATGTTTTATAAAAGAAGTTTTTTCAAACCCTATCGCTCAATAGTAATTGAGGCCTTTTGCACTCCCATTTTTATTAAATGCGCGGCTTGGTTGATTTTATTTGACGGCTGCGAAGCATCCGTACGAAAATAATGTACAAAATAATGCTGACTTCCTCGTGGGTATGGAAACCATCTGAGGAAATTCAGACACCGCAGAATAATTTACAAGCTGCTTAGAGCTGAAAATATCCATCACGGGAAGCGAATCTAGATCCAATGGGATGAATCTGTGATCACATAATTCTTAGGCTCACATGATACCGCAATTTGTATGAAAGCAGTAATCAGGTATATATATAAAAGCCGTAAATATATATATACAGACATGATCACCAACCACGAAGTAGCTCTATGAGGGATCATAAATGTAAATAAAGCTGTTAAAGGCTATCAACCGCCACGGAAGAAAATCTAGGCGAGACGAAATGTACAGAAAGCTGTAAAAAACGGTCAACCACCACGAAGTAAACTCCAGGTGGGACGAAATATATAAATATATAAATATATATATATATATATATATATATATATATATATATATATATATATATATATATAAAAGCATATAAACGCACCGGATATAAAATCCAGGCTCACCGAACAGAGTTTGATAGCAGTTCATATATATATATATAAAAGCGAGTAAACGCACCAGATGTAAAATCCAGGCTCATCGAACGGAGTTCGACCATAGTTTATATATATAAGTGTATATATATATAAGAAAGCAATTAAACGCACCAAACCGAAGTTTAGGCTCATCGAACAAAGTCCGACACACAGTTAATATATATATATATATATATATATATATATATATATATATATATATATATATATATTAAGGCAATAAACGCACCAAACCGAAGTTTAGGCTCAATCAAACAAAGTCCGATACACAGTTCATATATATAAAAATATATATATAGAAAAGCAAATAAATGCTCCAGACCGAAGTCTAGGCTCAACCGAGGCATAACTCGGTAATGTTAGCCCATATATATGTAAATATATATATATATATATATATATATATATATATATATATATATATATATATATATATAGACTGAAATGAAACCACAGACCGAAGTCCGGGCAAAAGCAAGCGACACGACTCTCAACGTGTAGAAGGGTGTGTGCAAAAATGAAGAGAAAGACTCTAAAGTGTATGAGAAGGCTTACAGTGGGCTGCCAAATAAGACTTCTATATCTTTAGAGTGAGTAAACACAGACTTGTGTAGGTACAAAAGAGGGCTGTATATGAGCTCACATGTGTTTAAAGTGGGAAAATACACTGTATGACAAGTGTAGAGCGAATTCTATAGGGTTTTCCCGTCTTTTTTCTCTTAAAAATCAGCACCCCAAGCCTCTTATTTATAGGCAAAAGGTGCCGCAGGTGTACTAGAGGCGGGTCGGGTCGGCCCGATTTGGTCGGGTCAGGTCGTCTCGAAGTACGTGCACGCGGGCACTGTAATGTCCACTTAATTTTTCTGAAGTGAAATTCGGGCATCCGTTTGAGGTATATAGGACCTATTTCGGACCGCCGTTGTCGAGAGTTTGTACGATGGCATGGGATTAGAGTTTGTACGAAATCTTTGAAGATGGGACGGTGCCCTCCGGTCTTCAAGCTTCAACTTTCATCCGTTACCCCGCACAATAGCAACTCGGGATTGGTTAGCCTTGTGGGCCGTTATTGCATAGATGTGTTGAGACGACTTGGCGTGGCATCGTGTTGGTCAGATGACGATGTTGCCCCTTACCGGTGTTATTGCCGGGTTGGGTCGATAAAGCAGACGTTGCTCAGCTTCGCTGGGATTGGACTGCTGTAATTGGTTGAAAGTCCTCATTGTCATCTTTGAGGTGTGTCTGTCTTCCCGATGTTATCGCCGGGCTGATACAGTGTATCTCGTTGTGTGCCCCGAGATTGAAGCTGGTTACACTTGTAACAAGCATTTCTCGGGTTAATGCCGAAATTGCTTTCCTTGGGGCTATCACCAAGGTTAGAGGCTATTCCCATGTTTGGGGCTGAGACTGGATACCTCGGGGTTATCTCTGAGATTAATCGGTCTTCTCCGGTGTGTGTTCCAGTATTGATCTGCATGCGTCGGGGTTCTCCAAGATTAGAACGGTTACTCCGGTAGTATCCGGTATGGTTGTGGATTGTCTTTCAGGGTTCTCTCATAAAAGACGAATCTGCCTTCCTACAATGTTAGTGTCAGTAGTACAGAAAATTTCGAGTGTCTACAGATAGTTCATTTTTGATGGGTAATTATTTGTATTGAGTTTTGTGATTAAATGATTTAATTGATAAATTGTTATTAGAATTAATTAATTAAGTATGAAAACTTAATTTAATAGAAATGTGACAAATAACTATATTATAAGTGGTTATTAAAATAAATCAAAGTAGTTTTAATTTAGTTTGTCAAACAAGGCTTAAATATATTAAGTCTTTAAGTTTTAAATTGTTTTGCCAACCAAAGCCCTATGGCTTTTAGATTTTAAAATTTGAATTTATAATAATATAAATTAATTAAATAAAATAATATATATATATATATATATATATATATATATATATTAGTTATGTAACTGATATATTAATAAAATTATTAGTGAGCGTCAGTGTTAAAACCTTTGAAAAGACGTACGTTAGTTTAATATACTTTACGTATATTGTATATGGCTTAAGCCTAAGAAGAAGTTCAGAGAAAAATGTTTTCAAAGAGAAGAAGAAGAAGAAGAAGAAGAAGAAGAAGAAGAAGAAGAAGAAGAAGGAAAACCTTGAGAAAACAAACATCATCTCCATCTTTTCTCCTAATTCAACCTAGAAAGGTATCAAACTAACCCTTATACTATATTAGGATATTTTGTATTTAGTCTTTGTAAAATTAGGTTTTCATGATTGTGAATTTTTATGCATATATGGTGTTCATACGTTTTCATGTATACGCTTACATGAGATTTTCATAGTTGTTCAAAGGTTTTAATTCACAAAGATATGATGAACATGATGAAATCATGTTCATAGTGTTTGTCTATGAGTTATATGGTTGTTCTAACAATTAAATCCATGTAATTTTGATAAACAAGAGGAATTTTGTTCATAATAATTTTCTGTGAATTAATTTCTAAAAAATGGCTTTTGAAACTATCAAATTGATGTTTGGTTATGATTTATTGTTGAAATTGATCATGTATTATGTTAGTATGTTAAGAATATGAGTTATCACAATTGGAATTACTTGAATTAGTTTAAAAATGAATTCACAATGAAGAATTTCTCTATGAATGTCAAAAGAAGAAGAAAGAAGACAATTAGTGAAATTAATGGTCCTAGTTTGGATGTTTATGTTGTTTAGATGGCTAGAAACATGTTAGAAAATATTAGATTATGTTTCTGTAAACCTATTACACTTTGGGTAGGTTGGTATGGTTGTTAGAAAGGCGTTTGGAGGTCTAATTTGGCTTTCCGTAGTGTTCTAGAGCTGAAATCGCGAGTTAGCAGAAGGGACCCCCGCCCCGACGGGCCCCCTTAGTATTAAAACTCCCGCCTCGGCGGCGGGGGGGGGGGGGTAGGTTGCCTAACCGAATTTTTGGGAAAAAAAAATTGACCGAACATATTTTACTAAAATGAACATAACTTTTTTATACGAACTCCGATTGAGGTGATCCGGAACGAGGCCGAGTAGACCTACAACTTTTATTCTTTAAGTTTTTCAATTTGAGGTCGGGAACAGGGGTAAAAATTGTCATCTTTAGGACTGTTGTGTTTTCGGAGGCAATCGGAGGGCGTCGGGCATGTACATATGCTAGTGTAGTGCTCTTGACGATAAAAGATGTTGTTCTAAGTTATAAAACATGAATTTTAGTATATATAATGATGCTTAACATTAATATAATGATGTATTAGATAAGTTATAGAAGCATAGTAAGCATACACAAGAGAGGCAAATCGGGCGTGTAACGAATAAACGTCGAAACGCCGTGATAAGTGTTATTGAACGTAAAAAGTGTTTTAAGTCAAATAAAATGAATATTATAAGATATGGAATTGGTTTAATATAAAACCTATAAGTATTCCTAGCAAGACTTAAACACTTATATGAATTTCGAATATTACATAAGTCGAAAAGTTAACACAATCTAATTGAACATTGTGTGCTAATTAATAGGAAAGATTATGAGATGTGGAGTAGAGTTTACATTACAATTACTATGTGTTGTTATGTGATTAATAGTTGATGTGTATGATTATATAATTGTGTAGGGCACGTGAAGTGCAGATAATTGTAAGCTGTTAAACTGTTATTGGTAAACAACGATCAAGGCAAGTCTTTCGGTTCCTATTTTCTACGTGGACTTGATGAACTGTTTTAAATTGCATGATATGTTATATGTGTTGTAAGCGAGCATGAAATGTTATACACGTTGAAATCATAAAATGTTAAAGTCAATTTATGACTACATTGTTTTGGTTAAATAATGGTGATTGAGTAAGGAGTTCAATCTTTATATTTGCTATGTGAATTAAAGCATGTATGCTATGTTACTTTAATTATTATGATATGTATGTTGAGCATGTTATTATATGCTATGTGATGCATGAAAACTGTTAGATTTTGCTGGGTTGTCGAGCTTAACCTTGCAAATAACCACTTTTACAGGTTCAAGATTTAAGGTAAAGTTATGTGTTACTTAAAAGACATGAATAAGATGTGATTGTAACGACCCCAAAATAGGTCCATTCCATCCAACCCATTCTGAGTCGTCAAATACATGGTACAGAAAACAACTACAACTTTATTACAACAATTGTCGTGCAAAATACAACAACACATATGCTGTGAGTTTGGATACAAATATATACCAAATGTGACATTGGACACCATCATGTATCAGCACTTCACAAAGGTACCTTACATAAAGGTATAGTCAAAAACTGTTCTAGAAATTAGAATCTTTGGGAAGTGCTCAAGGAAACCTTCGTACATGGGAGGCCACGCGTCTAGGTTATGATAGATATCATATGGCCACAGAATTATCCTTGGTTGACCCAATAGACCCCAAAGAAAAACGAGAAGATTACTATCATATTCTTCCCAATGGTGAGTCTTCTCTTGACTTATCATTATCTCCACTGTCTCTAATTGAGAATTATACTTCAAACAAACACCAAGATTATATAGGTAGTGCCCATAGATATACTCAGCAAGTGGATGAGCACAACCCTGTCCTATGATGACACGAGGTTGTATGTCATTAGACATCTTGTATGATAGTGACAAAACACCCTTCCAACGTTGGGTTCGCCTCACCCTATTTTCTTCACCAAATATAACTACTAAGTGATGACCACCGTTCTATTCCCTTGTTACCCCCGCTCGACCCAGCTACACTCTTATTACCTGAAAGGAATTGTGAAGCAAAAGGGTGAGCACAACTAGCTCAGTAAAGAATATCATGACTAAAGATAATTAAATTATCAATAGCCTTCATCAATAATAAATCAGAGATTTAGAACATATGGTAAATGATAAAAATTTCAACCATAGTTGCAGCGGAACGAGCAATCCATTAGAAGAGTCAAATAGACTATAAAGTCTATTATCTTCTCCATGTTAAAAATCCACTAACAATATTTTATCCATGTAACATCACTCAACAGTTCCTTTTCACAATCATATGAATAACTCATAATCATAATTGTGACTATAAATTTTTCTTCGCACCCAGGACGAAGAATATTTTCATCACCTGTCTTTACCTGAAACATCAAAGATCATGGTTATACCAAATCACAATTCCTGTTCATAATCATACTAATAACTTCATCTTTGCACTACGGGCCAAAGATATTCATCAACAAGTCATCTTTGCACTACAGGCCAAAGATATTCATCAACAGTTCATCTTTGCATTACTGGCCAAAGATATTCATCTACAATTCATCTTTGCACTACAGGCCAAAGATATTCCTCAACAATTAATATTTGCACTACAGGCCAAATATATTCATATCTCAAAGAAATATATAATCATTTCAGAATTTATATACACCATAATTATAACCATGTTAATCAATTCATCTTTACACTTAAGCTAAAGATATTCAATTGTAAATTCAATGGTCATGATCATACCAGTCACAATTCAACTTTGCACTACAGGCCAAAGAGAACCCTAGTCATGATCATACCAATAATCTACCCATCTTTACACTCCAGTGAAAGAGAAATTCAACATCAGGGTTATAAAAATGTTATATATGATAATAAAATCAATATAATCAACATATAGATTTAATCTCAAGAGTAATATTCATAAATCAACTATAATTTGGTTAGTAAAAGAAACCAATTTTGTCGTGAATAGTAACTCGTGAATAGTAACTCATGAATAGTAACTCGTGAATAGTAACTCATGAATAGTAACACCGACTCAAAAAGGTAGAAATTCCACAATAAAATCCATACCAATATTTCGGTATAATGATATTGAAAGAATAACATTACTTAAATTTATAAACAATTTATTTTAATTGTTTACACTTTACTAATTAATGCATTTAATCATCATAAAATGCCAACTCTTACAATTTCATCATCAATAACCAAAACCTTCATCAAAAATCTGCATATACCTCATATAGGATTCTCAAGCCATAAAATCCTATTTTCCAATTTTTTTTTACTTCACATAACATATTTAATTCATTTACTCATAACTAGTATATTTTCATGAAAAATACCAAATCAGTTCCAAAAATATTTCTTTTCTGGAATTTAGCAGAATATAGTCCCATATTGAACATATATTTTTCTCAGAATTTTTAAAAGTCATTGACTATTTTTCATATGGCCAAAATAGCCGAATATTTAAACATTTATCAAAAATTATACTTTTATCTAAAAATTCTGAAATTCACAGGGTATAATCCTATCATATACATGTACTCCCAATAAAAATTTCATCAATTTTGGAGTTAACCACAAGGAGTTATAAGCTGTTACTTTTAAAATAGTATTTTCTCATAAAATTCATAACTCTCAATCTATACATCCAAAAATCACCATTTTTGGACACAATCAAGAAAACTCATCAAAATATCGTTTCAAATTTTTCCAAAATTTTTGAAGGTCAGAAAAATTTCGAAACTGGAAAATATAATAACCCTTAAAATCCCTTACTATCCCTTACAATCCCTTACCTCAAAAGAGCAGTACTTCTGACTGGATATCGGATATGATGCTGAAGGAAACTTGCACTGATGAATAGAAACTCACCAAGTATCTAAAAACTCACAAAATATGCTTCATAATATAGAGAGAGAAAGAGAGAAAGCTTATGTTTCTGGTGTGATTTTCAATTCTAACTTAGCCCTCTATTTATAGGAAAATTTTGGTAGGTTTGACCTGCAACCTGATGGCTTTACCTGCTACTATTCCCACCCACCACATTTGAAATATAATTCAGCACATTTCTTCACCAACCACAAGTGGGGCCCACCAATTCTAGAATTTTCCACTAAAATGATAAACTCCGAAAATTCAACAATTTCTGAACCAGTCATCTCGTAAAATTCATAATAAATCATACGTTCATTTTTAACGGTTTAAAATTTGTGGGCATATACTCAACTTATATATGTATAACATATCCAAAAATTACCACGATCCAACGGTCGGATTAAAAATTATAACCCCCGCAAAATATCTCAAAAACCCTAATTTTTAATACCTCCATTCCAACAAAAATACTGATAAAAACCTCAACATTAACTCCTTCATTTTTAACCACAAAAATATGTCCCTCGTTTATATCCACATAAAATAAATATTTCCTTATCATACGAATCAATAATTAATTATTCACAAATAATATTACAGAATCACATTTATGACAACCAGGCCGTTCCCAGGAAAGAGGGGGCTTTCCAATAAGGATTTTTCCTTACTGGCGCCCAATTAGATGACCAAACCTCTCCTTAGACAGAACTTTCTAGTCATTGCCAATAATGTTATCTAATAATATTATTCAAATAATATGAATTATTGATCTGATAATGGAAAATACTGTGCAGCAACAATTATTGAACAACAACAATATAAAATTTCAACGTAGCAATTATTGAATCAATAAAATAAAATATTGAACAGTAATTACTGTAACAATTATTGAGTAGTGCCTTCTTACGTAAGAATCAATAATTTTAAAAATACTGTGCAATACCGTGTGCTACTGTGCAATAACGCGTATTACTGTATTTTAATCACCGGGTATTCCAACAGTGTTAACAGTAACAACTACGTCGTTATTTGTAAAAACTCAAATTTGTCGTTTTCTTCACCCGACAGTTATTCGTTATGGGGCCCACAAATAGCTGCGCCGTCGTACGAATATTCCCCGACAGAAAAAATATTCCACGACCAAACGAATATTCCCCGACAACAATGATTATTTTATAACCACTTGTGTATTTTGAAAAAATCATATATCACCCTTAACTTTAACATTTATCAATTTAACCATTTACTGAATAGTAATTATAAGAAAAATTGAATACTTTTATTTCATAAAATTCGGGGTCTTACAATCTCCCCTCCTTATGAAATTTCGTCCCCGAAATTTACGTACCTGGTATTTCAAAGAGTTGAGAATACCTTCCTTTCATTTCAATTTCCATCTTCTCTGTCATCATAATTTCTCCATTGCTCATCTCCTGTATTTCAAATAACATTCTAGAATACAGCTTCAAAATAAGTGTTAATTTAACAAATTAACATATCACATAATATCCCGATATTATGACTGACCAACAAATAAGCTTAGGTAGGACACACTAGCGAAGGATTTACTCATCTCTCCCCTCCTAGTTGTATTCCCCGATCTCCGCCAGAGATCATATCCCTAAGCTCTGATACCAAATGTAACGACCCCAAAATAGGTCCATTCCATCCAACCCATTCTGAGTCGTCAAATACATGGTACAGAAAACAACTACAACTTTATTACAACAATTGTCGTGCAAAATACAACAACACATATGCTGTGAGTTTGGATACAAATATATACCAAATGTGACATTGGACACCATCATGTATCAGCACTTCACAAAGGTACCTTACATAAAGGTATAGTCAAAAACTGTTCTAGAAATTAGAATCTTTGGGAAGTGCTCAAGGAAACCTTCGTACATGGGAGGCCACGCGTCTAGGTTATGATAGATATCATATGGCCACAGAATTATCCTTGGTTGACCCAATAGACCCCAAAGAAAAACGAGAAGATTACTATCATATTCTTCCCAATGGTGAGTCTTCTCTTGACTTATCATTATCTCCACTGTCTCTAATTGAGAATTATACTTCAAACAAACACCAAGATTATATAGGTAGTGCCCATAGATATACTCAGCAAGTGGATGAGCACAACCCTGTCCTATGATGACACGAGGTTGTATGTCATTAGACATCTTGTATGATAGTGACAAAACACCCTTCCAACGTTGGGTTCGCCTCACCCTATTTTCTTCACCAAATATAACTACTAAGTGATGACCACCGTTCTATTCCCTTGTTACCCCCGCTCGACCCAGCTACACTCTTATTACCTGAAAGGAATTGTGAAGCAAAAGGGTGAGCACAACTAGCTCAGTAAAGAATATCATGACTAAAGATAATTAAATTATCAATAGCCTTCATCAATAATAAATCAGAGATTTAGAACATATGGTAAATGATAAAAATTTCAACCATAGTTGCAGCGGAACGAGCAATCCATTAGAAGAGTCAAATAGACTATAAAGTCTATTATCTTCTCCATGTTAAAAATCCACCAACAATATTTTATCCATGTAACATCACTCAACAGTTCCTTTTCACAATCATATGAATAACTCATAATCATAATTGTGACTATAAATTTTTCTTCGCACCCAGGACGAAGAATATTTTCATCACCTGTCTTTACCTGAAACATCAAAGATCATGGTTATACCAAATCACAATTCCTGTTCATAATCATACTAATAACTTCATCTTTGCACTACGGGCCAAAGATATTCATCAACAAGTCATCTTTGCACTACAGGCCAAAGATATTCATCAACAGTTCATCTTTGCATTACTGGCCAAAGATATTCATCTACAATTCATCTTTGCACTACAGGCCAAAGATATTCCTCAACAATTAATATTTGCACTACAGGCCAAATATATTCATATCTCAAAGAAATATATAATCATTTCAGAATTTATATACACCATAATTATAACCATGTTAATCAATTCATCTTTACACTTAAGCTAAAGATATTCAATTGTAAATTCAATGGTCATGATCATACCAGTCACAATTCAACTTTGCACTACAGGCCAAAGAGAACCCTAGTCATGATCATACCAATAATCTACCCATCTTTACACTCCAGTGAAAGAGAAATTCAACATCAGGGTTATAAAAATGTTATATATGATAATAAAATCAATATAATCAACATATAGATTTAATCTCAAGAGTAATATTCATAAATCAACTATAATTTGGTTAGTAAAAGAAACCAATTTTGTCGTGAATAGTAACTCGTGAATAGTAACTCATGAATAGTAACTCGTGAATAGTAACTCATGAATAGTAACACCGACTCAAAAAGGTAGAAATTCCACAATAAAATACATACCAATATTTCGGTATAATGATATTGAAAGAATAACATTACTTAAATTTATAAACAATTTATTTTAATTGTTTACACTTTACTAATTAATGCATTTAATCATCATAAAATGCCAACTCTTACAATTTCATCATCAATAACCAAAACCTTCATCAAAAATCTGCATATACCTCATATAGGATTCTCAAGCCATAAAATCCTATTTTCCAATTTTTTTTTACTTCACATAACATATTTAATTCATTTACTCATAACTAGTATATTTTCATGAAAAATACCAAATCAGTTCCAAAAATATTTCTTTTCTGGAATTTAGCAGAATATAGTCCCATATTGAACATATATTTTTCTCAGAATTTTTAAAAGTCATTGACTATTTTTCATATGGCCAAAATAGCCGAATATTTAAACATTTATCAAAAATTATACTTTTATCTAAAAATTCTGAAATTCACAGGGTATAATCCTATCATATACATGTACTCCCAATAAAAATTTCATCAATTTTGGAGTTAACCACAAGGAGTTATAAGCTGTTACTTTTAAAATAGTCTTTTCTCATAAAATTCATAACTCTCAATCTATACATCCAAAAATCACCATTTTTGGACACAATCAAGAAAACTCATCAAAATATCGTTTCAAATTTTTCCAAAATTTTTGAAGGTCAGAAAAATTTCGAAACTGGAAAATATAATAACCCTTAAAATCCCTTACTATCCCTTACAATCCCTTACCTCAAAAGAGCAGTACTTCTGACTGGATATCGGATATGATGCTGAAGGAAACTTGCACTGATGAATAGAAACTCACCAAGTATCTAAAAACTCACAAAATATGCTTCATAATATAGAGAGAGAAAGAGAGAAAGCTTATGTTTCTGGTGTGATTTTCAATTCTAACTTAGCCCTCTATTTATAGGAAAATTTTGGTAGGTTTGACCTGCAACCTGATGGCTTTACCTGCTACTATTCCCACCCACCACATTTGAAATATAATTCAGCACATTTCTTCACCAACCACAAGTGGGGCCCACCAATTCTAGAATTTTCCACTAAAATGATAAACTCCGAAAATTCAACAATTTCTGAACCAGTCATCTCGTAAAATTCATAATAAATCATACGTTCATTTTTAACGGTTTAAAATTTGTGGGCATATACTCAACTTATATATGTATAACATATCCAAAAATTACCACGATCCAACGGTCGGATTAAAAATTATAACCCCCGCAAAATATCTCAAAAACCCTAATTTTTAATACCTCCATTCCAACAAAAATACTGATAAAAACCTCAACATTAACTCCTTCATTTTTAACCACAAAAATATGTCCCTCGTTTATATCCACATAAAATAAATATTTCCTTATCATACGAATCAATAATTAATTATTCACAAATAATATTACAGAATCACATTTATGACAACCAGGCCGTTCCCAGGAAAGAGGGGGCTTTCCAATAAGGATTTTTCCTTACTGGCGCCCAATTAGATGACCAAACCTCTCCTTAGACAGAACTTTCTAGTCATTGCCAATAATGTTATCTAATAATATTATTCAAATAATATGAATTATTGATCTGATAATGGGAAATACTGTGCAGCAACAATTATTGAACAACAACAATATAAAATTTCAACGTAGCAATTATTGAATCAATGAAATAAAATATTGAACAGTAATTACTGTAACAATTATTGAGTAGTGCCTTCTTACGTAAGAATCAATAATTTTAAAAATACTGTGCAATACCGTGTGCTACTGTGCAATAACGCGTATTACTGTATTTTAATCACCGGGTATTCCAACAGTGTTAACAGTAACAACTACGTCGTTATTTGTAAAAACTCAAATTTGTCGTTTTCTTCACCCGACAGTTATTCGTTATGGGGCCCACAAATAGCTGCGCCGTCGTACGAATATTCCCCGACAGAAAAAATATTCCACGACCAAACGAATATTCCCCGACAACAATGATTATTTTATAACCACTTGTGTATTTTGAAAAAATCATATATCACCCTTAACTTTAACATTTATCAATTTAACCATTTACTGAATAGTAATTATAAGAAAAATTGAATACTTTTATTTCATAAAATTCGGGGTCTTACAGTGATACTTGAGGATTTATACACATTAGTTGTGTTATTAGTATTCGAACCATGTTTAAGGTTCCGAATGATGTATTAATGTTGAGTTGTAATATCGTTTCGCAATGTAAACTATTGTAGTATGAAAATGATTATTAATTATTTAGATGTAAAGGTTGAAGATTTTGGGAACAAAAATAGATTGTAATAGACAATTTTAATTATTCTGTAAAATGTCGATGGTTGTATTATCATTTAATGATGTAAAATTTGAGGTTGAATGTATTATTAACAACTGAAATCGAGAATTTAATTGTATGAATTTTGGGGTCGTTACACTCTCAATCTCTTCTGTGTTTATCTTCTTTTCTCAAACCTTCTCTGTATTTTCTATATTGTCTAGCCTTAGGGAAAAATAAGACGCGTACGAAAAACATAAGCTTAGCCACAATCCCACGTATGTCAGTTAAAAAAACAATACGGCTTCAGTTAGAAACGAGCCAAAGACCACAAGGCCTTGTTTGGCTAAGCACCTATTTCCCAAACTAAATTATTATTATATTATTTATATTATATAGTTTAATGTTTCACACTCTAGTTATTTAAATAACTTGTAATGGTAATTAAAATAATTTCTATTATAATTATATTTACGAATAATAAAGAATTATATATCCAATTTAATTAATAAATTAGACACAACACTATATTTAATTTATTTATTTCCTTCAAATTAAATAATGCATTTTAATTTAATTATCTTCTTAAATATTAAGCAATTGATTTAATTTAATTATTTCCTTAAATTAAATCCATTAGATGAAATTATCATTACTCAATTTAATTAACACTAATCGATTTAGTTAGTAAATTAATTCACCAAAATTCCTTAATTATTTATTTTCCTCAATAAATTATTTAAAATATTTATTTAATTCAATAAATATTTAAATTAAATTATAAATTTCTCGATCGTTACATCCTTCCCTCCTTAAATGGATTCTGTCCCCAGAATCACAACTCGAAAAATTTATTCGTTACATTCTTCCCTCCTTAACAAGATTCTGTCCCCAGAATCGCTATACAAAATCAAGCAAACAACTGAGGATAATTCTTCATCATAACGCTTTCAAGTTCCCAAGTAGCTTCCTCAGCATTGTGGTTCCTCTAGATTACCTTAACAGAAGGTATCACCTTATTCCCCAGTACTTGCTCTTTTCTGTTAACAATTTGAACATGGACTTCCTCATATGACAAATCTTTCTCAAACTGTAAGGGCTCGTATTCTATTACATGTTTATAATCCGGCTTATATGGCCTCAACACTGAAACATGAAAAATATTATGAACATGCTCCAAGTTTGGAGGTAAAGCTACCTCGTACGCCACTTCACCAACTCGTCGAAGCACTTCAAAAGGTTCTATAAACCTAGGACTTAATTTTCCCTTCTTGCCAAACCGAATTTTCCCCTTCCAGGGAGATACTTTCAAGAAAACGTAACTACCAACATCGAATTCCCGATTCTGTCGATGTTGATCGGCATATTTCTTCTGTCTATCCTGTGCAGCTATCAATCTTGCTCGAATCACTCTGATGATCTCGACAGTCTGTTGTGCCAATTCTGGACCCAATACCTGATGTTCACCTACCTCATCCCAGCATAACAGAGTTTTGCATTTCTTGTCGTATAATGCTTCGTAAAGCGGTATGCCAATACTTGCGTGATAACTATTATTATAGGAAAATTCAACCAATGGTAAATGATCGTCCCAATTTTCCTTGAAATCCATAATACATGCTCTGAGTATGTCCTCTAGTGTCTGAATGGTTCTCTCACTTTGTCCGTTGGTTTGAGGATGGTATGCTGTGCTCATTCTTAGTTGTGTTCCCAAGCATTCTTGTAATCATCTCCAGAAATTAGATGTGAAACGTGGATCTCTGTCTGATACAATGGACACAGGTACAACATGCCTTGAAACAATTTCCTTCACGTATAGTTTTGCTAACCGATCTAGGTTAAATCTAATCTTGATTGGCAAAAAGTGTGTCGACTTCGTCAATCGATCGACATTCACCCAAATGACATCGTAACCTTGTTTGGTTGTTGGAAGACCTACCACAAAATCTATTGTGATATGCTCCCACTTCCACTCTGGTATCTCCAACGGTTGTAATAATCCGCTTGGCCTTTGATGTTCAGCTTTAATTTTCTGACACGTTAAACATTTTTCCTCGCACTCAGCTACATCCTTCTTCATATTCAGCCACCAAAAATGATGTCTAAGATCCTGGTACATCCTTGTACTCCCAGGGTGAATCGAATATCTTGAGTTGTGAGCTTCACTCAGAATTTCCTTTTTAACTTCTGGTACTGGCTGAATCCAAATTCTCCCTTCGATTCGAAGTAACCCTTTCGAATCGATTTTGAATTTGCTTTCCTCCCCTTCAAATACTTTCCATTTTATCTTTTTGTAGTCTTCATCCTGAAGTTTTGCATTCTTCACTTTATCTACCATTGTTAAACTGTTTCCCATATGGAATAATTTTTCATCGGATTCTGTCGGATATCTAATTTCCACCTCCATCTTAATCATTTCCAACACTAGCTTCTCTTGAGTAGTCAATATCATTAACTTCTCCCGTCCCTTTCTACTTAAGGTATCAGCAACAACATTCGCCTTTCCGGGATGATAGAAAATCTCGCAGTCATTGTCTTTGATCAGCTCCAACCATCTTCTTTGTCTCATATTCAAATCTTTTTGTGTAAAGATATACTTCAGACTTTTATGGTCGGTATATATCTCACACTTCTCTCCATAAAGATAATGTCTCCAAATCTTCAAGGCAAACACCACCGCCGCCAACTCTAAGTCATGAGTTAGATACTCTTTCTCGTAATCTTTCAACTGTCGTGATGCATACACAATAACTCTGCCGTTCTGCATAAGCACACAGCCTAGTCCTTTATGCGATGAGTCACTATACACCACAAAATTTCCTGTATCATCAGGCAATGACAACACAAGTGCTGAACTCAACCTCTTCTTCAATTCTCGAAAACTTTCCTCACATTTCTCCGTCCAAACAAACTTAACCGCCTTCCTGGTTAAATTCGTCAACGGGGTCGCGATCTTGGAAAAGTCTTGAATAAAACGCCTGTAGTAACTTGCCAATCCTAAGAAACTCCTTACTTCTGACGGTGTCTTCGGCTGATCCCAGTTTATCACAGCCTCAACTTTTGATGGATCTACCGAAATTTCGTCCTTATCAATAACGTGACCGAGAAACTGTACACGTTCTAACCAAAACTCACATTTTGAGAACTTAGCGTACAACTTCTCTTTTCTCAATGTCTCCAACGTCACTCTTAAGTGTTCAACATGTTCCTCCTTGGTTTTGGAATATACCAATATATCATCAATTAACACCACCACCAATTTATCTAAGAATGGTTTAAACACCCTGTTCACCAAATCTATGAACGCTGCAGGTGCATTGGTTAAACCAAATGACATAACCAAAAACTCGTAATGACCATACCGAGTTCTAAATGTCGTCTGCGGTACATCTTCTGGCCTTACCTTTAACTGATGATAACCACTTCTCAAGTCTATCTTTGAGAAATACCTCGCTCCCTTCAACTGATCGAACAGGTCGTCGATTCTAGGTAATGGATACTTATTTTTAATCGTGACCTTATTCAATTCTCGGTAATCAATGCAGAGCTACATCGATCCGTCTTTCTTCTTAACAAACAACACCGGCGCTCCCCATGGTGAAACACTCGGCTGAATATACTTCTTATCGAGCAATTCTTGCAATTACGCCATCAACTCTTTCATTTCTTCCGGGGCCATTCTGTATGGTGCTTTAGATATCGGGGCTGTTCCTGGTACTAAATCAATCACAAACTCGATTTGTCAATCCGGCGGAAGACCCGACAAATCGTCTGGAAATACGTCTGCAAAATCTCTTATGATAGGTATCTCTTCTAACTTCGCACTCTTCTTCTGTGTATCGACTATGTAGGCTAAGTATCCTACACATCCTTGTCTCAACAACTTCTTGGCTTGCATCACCGTCAGACAACTTGCTTGTCGAGGTGACTTACTGCCATATAACACTAGCTTTGACAGAGTCATAAGGTTAACACACTTCCTTTGGCAATCAATTACTGTTACATAATTGAATAACCAATCCATTCTTAGTATAACATCAAACTCACCAAATCTAATTGGTATCAAATCAACCCTCATCTCTTGACCCTTTATAACCACTTTACAATTCCTATATATAAATCTAACAGGAATCACTTCCCTATTCGCAATCTCTATACTTAAAGGAAATTCTAATTCTTCTTGAGGTGAATAAATTCATCAGATATAAATGAACAAGTAGCACCCGAATCAAATAGTACATAAGCATTAATTCCATTAATCGGAATAATACCTGACACCATATTCTTAGATTGAACCGTATCCTACACGATCATATTGAAAGTTCTTGCAGTAGGTCGGCTTGACTGTGTTGGTCCAGTGATAGTCAATGAACCACCACCGTTGTTGTTTCCTTTTCCACCACTTGCACTTCCCACTGGCTTCTTAGGGCAATCACGAGCCATGTGATCCTTTGAACCGCAGGTATAACATGCTCCTTTCTTCGGACTAAAATTGTTCGGTGCAATGTGTCCCTCCTGACCACAGTTGAAACACACTCACTTTCCCTTCAAACATACCCCAGTATGGTTCTTTCCACAAATCGCACAAGCTTCAAACTTTTTCTTCTGCTGATTTCCTTGCTGTCCTCCCGCAGTCGAATTATCGCTCCACTTCCTCTTCTGACTGTTACTTCCAATGTTACTTCCACCAGCCTTATTTTCACTCTCATTCTTCCTCTTCTTCTGTTCTTGATTGTGCTTGGTTAAGGCATCGCTTCCACCTTCTGTAATAATTGCCTTTTCCAAAACAGCCATAAATGTATTTAGCTGGAACATTGAAACCTTACTATACAACCAGGATTTCAATCCTTGTTCGAACCTTCTCGCCTTATGCTCATCAGTATTGACTTGATATGTGGCAAACCTTGCCAACTCGTTAAACTTCGCAGCATATTCTGGCACCGTCATAGTTCCTTGTTTAAGTTCCAGAAATTGCACCTCCAACTGATTCTGAGAACTCGCTGGAAAGTACATTTTAAAGAACATCTCCTTAACTCTATCCCACGTTACCACTCCTTATCCCCTACGAACCTTATTTGCTTGCCACCAATAGCTAGCTTCAGACTTCAGCATGAACGTTGCGAACGCAGTCTTTTGATCTTCATTAACTCTAGCAACGTCAAACTCCTTTTCCATTTCCATAATCCAGGTTTGGGCTTCCACTGGATTCATAGACCCTTGAAACTCTGGCGGTCCAACCGCTTTGAATTCTTTAAAGGTCGTGACTTGAGCTTACGGTTGATTCTCAAGTGCACCCGTCAACAAGGTTACCAACTGCTGAACCGGGTTAGCGTTGGCCTCGTTATTATTATTAGTAGACCCCTCAGGAGGTGGTTGGTGACGTGGTTGTCTTCTTCTAGGAGGCATTTTCTGTTAGAATATACGCTTATTAGTTCATTACTCAACTTCTTGGGTATTTGAAGTTTAACTTAAACATTCCAAACTGAAAGCTATAACACATAACATTTCAAATAAACTTTTATTCATTCATAAAGTTTTAAAACATATTAAAGATAACATATTTGCTATAAACATCCACTTTCCTGAACTAGACAAGTTTTAGGATTACATTCTCATACTATCCCTTTATCCATCTCAAATAAGGGATTTAAAATTTTATTTATCCACATAAATAACCACATTTTATTATCACTCTTATTTCTATCTACGCATATTAAGACGTCGTAAGGCTTCTCGATGTTCTTCCTCCATAATATGATACGTTGTTCTACGATCCATCATGAACCACAACGAGTCCTCAAACTGAGGTGGATAATAATTGACTAGATCTTGGGCTCTATCAATCGCAAAATTAAAAGCGTAATCCATCTCGTTCATCTTGTCTTCTTCACTTGGACCTTAGCCTCAGCACAGTCTGCACGTTGAGTCGCCTTCATCCAAGCATCCTCTGCTCTTGCACGCTTAGCTGATTCCTCTTTGAAGTCATCTTTTAATTTCTCCATGTTAGTCTTCATCTTCTCGTTCACTGCCAACAAATCTTCATGCTGACCTTTCGTTTGTACTAAGTCCCAATCCGTGTTTCCAAGGCGTGAGTCGAGTTCTTGAATCTCCACATCCTTTTACTCCATCGTAGCGTGATGCATCTCAACTAACTCCTTCAGTTCCTCAACATTATCCTGTAATTTTATGTTCTGATCATACAAAGCATCATACATCTCAGCTGATATGGAGTTTGGTGGAAACTCCATAGGATCCTCTTCCCCATCATCCTCCTCTAACTCCTTAGAGCTATCCTCCTCGGGATCGGTCATAGGTTCATCCTCCTGAATCAACTGTTCCCGCACAACGTGAATATCCCGGGGTTCGTCATCTCTAGGTAACTGAGGTATCACCTCCCTAGCTGGACTAGATCCTCCTTCGTTAGACATCCTGTCAACAAAATATTTTAAGTTTTACTTAATATTTTCAATACTCGTGAGCACATAAGTTATTAACACATAGCACATAATGTCTTTTATTGTTTAGCTTCAATGGATGCCTTAATCCATTCCTTAAAACCCGATAAGAGTTAAACACCACTATGTTTTCTGTTTTCTTAAGGGTTACTTCCTAAGGTTTCCCCACCTAAGGTTCATAACTTAAAGCTTTGATACCAACCTGTGACACCCCCAAATTCGGGTACTTCATTCCCACAAGATTTAGTGTTCACTATCCAAAACCATTACATCTATCTACCCATCATAAAGGATAAAGACATAATTTAAATAACTTAAACAATAGTCTTTCCCATTAAAGGGTTACATCATTTTAAAAACAATCCCAGGTAATCAAACTTTAAAATTATTACATAAGTTTGCGGAATACATCATAAAAATAAAATAAGTCTTTAACATAATCAATTAAAATAAAATTCTCATAAGTCTTCAACACTTGGACATCTTGCCCTTTCCTTTGCTAGTAGATGACTCATCAATTTTCTCAGCTTTAGCTGCAGTGTTAATTTCAAGAGTGAGCAAACAATTGCTCACTGAGATAAAGAGTAGCCATAACAACATGAGAATGAACAACGAATATTGAACAATAATGAACTTGTTCTACGAATCAAAAAATAGAAAACAAGTTCGAACTTTAATATCTGAGGGTCTTAGGACCATGAACTATGTCTCCGATTTTTAGGTGTTATTACCTTAACCTTAACAGTCATTAGACTATACAGACTCTTCTTAACGTACTTAGGGGAATCATCCCTTTTTACCATGTATTGTGCACAAACATCTAAACGTTACACGAACACAATCCCCTATGTTAGGGTTGTTTGTCTCAGTTTGAATTTAGAATTTCCACAATAAAGAAAGTTTAGTTTGGAACTAGCTTATCAGTGTTTCTAGAATTTTAGAACACTATTCAAATTCCATCAGTAAAGGTTTGCTTACTACTTGAAGGTTTAATACAAGAGTGTATAACTGAACAAGGCTATCAAAATCAAAGATAGAATATCAACAATACATAATTAAATAACATGATACGCATGCAAAGTACTATATTCAAAGAATTAGAACAATCTCATTTGAATTAAAGTATTAGAACAATATATGCTTTGAATAATAATTAGGAAATGAAACTCGCTTGATGTAACGAATTAGGTTACAAGAGCTTGTACAAACATACACAAGATAGATTAGACTTGCTCAACTTTACAAAGAATTTTAGGAACTTGTACAATAATAATTTAGGAATGGGAACCTGCATTCAAAAAGAAAAGAATGAAGTTAGAAAGCTTGCTCAATGAAAGTTTGGGATAATAAACTTGCTCAATGTAAAAGATAAGGTTTAGAAACTTACCTTGTAGGTAAGCTACACAAATGTAATATTGTTCTCTAATTGCCCTACACGTATCATTGGAATCACAATAACAATTAGTTGTATGAATATTTACTTTAGGGGTTTTAACACCTAACCATGTTGGTTAACACCTTTAACGAATCTGAAATCTCACAATAAACTAACATAATTCTTATCATTTATCTTTAACCTTTGAAAACAACGCATTTGGTTCATTACATAACTTTACTAATTCATAGTCCATAATTTCAACATTGTGATTACAACATGTAGTTATATCTTATAACACATTTTAGGTTCCTCTACAATCATTAAATAGGTTATGTTAACAATTCCCCTAGCCATGCTATTAACGGCTCAACTCTGGGTCTGACTGACCACTGGCGCGACCGCGCCGTGGTTAACTTTGAGTCCGGCGCGCCCGCGCCAAGAGGCAGCGTGCCCGCACCATAGGCAGCGCGCCCGCGCTTGACACCAGAAACTGTTTTACAATAACGAAAACAGACTCTGTTCTTAGGCTAAAAATCTCAATTTCACAGAAATTCATGAAACCTAAACATCTAGAACTCTGTAATAACATAGTTAAGCATGCTATACACCATTCTAACTGCATAAACAACACATATACACAATTTAAAGAATCAAAACCACAATTTTCCAAATTTCTTGATATTTTTTTTCATATTTATCGAATTCGATCACCACGAACTCGTTTCTTAGCCAATTGACATGATTCCATTTACGCCGCTTTCGTCTCATAACATACAAACATATTCTAACATCAAATTACAGATTCAAACACACATTAAGCATGAAATTTTGTACTTTCTAAACCATATTATATGAACATAAACACTGTGATATATTTTTATCCCCACAAACCCAAATTTCATATATTTAACAAACAAGCATCAACCATATATGATGATTAACAGATTTTGCAAAACTATATGAACATATATATATATATATATATATATATATATATATATATATATATATCTATGTAATTGGAAATCACGTGAATTGTGGTATATATATATATATATATATATATATATATATATATATATATATATATATATATATATATATATATACCGAGACTAAAAGTTAGAATAGGGATAGTTTATACCTTGATTAGCAAAATAATTAGCTAACCCTCTTCTTCCACTTGATAATCACAGAAAATTCTCTCAAGCTCTCACTCTCAATCTCCTCTGTGTTTATCTTCTTCTCTCAAACCTTCTCTATATTTTCTATATTGTCTAGCCTTAGGGAAAAATAAAACGCGTAGGAAAAATATAAGCTAGCCACAATCCCACGTACGTCAGTTAAAAAAACAAAAAGGCTTCAGTTATAAACAAGTCAAAGGCCACAAGGCCTTGTTTGGCTAAGCACCTATTTCCCAAACTAAATTATTATTATATTATTTATATTATATAGTTTCAATTGTCACACTCTAGTTATTTAAATAACTTTAGCTTAATTAATTTAAATAACTTGTAATGGTAATTAAAATAATTTCTATTATAATTATATTTACGAATAATAAAGAATTATATATCCAATTTAATTTATAAATTAGACACATCACTATATTTAATTTATTTATTTCCTTCAAATTAAACAATGCATTTGAATTTAATTATCTTCTTAAATATTAAACAACTGATTTAATTTAATTATTTCCTTAAATTAAATCCATTAGATAAAATTATCATTACTTAATTTAATTAACACTAATCGATTTAGTTAGTAAATTAATTCACCACAATTCCTCAATTATTTATTTTCCTCAATAAATTATTTAAAATATTTATTTAATTTAATAAATATTTAAATTAAATTACAAATTTCTCAATCGTTACATATGGAAGAGGTAGTTTACTTTCATTGTGATTGTAAACTGACCGTGAAAGAAGGGTTTACGGCGATATGTTGTTTAACCTAGTAAGAGTTCATGATCGATTTAACCCCTCAACAAAAGTATGAAATGTTTTAAAGGAATCTTTATATTCCTCGTCATTCCATCTACTTCATGATTCTTGAGATTAGGGAATATTTGAAAGATAAGAACTTTTTTGAAGAGAAGTTGAGAAGGAGAATAAGCTAAAATTTCGAGGATGAAATTCTGTGAAGAAGGGGTGAATGTGATGACCCGGGTATGGGTGTGGTTTTAAGAAATTTTGGGGACGAAATTTTTATAAGGGGGAAGTATGTGACAACCCAAAAAATCGGATTGTCCCGAATTTAAGTTAAAAAATTATTTATTAATAAAATAAATTTTTGTTAATACTATTCTATGCTATGTGTTTATTAATTGTTCTAGAACCTAGGATGATTATAATACGGGAGGATTTTGGTTACGAGCTAGACTGAATGAGTAAGAATTTTCAAGACGAAAATAAAAAATTTTCGGGAATAAAAATATTTTTAAGAAAAAGACGAAATAGACATTATTCACCCGACAAAACCTAAGGGTTAGGGTTTGAATAACCTAAGCCTTTCTGAGAGTTCGGTATGTCAAAATGACATTCCGTCGAAAGATTTGACGATAATATATCGTGAAAAGTTAAGTAAGCCGACAAAAGTTTTTCTCAAAAAACGTGCAAAAATTGGACGAAATAAAAACGACGAAAAGTATTGTTATGTACTTTTCATTCGTTTAACTACGTTAGGGGAAAACGTGAAGGAAAATGCTTAACCTCAAAAAGTGTTTTTTAGTTTTTTGGAGTTCCGAAGAATGTGTAAAAGTTAAACCGTAGAGGAAAGACGGAATATCTAAAAATATTTGGATTCCGAGAATCGCAGTTTTTCAAACTATCGGACGAATTCTGCAAGACGGAAGCACGAAGTTTCCAAGGGAAGCTTCGTAAATAGTAAGGAGGTGAGTTAAGGAGCTATGAATAGTAACCTTAGGGGTGAAATGACTATTTTGCCCTTAGCTTTGAAAATCTATAAAAGAGAAGTGTTAGTTGATTTCTTTGAAATCAACCAACACTTTGAGAGAGAGAAAGCTTGAGAGCTTGAAGAAGAAGAAGAAGGAAGAGAAAGAGCATGAAGGCTCAGATTGGAGAAGATCGGGAAATAGAAAAGGTAGTGAATCGCCGGCTTTGTCTAAAGGAAGAAGAATAAAGAAGAAAGGTATTAAAAGACCTAACTTATAGATTAATTTTCTTTAAGTTTTCTATGTTAAGAGCATAGCTTAATGAGAATAAGAAGTAAAAGATGTTAAGAATGATTTCATATGGTTGAAATAATGAAGAAATGAAGAAATAAGAATTAGAAGTTTATTTTATAAATTTCTTAAGGAAGTATAAGATTCATAATGAATTTGAACGATCCAAATGAATTATATGAACAATTCGGTGTAAAAAGTAAGGAATGGTGTTATATAACATCAAATTCCAAGAAAAAGTAAAATTGTAATCAAAATATCGATTAAAAACGAAGAACGCGAAGAACACGAAGAACGTTGTTGATGGACATATTTAAAACCATCGTAGATATAACTTGTTATTGATGGACAAGTTTAAAACCATCGCATATAAGTTAGTTACTTATTGCTTGGTTAGGAATGGTAGAAACGTTCATGAAGAACGGGTTGAACTAAGCTATAACGAAGTTATGGTAAAAATTTTATAAAAGACGAACGAGAAATAGAAAGTATGTAAATGAACCCGAATGTGTAGGGTTTCATAAGAAAGTAATAGAATGTAGAAAACGTGAGTCGTGGACTTAAGAATGAACGAGTTCTGAGTTCGTATGACCGAATTACGGACGAACAGACGAAGAACGTTAATAACGTAAAATGAACGAATAATGAAGATTAAGTCAATTGAATGGCATGTTAACGGATTCAGAATGAATTTTTGTCTGAGGGAAGTTGAAGTACGTAAGATAAGGAAAAGAATGGCTTTAGAACGACCTCGTTCTGAGTTATAATGAAGAAGTTATGAGATTGCGAAGTCAGCGTCTCAAGCATGTAAAAGACTTAGAAAATTTTTCACGGATTGATGCTTGGCGCCGCAGCGCCTGTCAAGCCTTAGGAGGCGGCGCCGCAGCGCCAACCCGGGCCATTAGGTACTGGTAAGTGGCACCGCAACGTGAGAGATAGAGAGGGTTTTGGTGCCGCAGCTCCAGACCGGAGAAGAGAGTAAGGGAGACTCGGGCAGCAGCGCGAGGAGAAAGAGAGGAACCGGTGCCGCAGTGCCGGTGCAGGGCAAGGCCCAGTGAGGAGAATTTAATAGCTCAACTCCTGGGGGAAGTGTATAGATAGATAATGAACATGAAGTTCACGTAATATAACACTTAAACAAGTAATTAAAACCTTTAGTAAAGGTTGAACGGAAAGATTAAACGAGATTAAAAGACGGAGAATGTAATGAATGAAAACGCAATGCAGTTGTGATGAACGATCGATCTTAGCGTACAACGAACCATATGGCTTTGATATTAAGAAAAAATAATGAACATGGGGTTCATGTAAGGGGTAGCGAATGAAAGCGATTAAAAACCTTGGGTAAAGGTTGAATGATAAATTAAGAGAAGAACAACGTAAATGTTAAATACGTAAACGATCCTCGTGAATCGTACTCGCGTCGAACGAATATTCTAAGTATACATTGGTTGTATGACTTAGACGTTGACGAAGGTAGTAAGTAAGATATTAAATTATCAAGAAAGCCATAACGAACGGTAACAAGATTAATGAAAGTCCGAATGTGAGTCGGATAGAGAATGCTGGAATGAATGTAAGCGTTAAACACTTTAGCCGACGTAAGGGTTGAGTGTCCGCGAATATTAAACTACCAGAACCTACACGCCGTGTATGGTTTGACTGTAAGATAATGAAGATAATGACGTATAACGTTAAGAAGCCGAGTTAATGATTGTAACTTGGATAAACGTTCCAAGTCGAATGAACCGGACGTTGTAAGATATGAATAAGGTAATGTAAAATGTTTGACGCTATGTACACATAGTATTGACATTAAATGATCGTTCTGAGTATACAAAAGACTGTATGACTTAGATGATAAGAAATGAATCTTGAGGTATGGCATTTAGTTGCCAGAAAGCCATAAGGATTAAGGAATTGACGTAACGAATATTATAGTTTAATGGTTTGGATAAGTTAAGATAAAGTTTAGGTTATGGTACAATCGTAATCTTTGATGGTTGGCATATGGGAACTGGGCTAAACAATTCCTTCAGAGAGCGGTGGTATATACGAAACTGGCAACCGATCTTACTCACTGTGAAAGACAGTGTAGACGAGACGGGAACTTGTTTATGGAAAGCCACTCAGAGTACCATATGGACTACTACTAGAGACGCGATGTGTGTTGAGTCCTAGAAGGGTTATGAGAAGAAGATAAGTATGTAAATCATCAAAGATGATGATCGTATGAGTAAGACATCTCTGTATGTCGTAATGCCGAATAATGGTAAAGGAAGTTGGTCGCGTAAACTTTAATTACAAGAACGCAAACCCTAAGAAGTAAAATTAAGTAAACCAATGCATAAGTCAAGTATATGACTAATTGGTGCATGTGTTTTTCCTTATGTGTTATATAGGGATTGGAATGAGCAATTCAGCGTAAGCTGTAGCTGTGCGTAAGGCAAGATTCCTAACTTCATTTATTTTATATGAATGCTAGTTTCTTAAACTTCTCAGATGTTGAACTTGAGAAGTTTTATCCATGTGCAAAGGTGCTATATTTGTACAAGGTGGTAGCATGTATGAGACCTTGTGCCACAATTTGAACACTTCAGTGTTTCTATGAGATGAACTATTCTATGATTGAACTGTTCAATATGAGAATGTTCTGTTTATATATGAACCGCTATTGTTAAGTCTGTGATAATGATGCTAGCCAGACATGATGATGTCTATGAAAAAGGTAAAAGAACGAAAGTATTTTAACGTGAATGTGACTAATGTTTTAAAATGATAGGAATCGAGATTATTCATATTATTCAAGAAACTTCATAACCGTTGTTCGGTTATTGAAGTCTTAAAAGAATTTTTAAATTCTTGGAGTTATTTATTCAACTGCTATGACTTGTTGGGTAATTGAATGCTCACACTTATTTTAAATGAAAAACATTTTCAACGAACGATGTTAGAAAGAACTTAAGGATTCCATAAAGATCAAGCTGATCGGTATCCAGATGAAGTGTCATTCAGTATGTGAATGAACGTGAAGATCAAGCGAAGACTTGTGATGTAAAATAGTTTAATTAAACAATAGACTAGTTTAATGAACTGTTATGTATCCTTGGTAACGGATAAAAGTCACTCTTGTAAGATGAAAAGAATAATGTATTTATCATTATTTATAATGAACGAGGTTATAAGGTAATAGAACATGGGATTTGAGAATGTATGTTGTTATATTTAACATATAATGATGTATGTTATGGAAGAAGATGTGCTCGTGATGCACAGAATCCGGGTGTGAAGATAGACCAGATTTCGGGGCGTGACAAATGCTCCTACTGCCTTCATAGATATGATGAACTTTTAAGGAATATTTGGATCACTTTATGGTTTTCTTTATTGATGACGTTCTCATATACTCCAACAGCCGGAAAGATCATGAGCAACACTTGAGGCTGATACTCTAAAAGCTTCGTGAAAACAAGCTATATGCCAAGTTGAAGAAATGCGAGTTCTGGCTTGAGGAGGTAGCATTCCTTGAGCACGTGATATCAAATCACGGAATATCTACTGACCCAGCGAAGATTGAAGCAATTCAAAGCTGGGAGCAACCTAAGTCCTTAACCGAAGTACGTAGCTTTCTATGCTTAGCTGGTTATTATCGAAGATTAATGGAAGGATTTTCTTGAATTGCTACTCCATTAACTCAGCTGACTCAAAAAGATACAAAAATCGGTTGGACCGAGAAATGTGAGAAGAGTTTTCAAGAACTCAAGAGAAGACTCATTTCAGCACCTGTTCTGACAATACAATCTGGTTCGGAGGGATTTGTCATATACAACGATGCTTCAGGCAAAGGTTTAGGATGTGTTCTTATACAACATGGAAAAGTCATAGCCTATGCCTCACGACAACTCAAAGAATGTTAGAGGAATTATCCTACTCATGATCTAGAGTTGGTAGCAGTTGTTTTTGCGCTTAAAATCTTGAGGCATTACCTGTATAGGGAGAAAGTGGAGATCTATACGAATCATAAAAGCCTTAAATATTTCTTCACCCAAAAGAAACTCAACATGCGGCAACGAAGTTAGCTTGAGTTGTTGAAAGATTACGATCATACCATTCAATACCATCATGGCAAAGCGAACGTAGTAGCTGACACATTGAGTAGAAGATCATATGCGGGTACGAGTGCGATTTTTTCAACGTAAAGGCCCATTTTGTATGACTTACAAAGGATGGAGATAGAGTTAAAGACTCCAGGGACTCATGTGATGATGTTAAATATACGAGTAGAACTGACTTTAATCGATAAAGTTAAAGCTGCTCAAGTTACGGACCTGGAGCTGATGCGTATGAAGAAGAAAATGCAAGAAGGTGCTATTCCGAAAGCAAGAATAGATGAAGAAGGAATACTTCGAGTCGACTCCATACTTTGTGTTCCCAACGACCCTGATTTAAAGTATAAGATCATGATGGAGGCGCATAACACACCGTTTGCAATCCATCCTAGGAGTACCAAAATATATCGTGATCTTCGACATATATTTTGGTGGAGCAATATGAAGAGAAAGAGATAACGGAGTTTATCTCAAGGTGTTTAACTCTTGAAGATCTATTAAAACTCTCTGTCCTTGACTTCAAAGGAAGTTGGGACAAGTTTTTGTCATTGGTGGAATTCTCCTACAACAACAGTTATCAAGCAAGTATTGTCATGGCTCTATTCGAGGCATTTTATGGACGTAAGTGTCGTTCTCCAGTGCTGGGATGAGGTGGGTTAAGCAACGTTGTTAGGTCCAGAATTGGTACGCATGACAACGAAAAAGATTTAAATGATCTGGCAACGTTTAAAAACCTCACAAGATCAACAAAAGAGTTATGCTGATCTTCTTCGAAAGGATGTGGAATTCAATGTTGGAGATCATGTGTTGTTACGTGTTGCTCCATAGAAAGGAGCTACAAGATTTGGAAAGAGAGGAAAGCTCAATCCTCAATTCATTGGGCCATTCAAAATCCTCGATCGAGTAGGAACTGTGACCTATAGACTTGCCTTACTGCCAAGTATGTCTCGTGTTCATAACGTTTTTCACATATCTAGTTATGTAAATATATGAAAGATCAGAACCACATTATTGAATTAGAACCAGATGAGATAGCGGAAGATTTAACGTATAAAGAGGTACTTGTTAAAATCTTGGATAAGAAGGATCATATTCTACGCTCCAAGGTTATACCTCAAGTCAAAGTTTTATGGAGAAACCACGATGTTGAGGAAATGACCTGGGAGTTAGAATTTGAAATGAAGTCAAGGTATCTTCACCTCTTCGATATACTAGGTACGCACCCCAATTTCGAGGATGAAATTTTATAAGGAGAGGTTGTATGACCCCAACTTATATGAATAAAGATTAATTTCTCGAAATATATTTTTGAATATTATGGTGTGGATTTGATATAATGTTATAGTTGTGGGTAATATTTATAAATTTTGCAAAGTAACCAAATTGTTATAAAATATTTGATTGGTCGGGGAATATTCGTACGACGACACAATCATTGGTGGACCCCACAACAAAATTATTGTCATAGTTAGAAAACAACATAAATATCTTTTTATAAAAATAACGGCGAAAGTTTTACCATTAAACTGTTGAAATACCCAGTGGTAAAAGTACAGTAATTCGTGTGGTTGCATTGTAGCGCACGATATTGATTATTGATGCTTACGTGAGAAGTCACTTAGTTTATTTCAATTATTACTACAGTAATTGCTGCATAGTATCTCACGTTATGCGATTCAATTATTGTCAATATTTTATATTATTAAATCAATAATTGAGATGACAAGTTATTCATATTATTATTTGCATAATTAACAATGTCTAGAAAGTTCTGTCGAGGAAAGGAATTTGGTCACCTAATTGCGCGCCAATAGGGAGAAATCCTTATCGAAAAGCCCCCTCTTTCCTGGGAACGATCTGGTTGTTAATATTACGAGCTATAATAATGATGAATAAATATTATTAAAAATATTGAGGGGATTTTTTATGAAGTATTTGTTGTAAATTTTGCTTATTATTTGGACCCCTATTTACCTATTTTTCAAAATAATCAGTATATATATATATATATATATATATATATATATATATATATAAGGCCCCAACTTTTATGAATAAAGATTAATTTTCTCGAAATATATTTTTGAATATTATGGTATAGAGTTTGATATAATGTTATAATTGTGGGTAATATTTACAAATTCTGAAAGTAAGCAAGTGGTTATAAAATATTCGATTGGTCGGGAAATATTCTTTTTATCGAGGAATATCCGTACGATAGCACGATCATTGGTGGACCCCACAACGGAATAAATGTCGGATATAGAAAGCGATAAAAATATAATTTTTATAAAATAACGGCAAAAGTTTTACCGTTAACTGTTGAAATATCCGATAATAAAAGTACAGTAATACGCATGGTTGCTTAGTAGCACACGGTATTGTACAGTATCTTTGATTATTGATGCTTACGTAAGAAGTCACTACTCAATAATTGTTACAGTAATTACTGTTCAATATTTTATTTTATTGCTTCAATAATTACTACGTTGATATTTTATATTATTGATTCAATAATTGTCATTGCACAGTTTTTTAAATTATCAAATCAATAATTCATATCATTTGAATAATATTATTATTTGCATTATTGACAATGTCTAGAAAGTTCTGTCGAGGAAAGGGGTTTGGTCACCTAATTACGCGCCAATAGGGAGAAATCCTTATTGGAACGACCCCCCTTTCCTGGGAACGACCTGGTTATCAATATTGTATTTTTGTAATATTATTTATGAATAATTAATTGTTGATATATATTATAAAAAAATATTTATTCAATGTGGATCTAAACGGAGGAATTTTTAGCATGTGACATTTGTTGAAAGTTGGTATTTTATCTTTTTCGATAATTCATTCTAATATATTATTATAATATTATATTATAGTAGTATGATGTGATTATATAATAATATATATTTATAATTTGAATGGTAACATTATTATAGTAAATTCATGATATAAAAGTAAAAGGAGGTGGAAGAGAACAAATTGAATCTGAATTCTTATGATGTAAGCGATGATGTCATTGGACGATGAGGTAAGCGATGATGTCATCGGACGATGAGGTAAGCAATGATGTAATATGATCAATGATGTAAGCGACGATGTCATAAATTATGGCAAAAAGACTATTTTACCCTTACTCTGTCAAGCCTATAAATAGAATCTCATTTCTTCATTATTTTTCACCAATTCATTCAAGCTATAGAGAGAGAAAGTATAGAGAGAATAAGAGAGAAAGAAGAAGAGTATCCTGTTACTACACTATTGTAGTATCAAATCTCCTACTAAGGTAAGGAGTATTATTTCTTTCGTATTCATAAGTAATATTATTTTTGTTCAATATTCGTAAGAAATTATATTTTCTACCATACTATGTAGTATGTAAGTAATATTATTTCGTTTCATATTCCTATTTCTACACTTATGTTGATAAGTATTGCTTCTATACTCCATGAAATTAGAAGAATATCCTTGATATTTGTGCTTCATCCAGTATCTTTTCATGGAAATATTATTATGAGCATTCTTGATAATTTTTAATCTTTTTATGTCGGGGTATTATTCATGGGTTACTATTCTCAAAGTACTAATCATGGGGTACTATTCACTTGGTTACTATTCACTCGGGATACTATTCATGACAAAAATAGATTTCGTTTCGGTCCAAATCATTTTTGATACAATATTACTCTTGAATTTTACTTCACAAACCACTATCATGTTGACAATTTAGACATTATTGATTTCTAGATAAATTACATTAAAAATATTTAAAATTTATCATTTACTTTTATTTATTTAAATTCTTATATCATTGTCATCATCATCATGCTTATATTATGATGAAAGTCACCTTTGGCCCGTAGTACATAGATGGGCTGCTGATTGGTATGATTATGACCAGGAATCATTCGGTATAATCATGTCCTGTAATGTTACAAATGATGTGGTAAAAGTTCTCTTTGGCCCATAGTGCATTAATGTACAGTTGTTGGCATGATCATGACCATTGGTGATAACACAAATATCATTGGCCCATAGTACTTGGATAATTCGTGGACGTGATACTAATGAATATCCTTGGCCCGTAGTGCTTGGACAATTCTGTGATATGGATTATTTTTTAAGCTGAGTCTCAGTGATAAAATTGATGATAAACTCTTAAATCATAGAAGATAATAGATTTCATGTTCTACTTGACTCTTCTAATGGATTGCTTGTTCCGTTACAGTTAAACTTGATGTTTATTATATTTTATCAGTTTAACACTGTTGAAGGCTAACGATAATTTGTTCTGCATTATCTTAGTCATAATATTTCTTAGTGGGCTAGTTGAGCTCACCCTTTTGCTTTCATTGTTCTCTTCAGAAAATAAGAATGTAGCCGGGTCTAGTCGGCGAATAGAGTGATGGTCCGAGATGGTGGCTATACTAGTCCTCACTATTTTATGAAATAGTGTGATAATAAATGTAATGAGGACTCCATTTGAGTTTGAATACTGTCTAGAAGACAATATTCGTGTAAAAACTCTCAGCTACACTTTTGTCGTATTGTATTAAAGAAGTTTGTATTTGATTTCTATACTATGTATTTGGCGACTCAAAATGGGTGATGTATACCTATTTTGGGAGCGTCACAGTTGGTATCAAAGCTTAGGGATATGATCCTCAGCTGAGATGTGAGACTAGGACTAGGAGGGGATAGACGAGTAATTCCTTCACTAGTATGACCTACCAAAATTTATTTGTTATTTAATTGGTCAGTCAGAATATAGGGATAATATGTGGCATGCCAATTAACCCTTGTTTTATGGCAGTGTTTGAAAATGACATCCGAGAATGTTGAGAATAACAATGGACAAGAGACCGTTGAGTCATCATCGATAAATAACCAGGATAATGTGCATCAGGAAAATAATAATACTCAGGAAAACAACAACACCGACCAAACAATGAACGATGAGATGTTCAGAGGCTTTATGCAATTCATGCAACATCAGGCGAGAGCGACTCCTGTTCAAAATACAGGTGAAAACACTGGCACCTTTTGGATGGTCGCCGCTAAGCAGTTCAAGGAGCTGGGACCACCGGAGTTTTTGGGAGAGCCAAAACCACTTAAGGGGGAGGCATGGATAAAGCAGATCATCAAGATATTAGATGTCTTGGGATGCTCCGAAGAGAAAAAGGTTCCCTTTACCACCTTTATGTTGCGAGGAGAGGCAGATTATTGGTGGGAATCTGTAAAGCGTACTCAGTCTGCCACACTGAAGATGTCTTGGGAAAAGTTCCAAGAACTGTTCAACGACAAGTACTTTCCCGAAAGTATTCGTCACATGAAAGAGGTGGAGTTCATCAAGCTAGAGCAAAATAATATGACCTAGTCACAGTACGAAGCTAAGTTTGCCGAGTTGTCCTGGTTTGCACCCCACTTGGTTGATAATGATGAGATAATGACGTGGATGTTTCTAAGAGGTTTGAAACCTGAGATACGTTAATACCTAATTTCTCACAAACTATGTTTGTATTTAGATGTTATAAAATAGGGCTCAGTTATTGTAGTGCGATAATGAGTTAACCCAACCAAGAGAGAGAAGCTGGAAAATCGATAATACCAGTGGTAGCAGTCATCGAAGCGGTGACAACAAATGTGGAGGGAGTCGACATGCCAGAAATGGTAACCACTTCGGTGGTAATCATGGCCAAGATAATAGAAGTGAAAATTTCAAGAAGAAGAAATTCAATAATGATGGAAAGACATCTGCACCAGCACCTGTTGTTAAGGAAGGAGAACGACCGCCGGTCGTATGTTACAAATGTGGAGGGGAGGGACACATCAGTCTAAACTGTACGCAGTAGTCCAAAGCATGTTACAACTATGGAAGAGAAGGTCACCTAACCCAATTTTGTCGTGCACCAAAGTCAAGTCCAGCTGGGATGGAGGCATCAAAGGCCGTCCCAGACAAGACAAAACCAGTAGTTCAAGGGAGGGTGTTTGTCGTTACCTCCCAAAAACTGAGGAATCCGAACGAGGTGATCATGGGTAAGCTAATCATAATCTTTAGTGAAGTCTATACCTTATTTGATACCGGTTCTACCCATTCTTTTATTTCTCCTACTTGCGCTCAACGTTTAAATTTAACTCCGGAGAAATTAGACTTTGATTTATCTATTGAAACTCTGTTGGAAGAAACCTTCATTACTTCCACTTTTTATAAGTCTTGTTTGATTAAAATCGGTAACCACACGTTACCTATCGATCTTATATCTTTGAAAATACTTGCACTTGATGTGATTTTAGGGATTGATTGGTTAACTATTCATCATGCAAAAATTGATTATTTTCGTAAGGTTGTTAGCTTTCATATTCCTAATCAACCTATTATACTACTTCAAGCAACCAAACCACTAAAGTCAATCACTGTCCTATCAAGCCCTAAAGCTATTCGTTTATTGAAAAACGGATGTCAAGCTTTCTTAACCCATGTCATGAATTTAAATAAAAATACGTCAGATTTAAATAATATTTCTATTGTTAATAAATTTCCTGACGTATTCCCTAAAGAACTTCCTAGCCTACCCTCAGAGCGTGAAATTGAATTTTGTATCGACCTTGAACCCGGTACGAAACCCATTTCTAAAGTCCCATATCGAATGACTCCTATTGAACTTCAGGAGTTAAAAACCCAAACTACAGGAATTGTTAGACATCGGTTTTATTCGCCCTAGTACGTCTCGTTGGGGTGCTCCTGTTCTATTCGTGAAGAAGAAAGATAAAAGTATGCGACTTTATATTGTTTATCAGGAGTTGAATCATGTCACCATCAAAAATAGCTACCCGTTATCTCGTATTGATGATCTGTTTGACCAGTTGCAAGGCACCAAATTCTTTTCAAAGATTGATCTTTGTTCCGGATATCATCAAATTAAAGGTTAAAACTGATGACATTCCAAAGACTGCTTTCAGAACTCGGTACGGGCATTACGAATTCCTAGTCATGTCTTTTGGATTGACTAATGCTCCTACTGCCTTCACGGATATGATGAACCGGGTATTCAAGGAATATTTGGATCATTTTGTAGTTGTCTTTATTGATGACATCCTCATTTACTCCAAAAGTCGTGAAGATCATGAGCAGCACTTGAGGTCGATACTCCAAAAGCTTCATGAAAATAAGCTATATGCCAAGTTGAAGAAATGCGAGTTTTGGCTTGAGGAAGTAGCATTTCTTGGGCACGTGATATCAAATCACGGAATATCTGTTGACCCAACGAAGATTGAAGCAATTAAAAGCTGGGAGCAACCTAAGTCAGTAACCGAAGTACGTAGCTTTCTGGGCTTAGCTAGTTATTATCAGAGATTTGTGAAAGGATTTTCTCGAATCGCTACTCTATTAACTCAGCTGACTCGAAAAGATATAAAATTTGGTTGGAGCGAGGAATGTGATTATAGTTTTCAAGAACTCAAGAGGAGACTCATTTTAGCACCTGTTCTGACATTACCATTTGGTTCGGAGGGATTTGTCATCTACAGTGATGCTTCAGGTAAAGGTTTAGGATGTGTTCTCATGCAACATGGGAAAGTCATAGCCTATGCCTCACGACAACTCAAAGAATATGAGAGGAATTATCCTACTCATGATCTAGAGTTTGCAGCTGTCATGTTCGCACTTAAAATTTGGAGACATTACCTGTATGGGGAGAAGGTGGAGATCTTTACGGATCATAAAAGCCTCAAATATTTCTTCACTGAAGAGGAACTCAACATGCGGCAACGACGTTGGCTTGAACGGTTGAAAGATTATGATCATACTATTCAATATCATCCTGGAAAAGCGAACGTGGTAACTAACACATTGAGTAGAAGATCTTATGGGGGTACGAGTGCGATATTGTCAACGCAAAGGCCCATTTTGTATGACTTACAAAGGATACAGATAGAGATAAAGACTCCAGAGACCCACGTGATGATGGCAAATATACGAGTAGAACTGACTTTAATCGATAAAGTTAAAGTTGCTCAAACTACAGACTTGGAGTTGATGCGTATGAAGAAGAAAGTGCAAGAAGGTGCTATTCCAGAAGCAAGAATCGATGAAGAAGGAATACTTCGAATCAACTCCAGACTTTGTGTTCCTAACGACCCTGATTTAAAGTATAAAATCATGATGGGGGCATATAACACACCGTTTGTAATCCATCCTAGAAGTACCAAAATATATCGTGATCTTCGACATACATTTTGGTGGAGCAATATGAAAAGAGAGATCGCGGAGTTTATTTCAAGGTGTTTAACGTGTCAACGAGTCAAGACGGAGCATCAAGTGCCAAAAGGTCTATTGCAACCACTTGAAATTCTAAAATGGAAGTGGGAGCACATTACCATAGATTTCGTTACTGGTCTTCCCAAGGTTTCTCAAGGCATAGATATAATTTGGGTCATTATTGATAGATTGACCAAGTCTGCTCATTTCTTACCTATACGAGAAACTTATTCACTTGAACGTCTTGCTCGTATATACATAAATGAGATTGTGAGACTGCATGGTATGCCAGTATCCATATTTTTTAATCGAGACCCAAGATTCTCTTTATGGTTTTGGGTTAGTTTGCAAAAAGCTATGGGCACGGATTTACAATTTAGTTCAGTCTATCATCCTAAAACGGACGGGCAGTCGAAGAGGGCTATTCAAACTCTTGAAGATCTATTAAGACTCTGTGTCCTTGACTTCAAAGGACGTTGGGACAAGTTCTTGCCATTAGTAGAATTCTCCTACAACAATAGTTATCAAGCAAGTATCGGCATGGCTCCATCCGAGGCGTTGTATGGATGCACGAGTCGTTCTCCAATATGCTAGGATGAGGTGGGTGAAGCAACGTTATTGGGACTAGAGTTACTACGTATGACTACGAAAAAGATTCAAATGATCCGATAACGCATAAAAATCTCACAAAATCGACAAAAGAGTTATGTTGATCTTCATCGAAAGGACGTGGAATTCAATGTTGGTGATCATGTGTTGTTACGTGTTGCTCCGTGGAAGGGAGTTATGAGATTTGAAAAGAGAGAAAAGCTCAATTCCATATTCATTGGCCCATTTGAAATCCTTGATCGAGTAGGAACTGTGGCTTATAGACTCGCCTTACCGTCTAGTATGTCTCGTGTTCATAACATTTTTCACATATCTATGTTACGTAAATATGTGGAAGACCCGAACTACATTATTGAATTAGAACCAGACGAGATAGCGGAAGATTTAACGTATGAAGAGGTACCTGTTAAAATCTTGGATAAGAAGGAACATATTCTATGCTCCAAGGTTATACCTCAAGTCAAAGTTTTGTGGAGAAACCACGATGTTGAGAAAATGACCTGAGAGTTAGAATCTGAAATGAAGTGAAGGTATCCTCACCTTTTCGATATACCAGGTACGTACCCTAATTTCGAGGATGAACTTTCATAATAAGGGGAGTTTGTAAGGCCCCAACTTTTATGAATAAAGATTAATTTTTTCGAAATATATTTTTGAATATTATGGTGTGGAGTTTGATATAATGTTATAATTGTGGGTAATATTTACAAATTTTGTAAAGTAAGCAAGTGGTTATAAAATATTCGATTGGTCGGGGAATATTCTTTTTATCGGGGAATATCCATACGATGGCACGATCATTGGTGGACTCCACAACGGAATAACTGTCGGATATAGAAAGCGACAAAAATATCATTTTTATAAAATAACGAGAAAAGTTTTACCGTTAACTGTTGAAATATCCGATAATAAAAGTACAGTAATATGTGTGGTTGCATAGTAGCACACGGTATTGTACAGTATCTTTGATTATTGATGCTTACATAAGAAGTCACTACTCAATAATTGTTACAGTAATTACTGTTCAATATTTTATTTTATTGATTCAATAATTGCTACGTTGATATTTTGTATTATTGATCCAATAATTATCATTACACAGTATTTTAAATTATCAAATCAATAATTCATATTATTTGAATAATATTATTATTTGCATTATTGACAATGTCTAGAAAGTTCTGTCGAAGAAAGGAGTTTGGTCACCTAATTGCACGCCAATAGGGAGAAAACCTTATCGGAAAGCCCCCTCTTCCCTGGGAACGACCTGGTTGTCAATATTGTAATTTTATAATATTATTTGTGAATAATTAATTATTGATATATATGATAAGAAAATATTTATTCAATGTGGATCTAAACGGAGGAATTTTTAGCATGTGACATTTGTTAAAAATTGGTATTTTATCTTTTTTGATAAAATAATTAATTCAAATATATTTTTATAATATTATTTTATAATAGTATGATGTGATTATATAATAGTATGTTTTTTATAATTTGAATAGTAACATTATTATAGTAAATTCATGGTATAAAAGTAAAAGGAGATGGAAGAGAACAAATTGAATCTGAATTTTTATGATGCAAGTGATGATGTCATCGGACGATGAGGTAAGCGATGATGTCATCGAACGATGAGGTAAGCAATGATGTTATATGATCGGTGATGTAAGCGATGATGTCATAAATTATGGCAAAAAAACTATTTTACCTTTACTCTGCCAAGCCTATAAATAAAAGCTTATTTCTTCATTATTTTTCACAAATTCATTCAAGCTATAGAGAGAGAAAGTATAGAGAGAATAAGATAGAATGAAGAAGAGTATCCTGTTACTACACTATTGCAGTATCAAATCTCCTACTAAGGTAAGGGGTATTATTTCTTTCGTATTCATTAGTAATATTATTTTTGTTCAATATTAGTAAGAAATAATATTTTCTTCCATACTCTGTAGTATGTAAGTAATATTATTTCGTTTCATATTCCTAATTCTACACTTATGTTGATAAGTATTGCTTCTATACACCATGAAATTAGTAGAATATCCTTGATATTTGCGCTTCATCTAGTATCTTTTTATAGAAATATTATTCTGAGCGTTCTTGCTAATTTTTAATCTTTTTATGTCGGGGTACTATTCACGGGTTACTATTCCCAAAGTACTATTCATGTGGTACTATTCACTCGGTTACTATTTACCCGGAGTACAATTCATGATAAAAATTGATTTCGTTTCTGTCCAAATCATTTTTGATACAATATTACTCTTTAATTTTACTCCATAAAGCACTATCATGTTGACAATTTGGACATTATTGAGTTCTGGATAAATTACATTATAAATCTTTAAAACTTATCCTATACTTTCATTTAATTAAATTCCTATATCATTGTCATCATCCTCATGCTTATATTATGATGAAAGTCATCTTTGGCCTGTAGTGCATAGATGGACTGCTGATTGGTATGATTATGACCAGGGATCATTCGGTATAATCATGTCCTGTAATGTTACAAATGATGTGGTAAAAGTCCTCTTTGGCCCGTAGTGCATTGATGGACAGTTGTTAGCATAATCATGACCATTGGTAATAACACGAATATCTTTGGCCCATAGTGCTCGAATAATTCGTGGACGTGATACTAATGAATATCCTTGTCCCGTAGTGCTTGGATAATTCAGTGATATGGATTATTTATTAAGCTGAGTCTCAGCGATAAAATTGATGATAAACTCTTAAATCATAGAAGATAGTAGATTTCATGTTCTACTTGACTCTTCTAATGGATTGCCTGTTCCGCTGCAGTTAAACTTGATGTTTATTATATTTTATCAATTTAACACTGTTGAAGGCTAACGATAATTTATTCTGCATTATCTTAGTCATAATATTTCTTACTGGGCTAGTTGAGCTCACCCTTTTGCTTTCATTGTTCTCTTCAAAAAAATAAGAACGTAGCCGGGTCTAGTCGGGGAACAAAGTGATTATCCGAGATGGTGGCTATAGTAGTACTCACTATTCTATGAAATAGTGTGATAATAAATGTAATGAGGACTCCATTTGAGTTTGAATACTATCTAGAAGACAATATTCGTGTAAAAACTCTCAGCTAAGCTTTTGTCGTATTGTATAAAAGAAGTTTGTATTTGATTTCTATACTATGTATTTGGCGACACAAAATGGATGATGTATACCTATTTTGGGGGCATCACAATATATGTGTGTGAAAGTGACATGTGGGGAGGGGCCCACATGTGGGATGAATACAACTTGACGTTAAATCCAGTTAAGTGTGCCTTCGGTGTCAAATCCAGCAAACTATTAGGAGTCTTGGTAAGCAGCAGGGGCATTAAGCTAGATCCCGCCAAGATTAAAGCCATCACTGAAATGCTGGTACCCCAAACAGAAAAAGAGATACGAGGATTTCTCGGGAAAATCAATTTCATAAGCAGATTCATCTCCTAACGTACTACAACTTATGAGCCCATCTTCAAGCTATTGAGGATAAATTCTTCTGGAAAATGGAGTGAAGAATGTCAAAAAGCTTTCCTCTCCATCAAGATGCAACTGGTGGAAGCTTCTGTTTTTGTACCACCAAGAGACAAATTTTTTGGCTTTCTTCCGAGGGTTCGACCGCACCATAGATGGTTGCTTACATACTCCTGGAGGTAGATCAGGTCTTACGTAGTTCAGGTTTTGCTTGAATGGTTTGAAGCTGGTACTTTGTGCAGGGAGAGAGATAGTCTGGGAATTTGAGAGGTGTTTATTAAGTTTTAAGCTTGGTTTGAAGGGTTTTTGGATTATTTGGTTTGATTTAAAGGGTTTTTTGGAATTTTTCTGGTTTGACCGCACCATTGATGGCTGCCTACGTACTCCCATTGATGAGGGGAGATTAGGTCTTTCGTAGTTCAGGCTATGTAGTGAAAACTTGAATTGACTTGATTGATTTTTTTTTTCAAGACCAGGATGGTGATTTGCAAGCTTTTCAGAAATAGTACCACTTTATAATGTTTGAATTGATAAGTTAAGGGAATTCTTCCCCATCCATTTCTTGCAATCTGATGGCTCCTCCCGTCAATATGTGACGCCCCCAGAATAGGTATACATCACCCATTCTGAGTCGCCAAATATATGGTACAAAAACAAATACAACTTCATTAATACAATTGTCGTGCAAAATACGACAACACATAAACTGTGAGTTTAAATACAAATATTGTCTAATAGACATTATTCAAACTGAAAAGGAGTCCTCATTACAATTATTATCACACTATTTTATGAAATAGTGAGGACTGCTGACACAACTGACTGAAAATATCACTCCACACCCCGACTAGTTCCCGCTATATTCTCGCCTTCTAAGAAAAAAAATGGAATAAAAAGGAAAAGAATGAGCTCAACTAACCCAGTAAATAATATTATGACTAAGATAATATACAAAAAATTATCATTAGTCTTCAACAGGGAAAAATCTAATAGAATATAATAGACAACAAGTTTTAGATCAACAACTGCAGCGGAAACAGCAATCCATTAGAAGAGTCAAGTATAGAATGAATTCTACTATCTTCTAAGATTTAAAAGTCCATCATCAATATTTTATCCCTGTAACATCAATCAATATACATCTTGAATCAAATATTCATCTTTACACTACAGGCCAAAGATATTCATTTGTATCACTAGTTGGTCATGTTCATCTCAACACCTGTTCATCTTTGCACTATGGCCCAAAGATATTCATCAGTTAATCATTCATCTTTGCACTACAGGCCAAAGATATTTAGTAATATCATCATTTAGGACTGAGGATGATGAAAAATATCTTAAATTAAATGAATCCAGTGAGACAAAAGGAAAAATATTAGGGATTCGTACTACAGTTTATCCAAGTTCAAAAATACTCCATAATAATCAATTGTGGAGCAGAATTCAAAAATAAAGATCAAAACATGGATACAATCAAAGATAGTAACCATACTAGACATCTTGGATAAAGAAGAGAAAATTTTATTTTTCTGTGAATAGTGTCGTATTCATGAATAGTGTCGTATATGTGAATAGTATTCCCGACACAAAAAGGTAGAAATTCTACAATAAAATTCGTATCAATATTTCGACATAATGATATTGAAGGAAATAATATCATTTAAGAAGGAAATATTGAAGAAAACAGTACTTCTGACTGAAATATCGGATGTAATGCTGAAAGAAACTTGCACTAAATAGCAACTCTCAAAGTACCTAAATACTCACAAAATACGCTTGATAATATATAGAGAGAGAAAACTTGTTTCTGGTATGATTTTCAATTCTAACTAAGCACCCTATTTACAAAAAAATGTTAGAACGCCAAAGGAGACTAAATTAATAAAATATTTTTTTTCAAAATTTTCAAGCACGCCACTTTTGATCAATTTTCAGGACACCACAGTGGGGTCCACCAAAATCAGCCAATTCTACACCAACCAAAAGTGGGGCCCACCCATGTTTAAAAAAATAATTATTTTCGAAACTCCAGTAATTCATAATAAATAGCTCTTTTATCAGAAAAATATGAAGTTTATGTCCATTCCATAGGAAATCGAATTCTCTACCACTTTATAGAAGAAAGTTCTTCCAAATTCCAAACAGAAAATGCCTGAAATCCACATACGGATGATTTTTAATACCTCAATTCCGACAAAATACTGATAAAATACCTCAATATTAATTCCTCCATTTATATCCACACGAAATAAATATTTCCCTGTCCATCCACATAAAATAAATATTTTCTTATCATATAAATTAATAATTAATTATTTACAAATAATATTACATAACCACAATATGACAAACAGGTCGTTCCCAGAAAAGAGGGAGCTTTTCGATAAAGATTTTTTCTTACTGGCGCGCAATTAGGTGACCAAATCTCTCCTTAGGCAGAACTTCCTTAGACATTGCTAACAATGTTATCTAATAATATTATTCAAATAATATGAATTATTGATCTGATAATGGAGATACTGTGCAGTGACAATTATTGAAATAACAATAATATAAAAAATCAACGTAGCAATTATTAAATTAATAAAATAAAATATTGAACAGTAATTACTGTAACAATTATTGAGTAGTGCCTTTTTATGTAAGAATCAATAATCTAACAATACTGTGCAATACCGTGTGCTACTGTGCAACCACATGTATTACTGTACTTTAACTACCGGGTATTCCAACAGTGTTAACGGTAACAACCACGTCGTTATTTGTAAAAACTCAAACTTGTCATTTTTTTCATCCGACCGTTTTTCGTTATGGGGCCCACAAATCGCTGCGCCATCGTACGAATATTTCCCGACAGCAAGAATATTCCACGACCGAACGAATATTCCCCGACAACAATGAATATTTTATAACCACTTGTTTATTTTACAAAATTTGCATGTTTCACCCATAACCAAAGCATTATATCAAATTAACACCTTATTATTCAAAATAATAATTAAAGGAAATTCGATTTTATTTATAAAAAAGTTGGGGTCTTACAACCTCCCCTCCTTATGAAATTTCGTCCTCAAAATTGACGTACATACCTGGTGTTTCGATAAGGTGAGGATACCTCGCTTTCATTTCTGATTCCAACTTCCGGTTCATTTCTTCAATAGCATGGTTTCTCCACAAAACCTTAACTTGTGGTATAACCTTGGTGCGTATGACATGCTCTTTCCTATCCAAGATCTTAACAGGTACCTCCTCGTACGTTAAATCTTCGGCTATCTCGTCTGGTTCTAACTCAATGATGTGGTTCGGGTCTTTCACATATTTACGAAGCATAGATATGTGAAAAATATTATGAATACGAGACATGCTTAGAGGTAGTGCGAGTCTATAGGCCATATTTCCTATTCGGTCAAGAATCTCAAATGGACCAACAACTCATGGATTGAGTTTTTCTCTCTTCCCAAATCTTGTAACTCCTTTCCATGGAGCAATACGTAACAATACATGATCACCAATATTAAATTTCACGTCCTTACGATGAAGATCTGCATAACTCTTTTGTCGATCCTGTGCCGTTTGTATACGTTATCGGATCATTTGGATTTTCTTTGCAGTTATGCGTACCAATTCTGGTCCAAACAACGTTGCTTCACCCACCTCGTCCTAGCATACTGAAGAACGACATTTTCTTCCATACAACGCGTCGAATGGAGCCATACCTGTACTTGCTTGATAACTGTTGTTGTAAGAGAATTCCACCAATGGTAGATACTTATCCCAACTCCTTTTGAAATCTAGGACACAGAGTCTTAATAGATCTTCAAGAGTTTGAATAGTCCTTTATGATTTCCCGTCCATTTGAGGATGGTATGCCGAATTTAATCTTAAATCCGTGCCCATAGCTTTTTGCAAGCTAACCCTAAATCGTGAAGTGAATCTTGGGTCACGATCCAAAAATATGGATACTGGCATTCCATGCAATATCACAATCTCATTCACGTACATACGAGCAAGACGTTCAAGGGAATAAGTCTCCCGTATAGGTAAGAAATGAGCAGACTTGGTTAATCTATCAACAATAACCCAAATCGCATCTATGCCTTGAGAAACCTTGGTAAGACCCATAACGAAATCCATAGTAATGTGCTCCCACTTCCATTTCGGAATCTCAAGTGGTTGTAATGGAACATTTGGCACTTGATGCTCCGCCTTTACACGTTGACAAGTTAAGCACCTCGAGATAAACTCCGCGATCTCTCTCTTCATATTGCTCTAGCAAAATGTATGTCGAAGATCATGATACATTTTGGTACTCCCAGGATGGATTGCAAACGGTGTGTTGTGTGCCTCCATTATGATTCTATGCTTCAAGTCAGAATCGCTAGGAACACAAAGTCTGGAGTTGACTCGAAGTATTCCTTCTTCATCTATTCTTGCTTCTGGAACTGCACCTTCTTGCACTTTGTTCTTCATATGCATTAGCTCCAGGTCCGTAGTTTGAGCAGCTTTAACTTTATCAATTAAAGTCGGTTCTACTCATATATTTGATATCATCACGTGGGTCCCTGGAGTCTTTAACTCTATCTCCATCCTTTCCAAGTCATACAAAATGGGCCTTTGCGTTGATAATATCGCACTCGTACCCGCATATGATCTTTTACTCAATGCGTCAGCTACCACGTTTGCTTTTTCAGGATGGTATTGGATGGTATGGTCGTAATCTTTCAACAGCCCGAGCCAACGTCGTTGCCGCATATTGAGTTCCTTTTGGGTGAAGAAATATTTAAGGCTCTTATGATCCGTATAAATCTCCACTATCTCCCCATACAGGTAGTGTCTCCAGATCTTCAGCGTGAAAATGACTGCTGCCAACTCCAGATCATGAGTAGGATAATTCCTCTCATATTCTTTGAGTTGTCGCGAGGTATAGGCTATGACTTTTCCATGTTGTATGTGAACACATCCTAACTCTTTGCCTGAAGCATCGTTGTAGATAATAAATCCATCCGAACCAGATGGTATTGTCAGAATAGGTGCTGAAATGAGTCTCCTCTTGAGCTCTTGAAAACACTTCTCACATTCCTCGGTCCAACCAAATTTTGTATCTTTCTGAGTCAGCTGAGTTAACGGAGTAGCGATTCGAGAAAATCCTTCCACGAATCTCCGATAATAACCAGCTAAACCCAGAAAACTACGTACTTCGGTCACCGACTTCGGTTTCTCCCAACTTTGTATTGCTTCAATCTTCGCCGGGTCAATGGATACTCCATGTTTTGACACCACGTGCCCAAGGAATGCTACTTCCTCAAGCCAAAACTCGTACTTCTTCAGCTTGGCATATAGCTTGTTATCGCGAAGCCTTTGAAGTACTAGCTTCAAATGGTGCTCATGATCTTCACGGCTTTTGGAATAAATGAGGATGTCATCGATAAAGACAACAACGAACTGATCCAAATATTCCTTGAACACATGGTTCATCATATCCATGAAAGAAGCAGGGGCATTAGTCAATCCAAATGACATGACTAAGAATTCATAATGCCTGTACCGAGTTCTGAAGGAAGTCTTCAGAATATTCTCAGTTTAAACCTTCAGCTGATGATATCCAGAACGAAGATCGAATTGTGCTCCTTGCAACTGGTCGAACATGTCATCAATGCGAGGTAGTGGATACCTATTCTTGATGGTGACATGGTTCAATTCCCGGTAGTCAATACAAAGTCGCATACTCCCATCTTTCTTCTTTACGAATAAAATAGGAGCACCCCAAGGAGATGTACTAGGACGAATAAAACCGATGTCTAACAACTCCTGTAGTTGGACCTTTAACTCATGAAGTTCAATAGGAACCATTCGATATGGGGGTTTAGAAATGAGCTTTGTACCAGGTTCAAGGTCAATAAAGAATTTAACTTCACGTTCTGGGGGTAGACCGAGAAGTTCTTCAGGAAATACATCAGAAAATTCACTAACAACAAAAATATTATTCAAATTTGATGTGTTTTTGTTCAATTCCGTGACATGGGCTAAGAAAGCTTGACATCCGTTTTTCAATAAACGAATAGCTTTATGGCTTGATATGACAGTGATTGACTTTAGTGGTTTGGTTGCTTGAATTTGCATAACAGGTTGGTTAGGAATATGAAAACTAACAACCTTACGAAAATAATCACTTTTGGCATGATGAATAGTTAACCAATCAATCCCTAAAATCACATCAAATGCAAGTATTTTCAAAGAAATAAAATCGACAGGTAATGTGATGGTACCAACTTGGATCAAGCAAGATTTATAAATAGTGGATGTAATGAAAGTTTCTCCTTACGAAGTCTCAACAGATAAGTCAAAGTCTAATTTCTCCGGAGTCAAGTTCAAACTTTGAGCACAAGTAGGAGAGGTAAAAGAATGGGTAGAACCAGTATCTAGTAAGGTATAAACTTCGTAAGAGTTTATGAGTAGCTTACTCGTGATCACCTCATTCAGGTTTCTCGCGTTTTGACCAGTCACGACAAACACTCTTCCAGGAACCGCTGACTTTGACTTTTCCGGAACAGCCTTCGGAGTCACCATTCCCGCTAGACTTGGTTTTCCTACATAACAATCTCAAGCTATATGACATTCCTTTCCACAGTTATAACATACCTTGAATTGTATTGGGCAGTTTGGGCTGATATGTCCCTCTTTCCCGCATTTATAACAAATGACCGGTGATCGTTCTCCTCCCCTAGAAATAGTTGATGTTGGTGCTGATGTCTTCACGTTATCATTGTTGTACCTTCTCTCTTTTCTAATCTCCCCCCGGCTCGCTTCTTCTACTATCATGACCACGATTACCACCAGAGTGGTTAACGCTTTTGTCCGAATATTTTCCTCCCCGCTGGTTGTCATTGCTCCGATGACAGCTGCCACCGGTATGATCCTGGTTGTGGTCCCTCGGTTGAACATACTCATTATCTCGCTCTAATAATTGAGCCCTATTTACAACATCTGAATATAGAGAAAATTTATGAGAGATAAGATATTGCCAATTTTCAGGTTTCAGACCTCTCAGAAACATCCGCGTCATACGTTCCTCATTCTCTACCAAATGAGGTGAAAACCTGGATAACTCTGCGAACTTAGCCTCGTATTGGAACACAGTCATGTTGTTCTGTACCAGTTTAATAAACTCTACCTCCTTCATATGACGAATAGTTTTAGAAAAGTACTTGTCATTGAAAAGTTTTTGAAACATTTTCCAATACATATTGAGTGCGGCTGGCTGGGTACGCTTCACAGACTCCCACCAGTAGTCTGCCTAACCACGGAACATAAAGGTGGCGAATGGAGCCTTCTGTTCCTCAGTGCATCCCAAGACATCAAATATCTTGATAATTTGTTTAACCCACGTTTTTGCCTTGATCGGATTCGGCTTTCCCATAAATTCTGGTGGTCCCAACTCTTTGAACTGTTTGGCTGTGACTAGCCACACGTTGTTATCATTTCCACCCATATTTCGTACATGAGTCTCCCTCGTCTGATTTTGCATGAACTGCAAAAAGCCTCTAAACAACCCATCATTCATCGTTTGTTCGATAGTGTTGTTTATAGGAGGAATATTGCCATCCTGTTGCACGTTTCCCTGGTTGGTGATTAAAGGTGTCACCACGGTCTCATTCACTCCATTGTTAACATTCTCAGCTGCCATTCTCAAATACTGCCCTAAAAAAAGGGTTAATTAAACAAATTAACATGCCACATATTATTCCTATATTATGATCGGCCAAACAAATAAGCTTAGGTAGGACACACTAGAGAATGATTTACTCGTCTCTCCCCTCCTAGTTCTATTCCCCGATCTCTGCCAGAGATAATATCACTAACCTTTGATACCAACTGTGACGCCCCTAGAATAGGTATACATCACCCATTCTGAGTTGCCAAATACATGGCACATAAACAAATACAACTTTATTAATACAATTGTCGTGTAAAATACGACAACACATAAACTGTGAGTTTAAATACAAAATTGTCTAATAGACAGTATTCAAACTCAAAAGGAGTCCTCATTACAATTATTATCACACTATTTTATAAATAGTGAGGACTGCTAACACAACTGACTCCACACCTCGACTAGTTCCCACTATATTCTCGCCTCCTGAGAAGAAAAATAGAATAAAAAGGAAAAGGGCGAGCTCAACTAGCCCAGTAAAGAATATTATGACTAAGAAAATTTACAACAAATTATCATTAGTCTTCAACAGGTAAAAATCTGATATAATATAATAGACAACAAGTTTTAGATCAACAACTGCAGCAGAAACAACAATTCATTAGAAGAGTCAAGTAGAGAATGAATTCTACTATCTTCTAAGATTTAAAAGTCCATCATCAATATTTTATCCTTGTAACATTAATCAATATACATCTTGAATCAAATATTTATCTTTGCATTACATGCCAAAGATATTCATTTGTATCACCAGTTGGTCATGTTCATCTCAACACCTGTTCATCTTTGCACTACGCGCCAAAGATATTCATCAGTTAATCATTCATCTTTGCACTACAAGCCAAAGATATTCAGCAATATCATCATTTAGGACTGAGGATGATGAAAAATATCTTAAAGAAAACGAATCTAGTGAGACAAAAGGATAAATATTTGGGATTCATACTACAGTTTATCCAAGTTCAAAAATACTCCATAATAATCAATTGTGGAGCAGAATTCAAAAATAAAGATCAAAACATGGATACAATCAAAGATAGTAACCATACTAGACATCTTGGACAAAAAAGAGAAAATTTTATTTTTCTGTGAATAATGTCGTATTCGTGAATAGTGTCGTATATGTGAACAGTAATCCCGACACAAAAAGGTAGAAATTCTACAATAAAATTCATATCAATATTTTGGCATAATGATATTGAAGGAAATAATATCATTTACGAAGAAAATAACATCCCTTACCTCAAAAGAACAGTACTTCTGACTGGAATATCGGATGTAATGCTGAAGGAAACTTGCACTGAATAGCAACTCTCAAAGTATCTAAATACTCACAAAATACACTCGATAATATAGAGAGAGAGAGAGAGAAGACTTGTTTCTGGTGTGATTTTCAATTCTAACTAAGCACCCTATTTATAGGAAAATGCTAGAACGCTAAAAGAGACTAAATTAAAAAAATATTATTTTCCAAAATTTTCAAGCACACCACTTTTGATCAGATTTCAACACACCACAGTGGGGCCCACCAAAATCAGTCAATTCCACACCAACAAAAAGTGGGGCCCACCCATGTTTTAAAAAAAATTTGTTTCTGAAACTCCAATAATTTATAATAAATAGCCCTTTATCAGAAAAATATGAATTTTATGTTCATTCCATAGAAAATCGAATTCTCTTCAACTTTGTAGAAGAAAGTTTTTCCAAATTCCAAACAGAAAATGGTCGAAATCTGCATACGGAAGATTTTTAATACCTCCATTCCGATAAAATACTGATAAAACACCTCAACATTAATTCCTTCATTTATATACACCAAAATAAATATTTTCCTATCCATCCACATAAAATAAATATTTTCTTATCATATAAATTAATAATTAATTATTTACAAATAATATTACAAAATCACAATATGACAACTCCCAGGAAAGAGGAGGCTTTCCGATAAGATTTTCTCTTTACTGGTGCGCAATTCGGTGACCAAACCACTCTTTAGACAGAACTTTCATAGACATTGCCAACAATGTTATCTAATAATATTATTCAAATAATATGAATTATTGATCTGATAATGGAGATATTGTGCAGTGGCAATTATTGAAACAACAATAATATAAAATATCAACATAGCAATTATTAAATCAATAAAATAAAATATTAAACAATAATTACTGTAACAATTATTGAGTAGTGCCTTCTTACGTAAGAATCAATAATCTAACAATATTGTGCAATACCGTGTGCTACTGTGCAACCACGCGTATTACTGTACTTTAACCACTGGGTATTCCAACAGTGTTAACGGTAACAACTAAGCCGTTATTTGTAAAAACTCAAACTTGTCGTTTTCTTCATCCGACCATTTTCCGTTATGGGGCCCACAAATAGCTGCGCCATCATACGAATATTCTCTGACAGCAAGAATATTCCACGACCAAACGAATATTCCCCGACAACAATGAATATTTTATAACCACTTGTTTATTTTATAAAATTTGCACATTTCACCCATAACCAAAGTATTATATCAAATTAACACCTTATTATTCAAAATAATAATTAGAGAAAATTTGATTTTATTTATAAAAAAGTTGGGGTCTTACACAATACTTCCTTGATAATGAAAGGGCCTTCCCAGTTCGAGGCAAACTTTCTTTTAGCTTCATCTTAATTAGAGAGTACTTTCTTTAGTACCAAGTCATTCTCTTTGAATTTTCGGAGTCGGACTCTCTTGTTGTATGACCGAGCAATCCTTTGCCGATACAACTGACCATGAAAGATGGCTGCAGCCCTCCTCTCATCTATCAGAGATAGCTTGTTATATCGGTCTTGCAACCACTAATCTTCATCCATCGGAGAATCCATTAACACTCTTAAGGACTCCATTTCTACTTCTATGGGGAGTATTGCTTCTATGCCATAGACCAGTGAAGTACGTATTGATGTTCTGTAGGCTAATAGAGCCAGAGGGAACAAGTCAGGCCATCCCTTATGGTTGGCGGACTTCTTTTGCATAATTTTTTGGATATTATTGTTAGCTGCTTCGACAACACCATTCATCTTAGGACGATAAATGACGGAATTAAGATGTTTAATGTGGAACTTGGTACACAATTCCTTTATCATCTGGTTGTTCAAATTCTCAGCATTGTCCAATACGATCACCTCCAGCTGTCTATACGACAAATGATATTGTTTTTGATGAAACCAATGATTACTTCCTTAGTAACTTTGGGAAAGGAAGCAGCTTCTACCCACTTTTTGAAGTAATCAATCACAGTGAAGATGAATCGATGACCGTTGATTGCTTTAGGTTCTATTGACCCAATCACGTCCATTCCTCACATTGAAAAGAGCCACAGTGAATTCATAAAATGTAATTCGTTTTGAAGAGGGTGTAGGGTATTTCCATGGACTTGGCATTGATAGCATCTCTTCACGTGATCATCATAGTTAGCTTTGAGAGAGACCCAATAATGCCCTGTTTTTAATATCTTCTTGGCAAGTAAAGGACCACTCATGTATGGACCACATACTCCACCATGGACTTCATCCATTAGTCTTTGGGCTTGATCTTTATCTAGGAATCTTAGAAGGTTTATTCCCGCATCCCTTTTGTAAAGTGCGTCTCCGCTCAAATAAAATTTCATGACAATTTTATGGATCCGCTTTCTTTCAGCTTAACTTACATTAGCGGGTGTAGAGCCATCTCGAAGATATTCTTTGATGTCATGATATCAAGGCTGTTTGATGGGAGGTAGTTCATCTGATACTTTTCCAATGTAATTTTCATAGGCTGGTGCCTTTTGACATACAACTTTGATATCAGGAATTCCCATCTTATCAGATATATGGATCAAGGAAGCCAATGTTGCCAATGCATCAACAAAGTCATTCATACTTAGAGGGATGTGGATAAAGGTTATTTCCTTAAACTCCATAGCCATCTTGATACCTTGCCGATGATAGGGCAACAGATGTAATTCTTTGCTATAATACTCCCCGGTGGTTTGTTTTATGACCAAATTAGAATCCCCAAAGACTAACAACCATTTGATACCCATGGATTGGGCCAATTTCAATCCCATTATACAACTTTCATACTCAGCTGTGTTGTTGGTGTTGACAAATTATAGCTTGATGGCAATGGGATACTGTTCTCCCAAAATAGATACCAGAACTATCCCTGTTCCAGCACCTTCCGTGTTTACGGCTCCATTAAAATATAATTTCTAAGATCGGACTGTATTTTCCTGATGGATTTGTTAAATTTTCATTATTCCTTCATCCAATAAATATGTTTCCAAGGGTTCAAAATTCCCTGATGGTGCTTCGGCCAATTGATCTGCAATTCATTGACCTTTGATGGACTTTTGAGTTACGTAGATGATATCGAACTGTTGTAGGATCAACTGTCATTTGGAAAATCGGCAATTCAAAATAGGTTTGTTGAATACTTACTTCAGAGGATCCATGCGGGATATGAGATAGGTTGTGTACCTATGAAGATAATGTTGTAATCTTATGGCGGCCCATGCTAACACACAACAGGTCTTTTCAATCAAAATGTACTTCTACTCGTCGCTACTGAATCTTTTGCTGAGGTAATATATAGCTCTTTCCTTTCCTCTATTATCTTTTTGCCCCAGCATTCGGCCCATAACATTGACATTGACTGACAGGTACATAAATATAGGAATCTTTCCCTTTGGGGGTACCAAGACAGGAGCTTCCGCCAATTTCTTTTTGACGGAGAGGAAGGCTTTTTGACAATCTTCATTCTACTTTATAGAGTAATTTTTCCTTAATAGCTTAAATATGAACTGACATGTTGCCGTGAGTTGAGATATCAATCTGTTTATGAAATTGATTCTCCCCAGAAATCCCCATATCTCCTTTTCTGTTCGGGGCACGGCCATCTTAGGGATGACTTTAATTTTGGCGGGATCTAGTTCAATGCCTCTATTGCTCACTATAAATCCCAACAACTTACCTGATTTGACACCGAAGGCACACTTGGCCAGATTCAGCTTCAAGTTGTATTTACGCAACCAGTTGAAAAGCTTTTTAAGGTGGTCGATATGGTCATCTTCTACTACTAGAAATTCAACCTATTGCGACGAGCTTTAGCAACGTTCGGCACGGAACCGTAGCAATAGGCTTCTATAGCGACGGTCACGGACCAACCGCTGGTATATGTCTCAATAGAGAGCCTATTCCGAGGGTCATATTCTGGCCGTCGATATAGAGCATTTTTTGGGCCTTTTTAGCGAGGGTCATGAGATGGTTGCACAAAACCCTCCCATTCCCCCCACCCCAATTCATTTCAGTTCTGTATCGTGTTCTAGCTCAATCCTCTGACTCCCTATCTCAAAACCTAAATCCTCTAATCTCTCTCATCAGCTACTCTAAATTGCCAAAACCTAAATCTTCTTAACCGAATCACACCCTAAGTACGGCCACTCTCAATCGAAGGTCAATCGAACCAAAGGCTTCCCTCAATCGAAGGTTCCTCCAATCAAAGCATAAACAGAAAGATGGCGATAGAGATCGAGAAGTGAAATGAATTAGCGAGGGAAGTGAGTTGTTCAACAAAATTGATGGCGAAACAAGGCGAAGGATTGAAGCAATACTATCTCCAACACTTCCACGATCTTCAGCTACATGTGAAATTTTTTGACTGCATTCAGTTCAGCTTTATTTTTTGATCTGGTTGTGAATAATTTTTGACTGTGTTCTGGGTTTCATGAACTTTTGGGGGTTTATTATATAGGGCTTTTTATTTGTGTTGATTGATAGATATATAGTGGAAGTGTTGATGGTATTTTTCCTGGGTTAAACTTGAATTCTTTATCATTTGGGGGTACTCTCTGTTGATTTTGTGTCGTTTGTGATGAAGGTTCGATTTTTCGTCAAGCTCTGATGATTTTTTTATTGATTTTGGATTTCTACAGGTTTTTATGTAGGCAGGATCAGTGAATGTTTTCCATTTTAAGTAATTGAGTTGAAATTGTTGAGTTTTAATGAAATTGAAGGTATAATATCTAATTGGAAAGAAAATTAATTTTGGGTATAATAGATTGACATTAATTTTTAGATCTTTGAATTTCAAAGAAAATTTTGTGCCGTTGATTCTTCCACTTTATTTATAATTTGGGTTTGATATTTTCAAAATATTGTTAAATCTAACTGTTTTTATATGTGCCCTTTGCTTTTGTGCGATATATTCTGCTATATCAAATATAACATAATACTAATGGTTCAAGTTTGAGGCAGCAAGAGACTTTAGGGCTTTGTTGAAGCTCCTGAGCATAACGAGTCGAAGCTAAAATATGAGGTTAAGAAATAGAGGTTAAGGCAGTGTGCAAAATGATTGAACTTCACTGGAAGATTCTTTCTTTTGATGCACCCATCTTTGTTATTTGATGCTTTCAAATTATTTTCTGATTGTAAAAAAGTTGTTGAAGCTGAAACATTTCTTAATTGTAAGCATTTTGATTTTTCCAATTGCCTTGGTTTCTTTGATTGCATTTGAGTTTTAGCCTACAGGTTTTCTGGTTTAAGCAATTTTCAAGACTTAAAATTATTGCAAGCAACTGATGGCATCAAGATTAAAATTGGTACTCGTTCTGCGTTATGAGGTAATCTGGAGTACTTCATATATCTCCCGGAGAAATTATAATTATTTGTAAATTGAAGACATTCTGAAATTATAATTATTTGTAAGGTTATGTTTTTCTACAAAATGTCAATTAGGCAACTTTTTCTACAAAATTATTATTGTGTAATGGAAAATTAAAAATATATATATTTTTATAAGTAAATGCAAGTGATATGTTGGTTGCACCCTCCTCTGCTCATGAATAATATTTTGTGGATATCCAAAGTGGAGCTATGAAGAGCATGCGAGTTATTTATGAAATAATGTGTATATATATATATAGAATACAGATATGTCCTATAGACAAATGATCGGAATGATTATTATATTTATTATTTAAATAAATTTAATCCAGTTCTTGATAATATCTTTTACATGCAGGTTGTGGAGGCAAAAGTTCACCAATTAGACCTTTCACTTGAACGCATTTTTCTTTCATTAAAGGAAATAGTGGTATTGCTCTTGCTTGTTTGATATATGGATATCAGTAATTAATTAATGAAGCTATTCACTACATTTGACTTGAGCTAATTTATTTTAGTATGTCTATTAAGTTTGTCATCTTATGTAAACGTCTGCTCTACTATTTCAGGTCACAAAAGATGTATCCCTTCTATTTGTAGCTTTGTGTTGTGTTGGGCTGTGTGTACTGTGCAGAGTGTCGTGTTGATAGGCAGGTTTCTGTACTGCTGGCTCATATAGTCTATGTTGCTGCTCGGGTTTTGGTTTGCTTGCTGGGATGCTACAGTTGGTTGACTGCTATCTATTTTGGGTTTCATATGTAGCTGGGGTTTTTAACCCGATGTTATGTGTTGCTGCTGGCTGCTGCTATGTGTTGTGTTGTTGAGCTGATTTGGTAGGGTTGTGTGCTGCATGGGAGGGCTGTTTGCTGGTGCTGTGTTTGTGCTGCTTGCTTGGTTCTACGGGTTGCTTTTACTGCTAATGTGGACCTTAACAGCTGTTGTTACAGCACTGTTGTGTTCCTACTGCTGCTGTGGACTTGTGCAGTTTTCTCTTGGCTGCGTGTGGTTCTGCTCCTACTGCACTTGGTCTTGGATCATGTTGGGATGGGAGGTTGAGCTGTTATTCTTTTGGTAGTTGCATTTGTGCTTTGCTAGGTAGCTCTGAGAGTGCAACACCTTCAGCAAGACACGCTGTGAAATCTACACCTGCATAACCCAGACCAATTGTAATGTTGTAATGTTGTGAATGATTATAATGTTATAAAATATCTCATCTTATATTGTAATGTTGTAATGTGAATGATTTTAAATGATGTATATAATATTTTTTATATTTTATTTTATATTGTATTTATTTTTGTTGAATAAATGTGCATTATTAATTATTTTTTTTTTAAATATAAAAAGGCTATAGCGACGGTCATCGACCGTAGCTATAATATTCTATAAAATATAGGCCTATAGCGACGGTCGTGACTGTAGCAATAACTTTCAGCGACCGTTGGTAAAGAGAAAATACACGATTTTGACATGACCTATAGCTAGGGTCGGTGACCGTCGCTATAGGCCAAAAGACCGTCGCTATAGGCTTTACCGACGGGCTCTATAGCGACGGTCGGCGACCGTCGCTAAAACTTTTAGCGACGGTCTTTTGGCCTATAGCGACGGTCGGCGACCGTCGCTATAGGCTGGTTTTCTAGTAGTGTTCCTTTTGGGATTTAATGATGACGTCATCCACATAGAACTCTATTTCTTTATGCATCATATCTTAAATATGGGCCATCATGGCTCGCTGATAGGTGGCACCAGCATTGATAAGGTCGAAAGATAAACGTCTGTAACAAAAGGTTCCCTAAGAAGTGATGAAGGCAATTTTCTCCCTGTTCTCTTCAACAACCATGATCTGATGATACCCGGCGAAGTAGTCAACAAAAGAATGCATGCCATACTGCGCCGTGTTGTCTATTAGTATGTGGATAAAAGGTACTGGAAAGTTGTCCTTCAGACAAGCTTTGTTCAAATCCCGGTAATCCATGAAAACTCGTACCTTCCCTCCGGGCTTAGGCATAGGAACAATATTAGACAACCACTCAGGGTAGGTTGATACCACGATGATGCTGTAAGACGCCCCCAAAATAGGTCCACACGACCCATTCTGGGTCGCCAAAAACACACTACTAAATCCAAATACAAATATTCCTTTTTACAACTATTAACTGTCGTGCAAAATAATACAACACATAAGCTGTGAGTTTCAATACAAATATTGTACTGAATATAATACGACAATATACACACCCAAATTATTACAATGTCATATAAAATATAACAATAAATATTTCAAGTCTTCAAAGGAACACAAGAAGATTTCTGTCATCCTCATTCTAATAGGGTGCATTTTTGACTCTTTCAAAGTCAGGTTCTTGTCACCCTATTGTTGTTCACCAAAATTAACAATTAAATGACGTATAAAATACGACACACACATTTTAAGTTCTCAATACAATTATATATTGTCATACTATTTTATAATATATTGAAAAACTTTAACAGTCACAGACTATCACTCTATTCCCCTGTTATCCCCGCTCGACCCAGCTACACTCTTATTACCTGAAAGGAATTGTGAAGTAAAAGGGTGAGCGCAAAAAGCCTAGTAAATAACATTATGACTAAGATAATGTAGAACAAATTATCCTTAGTCCTCAATAGGGAAAAATCTGATAGAATACAATAGACAACAAGTTTTAGATCAACGACTGCAGCGGAAATATCAATCCATTAGAAGAGTCAAGTAGAACATAATGTCTACTATCTCCTCCAAATTAAAAGTCCATCATTAATATTTCATCCCTATAATACCCATCAACAGTTCTTTGTTGCACATAAGACAAAGAGAACTTTCATCACCTGTCTTCACCTGAACCGCCAAAGATTATAGTTAAATTCACAATTCATGTTTCTAATAATGTAAATCAATAGTTTGTCCGTACCACAAAGTCTTAATAGAACTTTCACCCAATGTCCTTGCCACAAAGGCTAAAAACACTCAATAATCATATCTTCTTTACACCTTACACCGAAGACATTCAAATGTAACAATAATGGTCATGATCATATCAATCAATTGTCTATCTTTGCACTACGGGCTAAAGATATTCAATTATAATATCAATGGTCATGATCATATAAATCAATTATCTATCTTTGTACTACGGGATAAAGATGTTCAATTGTAAAACCAATGATCAACAGTTTATCTTTGCACTTCGGCCTAAGACATACAACTATAAAATCAATAATCAGCAGTCCATCTTTGCACTACGGGCCAAAGACATACAACTGTAAAACCAATAATCAACAGTTCATCTTTACACTACGGACCAAAGACATACAATATACCAATACATAGTCCTGGTCATGATTATACCAATACATAATTCCTGGTCATAATCATACCAAGCAACAGTTCTTCTTTGTACTACGGACCAAAGATAACTTCCAACACAAATTTAAGTCTGAGGATTATAACAATGATATAACGAATCAATCAATTGAGATCAAGGATAAAAATTAAATATTTATAATTCAATTTATCCAGAGTTCAAGAATGTCCAAATTGTCAATATGATAACTAATTATGGAGTAAAATTCAAGATTGATATTCATGTATCAAAAATAATTTGGATATAAAGAAATCAATTTTGTCGTGAATAGTACCCTAATGAATAGTATCCCGTCATGCAAAGTACCTCGAATGAATGGTACCCTAGATGAATAGTACTCCGGTATAAATAGTACCCATAAATGGAGAATACGAAAGAAAACGATATCGCTACAAAAGAAATGATATTCCATACAAGTATGAAAGAATATACGAAACAGTAAATAGATTTTCACCCGTCATGCGGTAATCCACGTAGACAGATCATTTCAACAATTTAATAATGAATATGAAGGGTTATTCACCATGCTTGCAGAAATTTGCGTAGACAGGTTACTCCCGCAGATTAATAAGGAATTAATACGAAGGGTTATTCACCATGCATGCGATAATCCGCTTAGACATGTTACTCCTGCAGATTAATAAAAAAATGAATACGAAGGGCTATTCACTATGCATGCAGTAATTCGCGTAGACAAGTTACTCCTGCAGATTAATATAGAATGAATACGAAGGATTATTCACCATGCATGCAGTAATCCCCATAGACAGGTTACTCCTGCAGATTAATAAAGAATGAATACGAAGGGTTATTTACCAGGCATGCGGTAATCTGCGTAGACAGGTTATTCCCGCAAATTAATAAGAAATAGAATGACAACCCTTACGAGTATGAAGAAAATAACATCCTTTACGAATATGAAATACATAATACCCTTCACGAATACAAAAAATAATATCCCTTACCTTAGGAGATTGGATACTACAATAATGTAGTAGCAGAATACTTTTCTTCTTTCTCTCTTATTCTCTCTATAGTTTCTCTCTAGAGTTTTAGTGAATTCGTAAGAAAGAATGAAGTAATGAGCTTTTATTTATAGGAAAATGAACTAAATAGTAACTGATTCACGAATGGTCTAGATTGATTTACTATTAAACGAACGGTCCATATTGATTTACTATTATAACTTCAACCGACGGTCTATATTGATTTACTATTATAACTTCAACCAGATGTCCATATTGATTTACTATTATAACTTCAACTAATAGTCCATATTGATTTATTATTATAACTTCAACCGACGGCCTGAAAAATTAGCATATTTCTCCATGGAATAATAAGTCAAACTTATAACAAACGCCTTATGAAAAATCCCTCTATTTATATAAAAAATTGAATAAATATTTATCACAAATCACTTATCTTCAATCAACACATTTTTAATCTTTCAACAATTATTCATCATTTAATATTATAACTCACAATATTGACAACCAGATCGTTCTCAAGAAAGAGGGGTCTTTTCGATAAGGATTTCTCCTTACTGGCGAGCAATTAAATAACCAAATCCCTTTTCTCGACAGAACTTTCTAAACATTTTCAATAATGCTAATAATAATATGAGTAACTATGTCGTGTTAATTATTGATTTAATAATATAAAATATTGTACAGATGATACTGTGACAATAATTGAATCAATAATATGGGATACTATATAGAAATTACTGTGGCAATTATTGAATGAAACTGAGTGACTTCTTATGTAAGCATCAATAATCAGAGATACTATGCAATACCGTGTGCTACTGTGAAACAACGCGTATTATAATACTTTTACCACCGGGTATATCAATAGTTTAATGGTAAAAGTCTTGCCATTATTTTTATGAAAAGATTATTTTTATCGCTTTCTATATCCGACAGTTTTTCAGTTATGTGGTTCACCAATGATTGCGCCGTCGTACGAATATTTCCCGACAAAAAGAGTATTCACAGACCAAACAAATATTTATTGACAGCTTGCTTACTTTGTAAAATTTTCAAATATCACCCTTAAGTTTAACATTTTATCAGTTTAATTATTTAATAATTATAAGAAAATTTGAATATTTTTATTTCATAAAATTCGGGGTCTTACAATCTCCACTCCTTATGAAATTTCGTCCCCGAAATTTACGTACCTGGTAGTTTGAAGTGGTGAAAATACCTTACTTTCATTTCAGATTCTATCTTCCCGGTCATTTTCTCTATATCATGATTTCTCCATTGCTCATCTCTTAGATATCATTCCAGAATACAGCTTCAAAATAAAAGTTAATTGACATATCATAATTTGTCAACTTATTAAGTAAGAAAATTCAGCTTAGGTAGAATACACCCTAGCGAAGGATATTACTCGTCTCTCCCCTCCTAGTTCTAGTCTCAGATCTCCGCCAAAGACCATATCCCTAAGCTTTGATACCAATTGTGACTCTGGACACCAACTTGTGTCAGCACCTCACCAGGGTACCTATCAACTTTCCACCGTCTACTTACGGCGTCCCCTATGAAAAGTCTGGCTTCGGTGCATCCCCTAACCAGGAGTCACTAGCGAAAGGCTCGGGGCTCTTCTCACTAACTTGTGATTATAGATTTGATACCAACTGTGATGCCTCCAAAATAGGTCAACACGACCCATTGTATGTCGCCAAAAGCGCACTATTATATCCAAATACAAATCTTCCTTTTTACAACTATTAACTGTCGTGCAAAATATGACAACACATAAAGGTGAGTTTCAATATAAATACTGTACTGAATATAATACGACAATATACACACCCAAATTATTACAATGTAATATAAAATACAACAACAAATATTTCAAGTCCTCAAAGGAACACGAGAAGATTTATGTCCTCCTCATTCTAATGGGGTGCATTTTTTACGCTTTCAAAGTTGGGTTCTTGTCACCCTATTGTTGTTCACCAAAATTAACTATTAAATGACGTATAAAATACGACACACACATTTTAAGTTCTCAATACAATTATATATTGCCATGCTATTTTATAATGTATTGAGAAACTTCAACAGTCACAGACCATCACTCTATTCCCCTGTTATCCCCGCTCGACCCAGCTACACTCTTATTACCTGAAAGGAATTGTGAAGTAAAAGGGTGAGCACAAATAGGATAGTAAAGAATATTATGACTAAGATAATGTAGAGCAAATTATTCTTAGTCCTCAATAGGGAAAAATTTGATAGAATACAATAGACAACAAGTTTTAGATCAACGACTGCAGCGGAAACATTAATCCATTAGAAGAGTCAAGTAGAACATAATGTCTACTATCTCCTCCAAATTAAAAGTCCATCATTAATATTTCATCCCTATAATACACATCAACAGTTCTTTGTTGTACCCAAGATAAAGAAAACTTTTATCACCAGTCTTCACCTGAACCACCAAAGATTATAGTTAAATTCATAATTCATGTTTATAATAATGTAAATCAGCAGTTTATCCTTACCACAAAGTCTTAATAGAACTTTAACTAAATGTCCTTGCCACAAAGGCTAAAAACACTCAGTAATCATATCGTCTTTCCACCTTACACCAAAGACATTCAAATGTAATAACAATGGTCATAATCATATCAATCAATTGTCTATCTTTTCACTAAGGGCCAAAAATATTTAACTATAATATCAATTTTCATGATCATACAAATCAATTTTCTATCTTTATAGTAAGGGCTAAAGATGTTCAACTGTAAAACCAGTGACCAGCAGTTCATCTTTGCACTACGGCCAAAGACATACAACTGTAAAATCAATAATCAACAGTACATCTTTGCACTACTGGCCAAAGATATACAACTATAAAGCTAATAATCAACAGTTCATCTTTGCACTACGGACCAAAGACATACAACTATAAAATCAATGGTTATGATTATACCAATACATAATCCTGGTCATGATTATATCAATACATAATTCCTGGTCATAATCATACCAATCAACAGTTCTTCTTTGCACTACGGACCAAAGATAGCTTCCTACACAAATTTAAGTCTGAGGATTATAATAATGATATAACGAATCAATCAAGTGAGATCAAGGATAAATATCAAATATTTATAATTAAATTTATCCAGAGTTCAAGAATGTCCAAATTGTCAACATGATAACTAATTATGGAGTAAAATTCAAGATTGATACTCATGTATCAAAAATAATTTGGATAGAAAGAAATTAATTTTGTCGTGAATAGTACCCCTTGAATAGTACCTGAATGAATAGTATCCCGTCATGCAAAGTACCCCGAATGAATAGTGCCCATTCATGCAAAGTATCCCGAATGAATAGTACCCCGGATGAGTAGTACTCCGGTATGAATATTACCCATAAATGGAGAATACGAAAAAAAACGATATCCCTTAATGAGTACAAAAGAAATATTCCATATAAGTATGAAAAAATATACGAAACTGTAAATGGATTTTCACCCGTCATGCGGTAATCCGCGTAGACATATCATTTCAAAAATTTAATAAAGAATGAATATGAAAGGTTATTCACCATTCATGCCGTAATCCGCGTAGACAGGTTACTCTCGCAGACTAATAAGGAATGAATACAAAGGTTATTCACCATGCATGTGATAATCCGCTTAGACATGTTACTCCCGCAGATTAATAAAGAATGAATACGAATCCGCGTAGACAAGTTACTCCCGCAGATTAATAAAGAATGAATACGAATGATTATTCACCATGCATGCGGTAATCCGCGTAGACAAGTTTCTCCCTCAAATTAATAAATAATGAATACGAAGGGTTATTCACCAAGCATGCGATAATCCGCATAGATAGGTTATTCTCGCAGATTAATAAGGAATAGATTGACAACCCTTGCGAGTATGAAGAAAATAACATCATTTACGAATATGAAATACATAATACCCTTCACGATTACAAAAAATAATATCACTTACCTTAGAAGATTGGATACTGCAATAGTGTAGTTACATAATACTCTTCTTCTTTCTCTCTTATTCTCTCTATAGTTTCTCTCTCAAGAGTTTTAGTGAATTCGTAAGAAAGAATTAAGTAATGAGCTTCTATTTATAGGAGAATGAACTAAATAGTAACTGATTCACGAATGGTCTAGCTTAATTTACTATTAAACGAACGGTCCATATTGATTTAGTATTAAAGCTTCAACTGACGAACCATATTGATTTACTATTATAACTTCAACCAGCAGTCCATATTGATTTACTATTATAACTTCAACCAACAGTCCATATTAATTTACTATTATAACTTTAACCAACGGTCCATATTAATTTATTATTATAACTTCAACTGACAATCTAAAAAATTAGCACATCTCATCATGGAATAATAAGCCAAACATATAACAAATGCCTCATGACAAATCCCTCTATTTATATCAAAAATTAAATAAATATTTACCACAAATCATTTATCTTCAATCAATACATTTTTAATCTTTCAACAATTATTCATCATTTAATATTATAACTCACAATATTGACAACCAAATCGTTCCCAGGAAAGAGGGAGTTTTCCGATAAGAATTTCTCCTTACTGGCACGCAATTAAATAACCAAACCCCTTTTCTCGACAGAACTTTGTAGACATTTTCAATAATGCTAATAATAATATGAGTAACTATGTCGTGTTAATTATTGATTTAATAATATAAAATATTGTGCAGATAATACTGTGACAATAATTAAATCAATAATATGAGATACTATGCAACAACTACTGTGGCAATTAATGAAACTAAGTGACTTCTTACGTAAGCATCGATAATCTGAGATACTGTGCAATACCGTGTGCTACTGTGCAACAACGCGTATTACTGTACTTTTATCACTGGGTATTTCAACAGTTTAACGGTAAAAGTTTTGCCGTTATTTTTATGAAAAGGTTATTTTTGTCACTTTCTATATCCGATAGTTATTCCGTTATGTGGTCCACCAATGATTGCGTCGTTGTACGAATATTCTCCGACAAAAAGAATATTCCCAGGCCAAACGAATATTTATTGAGAACTTGCTTACTTTGTAAAATTTTCAAATATCACCCGTAACTTTAACCTTTTATCAATTTAATCATTTAATAATTATAAGAAAAATTGAATATTTTTATTTCATAAAATTCGGGGTCTTACATGCTGGCTTTGAATTATTTAACAATTTCTTCCTTGATGTTCAAACTCCACTCAGGTTTTAGTCGCCTAAGATTATGTTTGATTGGCTGAATCCTTCCTTAATGGGCAGTCGATGAATGACAATATTAGTAGACAAACCAATCATGTCCTCGTGTGACTATGTAAACACATCCTGGAATTGAATTAGCAGAGTATTAAGGTCTTTTCTTTGGTTTGGGGTAAGGTCTGTGCCTATCTGTATATTGACAGAGGTGGTTTGATCGAGGTTTGGTTTATTTTTGTCTTCGACCCGTTCTTTGATCTCCTCAGACACCCCATTGTCATCTATCTCTTCTTGCTCAATCCCCATCAAGTCAAAGTCCAACTCTACATCAAAATTGTAGTCATTGTGGAGATTTGGCATTTTATCAGCAAGGATAGACAAATCCAACTCTGGAGTCCTGAAAACAAAATGCTTTCACTTAATATATGAAATTGTTTGATCATACAAAGCATTAACAAAAACATGACAAAAGTAACTGCTAGTACTGTGCAACAAAAGTAAGCAGTTAATAATATCTACATTTCAGGGCAGATGGATTCTCTTCCTTTGTTACCCTTTTTGACTGATGCAAGGAGTACTGCTCCAATTGCCTAGGGTCAAATCCTCATTGACTAGGAGGATAAAGGGATTGTTGTTGTCCGTCTCCTCCTTAATGATGACTAAGACAACATTCTCATCAGGGTTGACATCCTCCTTTGAACCACTCTGTAAGACCCCGACTTTTATGAAATAAAAGTCTAATTTAATTTATAATTATTATTCTAAAACTGTAAAATGTTAAATTGATAATTGATCAAACGAACATTTAATCGGATAAATGAGCAAATAAAAGATGAGAGTGAATTAATGAAATGCTGATAATTAAGAAGGAAGAAATAATGGGGGAACATGTGGGGAAGGGGGAAAGAAAAGAAAGGAAAAAAGAGAGGGAAAAGGAAAGGGAAGCTCACGGGAGGAATAAGATGAGAGAGACAAAATCATGTGGGAAGAATAAGAAAGGAAGAAAAGAAAGAGAAATTATATACTTCCTCCCACCACCATTATTCTCCTACGCCAATATTTAGCAGAAAAGAATAGAGAGAGAAAAGAAAAGAAGAAGAAAAAGGAAAAAGAAGATGAAGAAGAATGAGTAATGAAGAAGAAATTAAAAGAAAAAGTTATGTTTAAACCTTTGATTTATTTTTCTATTTTAGTTTTCATGAATTTTATATGACGAGATTTTGTTTATACTTGATTTAGATGATTTAAACTTGTATAAATAAGGATCAAATGAGAGAAATCTAGAAATCAAAAGAAGAACAAAATATGGAGATTTTCAGAAAATTAGTTTACTACTTGATTTTGTAAAATTCATAACTCTTTGTGTATAATGAGTTAGGAGATGAGCCATATATCAAAAGAAAGACCTGAAAGTAAGCTAACCACAGAAATTTGAATCACGCAAAAATTTTTTGTGGATATTTTGTGGTGACAGTTTGAGTGAAACTGGTTCGAAGGACTTATAGTTTGAAAAATCAGTGTTCTTATGCTCTATTGCGTGAGTTATAATTTTTAATCCGACCGTTAGATCGTTGTGATTTTTGGATATGTTATACATATATAAGTTGAGTATATGCTCACAAATTTTGAACAATTAAAGATTAACGTATGATTTGTTATGAATTTAAGGAGGTGACTGATCCAGAAATGTTGTTGCAGTATTTTTGGTAAGCCTTTCTCTCTATGTTAGATTCAGAATTTGAAAAACTTTTCTTCTACAAAGTTGTAGAGAATTAAATTTTACATGGAAAGGACATAAGATTTGTATTTTTCTAATAAAAATGCTAATTATTATGAATTATTGAAATTTCTGAATACTGGAGTTTATAATTAATTTATTAGAAAAATTAATTGGGCTGAAATATTTTTACAGGAAGCTTATTATTTTATCTTAGAATTTCTATAAAATTTTGATGAATTATTGAAAAGCAGAAGTAATTATTATATTTTTAAACTATTTATAGTTAGTTTGAAAATAGAAGAAATTCATAGAAAATTCTATGAATGATGAAAAATTATGAAAGTTGGTGAAAAATCTTATAATCTTAGTTAATAATTTCTGGTCAGTTTTGAAAAATTATTGAATAACAGAAATATTTATTGTATTTTTAAGCTATTTATGGTTAGTTTTAAAATAGAGAAAATTCATAGAAAATTCTATGAATGGTGGAAAACTATGAATTCTGCTGAAAAATATTATAATAATGTAAGATTAATATTGATGATGCTTTAAAGATATAAATATATGTGAAGTTAGTATTTCTATTTTGAAGCTATTAAATGATAATTTTTATAAATAGAAAATTGTTGGATAGTCCAAAAAATGCGAAAATTATTTAGAAAGTTCATAATACTATTTTAAATTTTTTAGAAGTGTTAGTAAGCTCATGAGGTGTCGGGATGTAAACGCACAAGTAATGAATGAGTTATGATAAAAATAAAAATAATATTTTTGTTTAAGAAAAAAAATGGTGATAATACCAGAATAATGGATTATCATATATGAGATTTTAGATTTCTCAAGTTTTATTCACTTCTAAAGTTTTGGAATATGAATAATGATGTTATGCGACAAATAAAGACAACTTGAATGAATAATGAATTATTAGTTATTTTATATGTTATTCGAGGTAAATATGTTTTGATGTTGACCCCGGCTTTTAATAGAATTAGTAAGGTATTGATTTGATTCTTACATAAGAAGTAACTATGTATTTCATTCAATAATTGTCACAGTAATTATTATACAGTAACTCATATTATTTTATATAATTAAACCAGTTGGCAGTATTGTGAGTTTATGTTAATAATTATAAATAATTATTGAAAGATTAAAAATGTGTAAATGATTGATGAATAAAAGGATGTGGATTAAAGATAAGTATGATATGCAGATGTTTGTTCAATTATTTTTTTTTACAAATGTATGTTGGCAGGACTTGTCGACACACTACCTTTTTCTAAAGTAGTATGGACCACAACTCTATTATTGAACAAATATTGTTAAAACATGTACAAGTTAGTTTAATTTTATCGGTGGGACCATAGATTTCACTACCATTATTATAAACCTCATTTGATTATTTTGTCAAAGCAGGTGTGCTAGTTGTTTACTAAATTTTTAGTATAAATAGGTTGCTCGGTTGAGTAACTAAACACACACCATCACTACACAAAAAATATAAAATTCTTTTTCTATAATATTATGAGTATAATATTGTGAGTATTTCTATTGAGTGTAATGTTACTCCAAGTGTAGATAAGGAATGCAAGCATTGTTTAAGTTGAACAATTTCACAGAAAGCAGAATCAAGTCACATGCTAAGGTAAGGGATGTTATTTTTGTTCAATATTCGTAAGAAATAATATTTTCTTCCATACTCTGTAGTATATAAGTAATATTATTTTGTTTCAGATTTCAAATTCTACACTCATTTTGTTAAGGTTTTGGCTTCTATACTCCATGAAATTAGTATAATATCCTTAAAATTTGCGTTTCATCCAGTATCTTTTCATGTAAATATTATTCTGAATATTTTTGATAAGTTTTAACTTTTTTATGCTGGAGTACAATTCACGGGGTACTATTCCCAAATTACTATTTATGAGATACTATTCACTCGGAGTGCTATTCATGTTAAAAATTAATTTTTTCCGGTCCAAATCATTTTTGATACAATATTATTCTTGAATTTTACTCCACAAAGCAGTATCATGACAATTTGGACATTATTGAATTCTAGATAAATTAAATTATAAATCTTTAAAAATTTTATCATTTGCTTTCTTTTAATTGAATTCTTATATCATTGTCATCATCCTCATGCTTTTATAATGATGAAAGTTATCTGTGGCCTGTAGTGCATATATGGACTTGGTATGATTATGACAAGAGATTATTCGGCATAATCATGACCGTAATGTTACAAATAATGTGGTAAAAGTCCTCATTGGCCCGTAGTGCATTGATGGACAGTCGTTGGCATAATCATGACCATTGATAAATACACGAATATCCTTGGCCCGTAGTGCATGGATAATTTATGATCGTGATACTAATGAATATCCTTGGTCGTAGTACAGGGGTGATTCGATGATGTGGATTATTTATTAAGTTGAGTCTCAGTGATAAAAGTGATGATAAACATTTTAAATCATAGAAGATAGTAGATATCATGTTCTACTTGACTCTTCTAATGGCTTGCTTGTTCTGCTGCAGTTAAACTTGATGTTTATTATATTTTATCAGTTTAACACTATTGAAGGCTAACAATAATTTATTCTGCATTATCTTAATCATAATATTTCTTACTGGGCTAGTTGAGCTCACCCTTTTGCTTTCATTATTCTCTTTAAGAAATGAGAAAATAGCTGGGACTAGTCGGGTAACGGAGTGACGGTCCAGATGTTTGCATTAATAGTCCTCACTATTCTATAAAATAGTGTGATAATAAATGTAATGATGACTTATTTTGAGTTTGAATACCGTCTAGAAGATAATATTTGTATTAAAACTCACAGCTCATGTTGTATATTTAATTTTGTATTTGTATTTTGTACCATGTATTTGGAGACTCAGAATGGGTGATGTATACCTATTTTGGGGGCATCACACACTCCCTTCATCTCCATCCGAGCTAAGGATTTTGAATTAATCCTCTTCATAATCATCCTTTGGGATATCATTGTTCATTCCGTCAGTATGCACTAGAAAGTACATCTTTGATAACCGATTTTGTAGTTCTTGTTTGAGTCTCTCATTCCTTTCCTCACTTTCTTTATTCTAAATTAGGACTTCTTTTCCACTAGCCAGCTTGGCCCTAGGAATCAACATATCAGCCACAGAAATAAGGATTTTCCTCATAGGCTTTACAAATCCTGAATCTCTAATATTAGGTAGCAGAATGGTAGAGGAAGGTACCGGTGGATGCTTGTGAAAGTTCTGGTGATTTGGTTCAGAGGAATAGCCCAATCCAACCTTTCATGTCTGGCTAGGAATTTGAACTGGACTTTTAATTTCTTGTTGACTCTTCCCTAGCCCTTATCCAAGCCAGAAACCCAAGGATATCATTTCGTGACTAGCCAACATTACTTCGGTGGAAACTCTGGGCTTTAAAGCTGGGGCTCCAATAGGTTGGTACCGAGTGTTGCTCACCTCAAGGGTTTGAAAACTGAAAGGCTCAATTCCTTCATTGAGACTAATTACAGGCATATCGCTTTGTGTATGAATAGAATATTCTGGCTCAACATTGACAGTTATCAGATTACCATTAATGATGTATTTGACCTGTTGATGAAGGGTAGAAGGAACTACTCCTGTCATATGGATCCCACAGTCTTCCTAGCTATAAATTATATTTTGTGGTAATGTTTAGCACTTGGAAGGGTGCGTAGAAAGTATGGGGACCGATCTCTAATGGAAGTTCGATTTCTACTACAGCTTCTCGTCGAGATCCATCAAAAGGCCCTTATGACTACATGACTAGTCCGGATTCTCTTTGGATTGATCTTCATTCTTTCCAACGTGTCATAGGGATAGATGTTCAAGGACGATCCTTCATCTATCAACACACCTCCTACCATGAATCCTGAGGACATCACTGCTATGTGCAATGACCCCTCCCTTCTGATGGTATGTCATCATCAATGAAAGATATCACATTGCTATTGAAAATGTGATTTATCAAATGATGAAACTTTTCGGTATTCACCGTCTTTGGCAGGTGAGCTTCTTCCAGTACTTTCACTAAAACCTTATGATAATCTTCCGAAGATAAAACCAAATCTAGGATAGATATATGTCGGTGTGCTTCTTTTAATCTTTGAACCACTTTGTCTTCATTTTATCCCATCTTACGTAGGAATTCTTCAACTTTCTCCTCGGGCACTCTCCCCTTGAATTTAATGACAGCCATTATTACTCGCTGAGGTTAATACAACGAGTTTTCTTTTGATATAACAACAGTTTGGTTTGATGTTAATCCCCCATCTTTCCCATATTTCCATGGGACTCTTTTCAAGCTGATTACAGGATACTGCGACCTGAATGGCAACATCAAAGGCTCGGGCGCAACCACTTTCACAGGATTCTTTCCATCTTGATCCCTTTTTCTTTGAATTATTAGAGGTACCGTAGACAAGTCTCTTTCATAGGATATGACTGCTATAACTTTCCTTCTTCTCTGTGTTCCAGGAGGGAATACATCCTCTTTTTCAGGTAAGATATTACCAATATTTCCATTTATAAGTCACCTCTATTAATCATATTTTGGATTAGATGACGAAGTGCCCAACAACTTTTTATGTTATGACACCAAGTATTAGAATGGTATTGACAGACCCCGATAGCATCAAACCTCTTGGAACGTGGATTGATTGGGGGTAACAGTTCTGTGATTTTCCCTTCATTGATCAACATCTGTAAAATCTCCTCCATTGGTTGACCCAAAGGAGTGAAATTCCTTTGGTCTGCATAGTCCCGACGAGATTGGGCTCTAATTTTTCTTGCAAGTTTTTCTTCCAAAGTTTCATTCTCTTGGAATTATTGTTGATTCCTTGTGATAAGGGAGAGGATACTTGTATGCCCCTGACTGATCAGTTGTCAAGTTACTCGGTGCTGATGTATCACCAGTTCTGCCAGTTGATCAATCTGTTATTTTATAGACTTTATAAACTAGAAATCCGAATAATCCCATTTATCATAATTATCTTTGCTTGTTTGGGGAAAATCACCTACATACTAGAGGTAATTGGAGCTTTCACCACTCCCCCTGGTGATCATATTTACGCCCTCTTCATTGTGTTGAGGTAGAGGATTATCTTGCACATGTGGTTGTTCTTGTGTTGTCACTATAATTTCTCCATTATCTATCAGATCCTGGATTTTGTGCTTGAGAGACCAAACAATCTTAGGTATCATGGCCCGGAGCTCCAGAATGATAAGCACATTTTTTTACTCGGGTCAAAATTTCTTCCACTTGGATTGGCTAGGTGAAGGAGCTAGATAATCTTCTTTTGCGTTGTAACGACCCCAAAATAGGTCCATTCCATCCAACCCATTCTGAGTCGTCAAATACATGGTACAGAAAACAACTACAACTTTATTACAACAATTGTCGTGCAAAATACAACAACACATATGCTGTGAGTTTGGATACAAATATATACCAAATGTGACATTGGACACCATCATGTATCAGCACTTCACAAAGGTACCTTACATAAAGGTATAGTCAAAAACTGTTCTAGAAATTAGAATCTTTGGGAAGTGCTCAAGGAAACCTTCGTACATGGGAGGCCACGCGTCTAGGTTATGATAGATATCATATGGCCACAGAATTATCCTTGGTTGACCCAATAGACCCCAAAGAAAAACGAGAAGATTACTATCATATTCTTCCCAATGGTGAGTCTTCTCTTGACTTATCATTATCTCCACTGTCTCTAATTGAGAATTATACTTCAAACAAACACCAAGATTATATAGGTAGTGCCCATAGATATACTCAGCAAGTGGATGAGCACAACCCTGTCCTATGATGACACGAGGTTGTATGTCATTAGACATCTTGTATGATAGTGACAAAACACCCTTCCAACGTTGGGTTCGCCTCACCCTATTTTCTTCACCAAATATAACTACTAAGTGATGACCACCGTTCTATTCCCTTGTTACCCCCGCTCGACCCAGCTACACTCTTATTACCTGAAAGGAATTGTGAAGCAAAAGGGTGAGCACAACTAGCTCAGTAAAGAATATCATGACTAAAGATAATTAAATTATCAATAGCCTTCATCAATAATAAATCAGAGATTTAGAACATATGGTAAATGATAAAAATTTCAACCATAGTTGCAGCGGAACGAGCAATCCATTAGAAGAGTCAAATAGACTATAAAGTCTATTATCTTCTCCATGTTAAAAATCCACCAACAATATTTTATCCATGTAACATCACTCAACAGTTCCTTTTCACAATCATATGAATAACTCATAATCATAATTGTGACTATAAATTTTTCTTCGCACCCAGGACGAAGAATATTTTCATCACCTGTCTTTACCTGAAACATCAAAGATCATGGTTATACCAAATCACAATTCATGTTCATAATCATACTAATAACTTCATCTTTGCACTACGGGCCAAAGATATTCATCAACAAGTCATCTTTGCACTACAGGCCAAAGATATTCATCAACAGTTCATCTTTGCATTACTGGCCAAAGATATTCATCTACAATTCATCTTTGCACTACAGGCCAAAGATATTCCTCAACAATTAATATTTGCACTACAGGCCAAATATATTCATATCTCAAAGAAATATATAATCATTTCAGAATTTATATACACCATAATTATAACCATGTTAATCAATTCATCTTTACACTTAAGCTAAAGATATTCAATTGTAAATTCAATGGTCATGATCATACCAGTCACAATTCAACTTTGCACTACAGGCCAAAGAGAACCCTAGTCATGATCATACCAATAATCTACCCATCTTTACACTCCAGTGAAAGAGAAATTCAACATCAGGGTTATAAAAATGTTATATATGATAATAAAATCAATATAATCAACATATAGATTTAATCTCAAGAGTAATATTCATAAATCAACTATAATTTGGTTAGTAAAAGAAACCAATTTTGTCGTGAATAGTAACTCGTGAATAGTAACTCATGAATAGTAACTCGTGAATAGTAACTCATGAATAGTAACACCGACTCAAAAAGGTAGAAATTCCACAATAAAATCCATACCAATATTTCGGTATAATGATATTGAAAGAATAACATTACTTAAATTTATAAACAATTTATTTTAATTGTTTACACTTTACTAATTAATGCATTTAATCATCATAAAATGCCAACTCTTACAATTTCATCATCAATAACCAAAACCTTCATCAAAAATCTGCATATACCTCATATAGGATTCTCAAGCCATAAAATCCTATTTTCCAATTTTTTTTTACTTCACATAACATATTTAATTCATTTACTCATAACTAGTATATTTTCATGAAAAATACCAAATCAGTTCCAAAAATATTTCTTTTCTGGAATTTAGCATAATATAGTCCCATATTGAACATATATTTTTCTCAGAATTTTTAAAAGTCATTTACTATTTTTCATATGGCCAAAATAGCCGAATATTTAGACATTTATCAAAAATTATACTTTTATCTAAAAATTCTGAAATTCACAGAGTATACTCCTATCATATACATGTACTCCCAATAAAAATTTCATCAATTTTGGAGTTAACCACAAGGAGTTATAAGCTGTTACTTTTAAAATAGTCTTTTCTCATAAAATTCATAACTCTCAATCTATACATCCAAAAATCACCATTTTTGGACACAATCAAGAAAACTCATCAAAATATCATTTCAAATTTTTCCAAAATTTTTGAAGGTCAGAAAAATTACGAAACTGAAAATATAATAACCCTTAAAATCCCTTACTATCCCTTACAATCCCTTACCTCAAAAGAGCAGTACTTCTGACTGGATATCGGATATGATGCTGAAGGAAACTTGCACTGATGAATAGAAACTCACCAAGTATCTAAAAACTCACAAAATATGCTTCATAATATAGAGAGAGAAAGAGAGAAAGCTTATGTTTCTGGTGTGATTTTCAATTCTAACTTAGCCCTCTATTTATAGGAAAATTTTGGTAGGTTTGACCTGCAACCTGATGGCTTTACCTGCTACTATTCCCACCCACCACATTTGAAATATAATTCAGCACATTTCTTCACCAACCACAAGTGGGGCCCACCAATTCTAGAATTTTCTACCAAAATGATAAACTCCGAAAATTCAACAATTTCTGAACCAGTCATCTCGTAAAATTCATAATAAATCATACGTTCATTTTTAACGGTTTAAAATTTGTGGGCATATACTCAACTTATATATGTATAACATATCCAAAAATTACCACGATCCAACGGTCGGATTAAAAATTATAACCCCCGCAAAATATCTCAAAAACCCTAATTTTTAATACCTCCATTCCGACAAAAATACTGATAAAAACCTCAACATTAACTCCTTCATTTTTAACCACAAAAATATATCCCTCGTTTATATCCACATAAAATAAATATTTCCTTATCATATGAATCAATAATTAATTATTCACAAATAATATTACAGAATCACATTTATGACAACCAGGCCGTTCCCAGGAAAGAGGGGGCTTTCCAATAAGGATTTTTCCTTACTGGCGCGCAATTAGATGACCAAACCTCTCCTTAGACAGAACTTTCTAGACATTGCCAATAATGTTATCTAATAATATTATTCAAATAATATGAATTATTGATCTGATAATGGGAAATACTGTGCAGCAACAATTATTGAACAACAACAATATAAAATTTCAACGTAGCAATTATTGAATCAATAAAATAAAATATTGAACAGTAATTACTGTAACAATTATTGAGTAGTGCCTTCTTACGTAAGAATCAATAATTTTAAAAATACTGTGCAATACCGTGTGCTACTGTGCAATAACGCGTATTACTGTATTTTAATCACCGGGTATTCCAACAGTGTTAACAGTAACAACTACGTCGTTATTTGTAAAAACTCAAATTTGTCGTTTTCTTCACCCGACAGTTATTCGTTATGGGGCCCACAAATAGCTGCGCCGTCGTACGAATATTCCCCGACAGAAAAAATATTCCACGACCAAACGAATATTCCCCGACAACAATGATTATTTTATAACCACTTGTGTATTTTGAAAAAATCATATATCACCCTTAACTTTAACATTTATCAATTTAACCATTTACTGAATAGTAATTATAAGAAAAATTGAATACTTTTATTTCATAAAATTCGGGGTCTTACAATCTCCCCTCCTTATGAAATTTCGTCCCCGAAATTTACGTACCTGGTATTTCAAAGAGTTGAGAATACCTTCCTTTCATTTTAATTTCCATCTTCTCTGTCATCATAATTTCTCCATTGCTCATCTCCTGTATTTCAAATAACATTCTAGAATACAGCTTCAAAATAAGTGTTAATTTAACAAATTAACATATCACATAATATCCCGATATTATGACTGACCAACAAATAAGCTTAGGTAGGACACACTAGCGAAGGATTTACTCATCTCTCCCCTCCTAGTTGTATTCCCCGATCTCCGCCAGAGATCATATCCCTAAGCTCTGATACCAAATGTAACGACCCCAAAATAGGTCCATTCCATCCAACCCATTCTGAGTCGTCAAATACATGGTACAGAAAACAACTACAACTTTATTACAACAATTGTCGTGCAAAATACAACAACACATATGCTGTGAGTTTGGATACAAATATATACCAAATGTGACATTGGACACCATCATGTATCAGCACTTCACAAAGGTACCTTACATAAAGGTATAGTCAAAAACTGTTTTAGAAATTAGAATCTTTGGGAAGTGCTCAAGGAAACCTTCGTACATGGGAGGCCACGCGTCTAGGTTATGATAGATATCATATGGCCACAGAATTATCCTTGGTTGACCCAATAGACCCCAAAGAAAAACGAGAAGATTACTATCATATTCTTCCCAATGGTGAGTCTTCTCTTGACTTATCATTATCTCCACTGTCTCTAATTGAGAATTATACTTCAAACAAACACCAAGATTATATAGGTAGTGCCCATAGATATACTCAGCAAGTGGATGAGCACAACCCTGTCCTATGATGACACGAGGTTGTATGTCATTAGACATCTTGTATGATAGTGACAAAACACCCTTCCAACGTTGGGTTCGCCTCACCCTATTTTCTTCACCAAATATAACTACTAAATGATGACCACCGTTCTATTCCCTTGTTACCCCCGCTCGACCCAGCTACACTCTTATTACCTGAAAGGAATTGTGAAGCAAAAGGGTGAGCACAACTAGCTCAGTAAAGAATATCATGACTAAAGATAATTAAATTATCAATAGCCTTCATCAATAATAAATCAGAGATTTAGAACATATGGTAAATGATAAAAATTTCAACCATAGTTGCAGCGGAACGAGCAATCCATTAGAAGAGTCAAATAGACTATAAAGTCTATTATCTTCTCCATGTTAAAAATCCACCAACAATATTTTATCCATGTAACATCACTCAACAGTTCCTTTTCACAATCATATGAATAACTCATAATCATAATTGTGACTATAAATTTTTCTTCGCACCCAGGACGAAGAATATTTTCATCACCTGTCTTTACCTGAAACATCAAAGATCATGGTTATACCAAATCACAATTCCTGTTCATAATCATACTAATAACTTCATCTTTGCACTACGGGCCAAAGATATTCATCAACAAGTCATCTTTGCACTACAGGCCAAAGATATTCATCAACAGTTCATCTTTGCATTACTGGCCAAAGATATTCATCTACAATTCATCTTTGCACTACAGGCCAAAGATATTCCTCAACAATTAATATTTGCACTACAGGCCAAATATATTCATATCTCAAAGAAATATATAATCATTTCAGAATTTATATACACCATAATTATAACCATGTTAATCAATTCATCTTTACACTTAAGCTAAAGATATTCAATTGTAAATTCAATGGTCATGATCATACCAGTCACAATTCAACTTTGCACTACAGGCCAAAGAGAACCCTAGTCATGATCATACCAATAATCTACCCATCTTTACACTCCAGTGAAAGAGAAATTCAACATCAGGGTTATAAAAATGTTATATATGATAATAAAATCAATATAATCAACATATAGATTTAATCTCAAGAGTAATATTCATAAATCAACTATAATTTGGTTAGTAAAAGAAACCAATTTTGTCGTGAATAGTAACTCGTGAATAGTAACTCATGAATAGTAACTCGTGAATAGTAACTCATGAATAGTAACACCGACTCAAAAAGGTAGAAATTCCACAATAAAATCCATACCAATATTTCGGTATAATGATATTGAAAGAATAACATTACTTAAATTTATAAACAATTTATTTTAATTGTTTACACTTTACTAATTAATGCATTTAATCATCATAAAATGCCAACTCTTACAATTTCATCATCAATAACCAAAACCTTCATCAAAAATCTGCATATACCTCATATAGGATTCTCAAGCCATAAAATCCTATTTTCCAATTTTTTTTACTTCACATAACATATTTAATTCATTTACTCATAACTAGTATATTTTCATGAAAAATACCAAATCAGTTCCAAAAATATTTCTTTTCTGGAATTTAGCAGAATATAGTCCCATATTGAACATATATTTTTCTCAGAATTTTTAAAAGTCATTGACTATTTTTCATATGGCCAAAATAGCCGAATATTTAAACATTTATCAAAAATTATACTTTTATCTAAAAATTCTGAAATTCACAGGGTATAATCCTATCATATACATGTACTCCCAATAAAAATTTCATCAATTTTGGAGTTAACCACAAGGAGTTATAAGCTGTTACTTTTAAAATAGTCTTTTCTCATAAAATTCATAACTCTCAATCTATACATCCAAAAATCACCATTTTTGGACACAATCAAGAAAACTCATCAAAATATCGTTTCAAATTTTTCCAAAATTTTTGAAGGTCAGAAAAATTTCGAAACTGGAAAATATAATAACCCTTAAAATCCCTTACTATCCCTTACAATCCCTTACCTCAAAAGAGCAGTACTTCTGACTGGATATCGGATATGATGCTGAAGGAAACTTGCACTGATGAATAGAAACTCACCAAGTATCTAAAAACTCACAAAATATGCTTCATAATATAGAGAGAGAAAGAGAGAAAGCTTATGTTTCTGGTGTGATTTTCAATTCTAACTTAGCCCTCTATTTATAGGAAAATTTTGGTAGGTTTGACCTGCAACCTGATGGCTTTACCTGCTACTATTCCCACCCACCACATTTGAAATATAATTCAGCACATTTCTTCACCAACCACAAGTGGGGCCCACCAATTCTAGAATTTTCCACTAAAATGATAAACTCCGAAAATTCAACAATTTCTGAACCAGTCATCTCGTAAAATTCATAATAAATCATACGTTCATTTTTAACGGTTTAAAATTTGTGGGCATATACTCAACTTACATATGTATAACATATCCAAAAATTACCACGATCCAACGGTCGGATTAAAAATTATAACCCCCGCAAAATATCTCAAAAACCCTAATTTTTAATACCTCCATTCCAACAAAAATACTGATAAAAACCTCAACATTAACTCCTTCATTTTTAACCACAAAAATATGTCCCTCGTTTATATCCACATAAAATAAATATTTCCTTATCATACGAATCAATAATTAATTATTCACAAATAATATTACAGAATCACATTTATGACAACCAGGCCGTTCCCAGGAAAGAGGGGGCTTTCCAATAAGGATTTTTCCTTACTGGCGCGCAATTAGATGACCAAACCTCTCCTTAGACAGAACTTTCTAGTCATTGCCAATAATGTTATCTAATAATATTATTCAAATAATATGAATTATTGATCTGATAATGGGAAATACTGTGCAGCAACAATTATTGAACAACAACAATATAAAATTTCAACGTAGCAATTATTGAATCAATAAAATAAAATATTGAACAGTAATTACTGTAACAATTATTGAGTAGTGCCTTCTTACGTAAGAATCAATAATTTTAAAAATACTGTGCAATACCGTGTGCTACTGTGCAATAACGCGTATTACTGTATTTTAATCACCGGGTATTCCAACAGTGTTAACAGTAACAACTACGTCGTTATTTGTAAAAACTCAAATTTGTCGTTTTCTTCACCCGACAGTTATTCGTTATGGGGCCCACAAATAGCTGCGCCGTCGTACGAATATTCCCCGACAGAAAAAATATTCCACGACCAAACGAATATTCCCCGACAACAATGATTATTTTATAACCACTTGTGTATTTTGAAAAAATCATATATCACCCTTAACTTTAACATTTATCAATTTAACCATTTACTGAATAGTAATTATAAGAAAAATTGAATACTTTTATTTCATAAAATTCGGGGTCTTACATGCGTTGTCAGAAGTTTGAGTATATTTTCCAGTGAGTCTCCTAAGGGTGTGAATGTTCTACGATGTTTAACTTCTCCTATTTTTTGTAGTGGATGATTTGAAGATTGTGCAGGAGATTGGAAAGGGGAATAATTTCTCCTTTGAATGGGCAAGTTTTGATTACTCCTCTGATTTTGTCCTTACAATACCAAGGATACATCTACTTCTTTCTTTTTATGACCCTTTTGAGGATTATTCATATAATTTCTGGCCTGAATATGCTCAGCCAAGGCTTCTAAAGCAGTGAGTTCTTTAATTTTTCCAGACTTCAACCCTATTTCAGCCATTTTTTCGTGTTTAATCATTTCTGAAAATGATTTTCCTATACCTGTTAGGACTCTCTCGTAAAATGGAGCTTCTTGTATATCAATGAATGTCATTACCATTTATGTTTCTATCATTGATGGAATGACTTGGGCAGCCAGACGTCTCCACCGTTGGGCATATTCACAAAAAGATTCACTACTTTGCTTCTTAACCTTGATGATTTGATACCTATCTGGAGCCATTTGTGATCGAAAACTGTATTGACTTAGGAAGGAATGTGCTAGCTCCTCCCAGCTGTGAATTTTGGAATTTTCCAGTCTGACATACCATGCTCTGGCCTCTCCAGTTAAACTTTTCTAGAACAACTGCATCCTTAGCTTTTTATCCTCGATATATGACCCAAGTTCTCCAATAAACACCTTCAAATGAGTGTAAGGATCTCCCAATTCATCATAGTTTTCTAAATCTAGAGTTTTGAACTTGCACTACAAGGAAAAACCTTATTTTCGACAGAATTTTCCCTCATAAATAAGCCTATTCCTTCGAACATAGGTTATTTCCGACAGAATATTCCATCGGAAATTCGGTCGTATATATACGCGTCGAAGATACCATCCATCACAAATTCCGTCGTACCTATTATATCTACGATGGATTATCTCCAACCGAATTTTGTCAAAAATAAGTTATTTACGACTGAATAAATAGGACGAAACTTTCTGTCAAGTATAACATTCCTTATTTCTGATGGAACTATTCCCTTAGAAGTAACCTATTTCCGACTGAAAATTAAAATATACCGATATTTATTAAAAATTGGGTGATTATTAAATCCGACGGAATTTTCGTCGGAAATACCTTATTCCGTCGGAATTAACTATTTTTTTAAATACAGATTTTAAAAGTGCAGTTTTCAGGTGTTTAAACCCATTTATGTACCAGTAACCTGTCACAACCCAATACACAGTAATATAAACCTGTATCTCACATTCAAATATTTAACGTAACGCTAAAAACGATAGCAACACATCTAGCAAAACGTAATCTACTAATTGATTATCATCAACACTACTGAGCTAACAATTACAAATATAAGCTAATGTTCCATAAATGATAAACAATATAATTTACAATAGTTATATAGACGCAATTAGACACTACAATATATACAAATGTTCTATAATACTTATATAGACGTAATTGGACAATACAATATATACAAATGTTCTACACTAGCATGAATACAAATGAACTATAAACTAGTAAAAGAATCATCATCGGGCATAGGTGAACAACGCTGCTCTGGTGTATGGAAATCAGTGTTGTCCGCCTGCATGTCATCGCCAGTCCGCTCGTCATCGCCACCCTGTTGATAGAATCAAAAATATAAGTCATTAGTCCATATATATATGTGAGAATTAACAAGCTAGCCTTAATTGAGAAAAACATAAACAATAAGAATACCTGAGTAGGCGGGGGCGGTCGAAAATCCTCCTCCAAGAGGGTAATCACCATCCGGAGCATCTCACCGCTAAAAGCGTCGAACTGCTCCCACGGTAATCCCGTACTCTCTGCTATAATATTTTGAGCAATTTGGTAAAGACGACAACTGGTAGGCAACTGCTGACGCCGAAAGACCGGATTGGTACAAAACCTATTCGACACGACCCATATTAGCCGCTAGAAGATATTGTCATCCAAGCCAACGCCCGTATAAGATGGTCCGACATGTGCTCTCGGACGTTGGCGCTGGCTGGAGCCTATAAAAAGATACAAATTCGATTACTAATAATAATTTATATAATGTGATAAATTCGGATAATTTCGTAAAACATAAAAAATATTACCTCCAGGAAGTGTATATGCGGGTATCCTCGGTAGATCCAACACTCGATATCTGCCGGTACTTCTAGTAGGGTGATCCTGAGATGCGACCCATAGTCTCAGCTCCTCATTCCGATCTAATACAATATCGGGAATAGGGGTGGCAGAATCTAACGACTCAGAAATCCTCCTAATAACCTACAGCTCAGCTATACGCATGTGTCGACGTCAGAATTTTTATTTATCCCTTTTCGTTACCTGTTCTTTTGTGTTCTCATTTTATGTGAGATTTTTTTGAAAAAATAAGTGAAAAAGGTCCGACATGTGTAATGTCGACGATGGACTGTTAGGAGTCGCCAGTTGGTTTTTTAACTGGTTGTACCAACACAACCGAGAAAAGGTTTGCACACAGACCCAATGATGTGACACTGCTAAATGGGTCTGTGAAACTGAGATTCATTTAGGGTCCGAGGACTTAATTATGCGGAGGGAAGGTGTTAGGCACCCCCCGACATCCGTGTTGCCACGGTGACCGCCATTTTTCAAGAAACTGTTATATGAATATGTGTGTGTATGTGTGGGGGGGTCAATGTGCTTTTATTTGAAAGTAGTGCTATGCATCGTTCGCACCTATATACATAGGGTTTGAATTTGTGTAAAAATTCAGTTTTAAACAAGATATAACAATGATGTTTTAAAAGAGGTTTTTCAAACCCTGTGCTCAATAGTAATTGAGGCCTTTGATACTTTCATTTTATTAAATGTTCTGTTTGATTGCTTTTATTTTCGAGATGCGAAGCATCTTCGAGAAAATAATGTACAAAGAAGTGCCAAACTCCTCATGGGTATGGAAACCATTGGAGGAAATCCAAACACCATGAATAAATTTACAGGCTGCTTACAGCTGAAATTGTCCATCACGGGGACCGAATCTAGATTCAGTGGACTGAATCTGTGATCACATGATTCTTCGGCTCACATGATACCGCTATTGATATAAACGCAGTAAGCAGGTATATATATATATATATAAAAGCTATAAATATATATATATACAGACACGATCGACCACTACGAAGCACCTCCATGGGAGATCGGAAATAGAAATAAAGCTATAAAAGCAATCAACCGCCATGGAGGGAACTCCAGGTGAGACAAAATGTACAGAAAGCTATAAAAAGGGTCAACCGCCACGAAGTAAACTCTAGGCGGGACAAAATGTATATATATATATATATATATATATATATATATAAAGCATGTAAATGCACCGGATATAAAATCCAGGCTCATCGGACAAAGTCCAATAACAGTTAATATATATAAGTATACATATTTTAAAGCAGTAAACGCACCAAATGTAAAATTCAGGCTCATCGAACAAAGTTTGACACACAATTCATATATATAGGTGTATATATATATATATACAAAAGCATTTAAACGCACTAGACATAAGTCTAGGCTCATCGAACAGAGTTCGACACACAGTTCATATATATATATATATATATATATATATATATATATATATATATATATATATATATATATATATACACACACACAAAAGCTATTAAACGCTCCAGACATAAATCTAGGCTCAATCGAGGCATAACTCGATGATGTTAGTCCATATATATATATATATATATATATATATATATATATATATATACAAACTAAAAAGAAACCACAGACCGAAGTCCGGGCATACACACGCAACACGACTGTCAATGTGAAGAATAGTGTGTGCAAAGATGAAGAGAAAGGCTTGAAAATGTGTGAGAAGGCTTATAGTGGGCTGTCAAAGAAGACTTCAATAACTTGAAATGGATGAATATTCGGCTTCCCCCGGTAAAAAGTAGCTATATATGAGCTTCCAAGTGTTTAAAATGAGAAAACACTCAGTTTGGGGTGTGTACAGAGCAAATTAGACAGGGCTTTCTCGCCTTTTTCTCTTACAAAATGACCACCCCAAGCCCTCTATTTATAGAGCAGGGAGCCACAGTTGTGCATGCGTGCAACGTGATGTCCGCTCAAACTTTTAGAATTGCAATCTGGGCATCCGATTGAGGTATGTAAGACCTATTTCAGATCGCCATTGTCGAGAATTATGCAATGACATGGGATTAGAGGTTGTACGAAGTCAGGAAGATAGGACGATGCCCTCCGATCTTCAAGCTTCAAATTCTATCTGTTACCTGCGTAATAGTCACTCGGGATTGGTTTTCCTTGGCTCTTGTGGGACATTGCTGTGTAGAAATGTATGTATGAAATGTTAAGATAGCGTGATGTGGCGTCAAGGTGGCAAGATGACGACTTTGCCCCTCACCGGGGTTATCTCCAGTTTGGGCTGATAAAGCAGACGTTGCTCAGGGTTATCTCTGAGATTGGACTGCTGCAAGTGTTGAAGGTCCTCAGTGTCATCTCTGAGGTGTGCCTGTCTTCCTGGTGTTATTACCAGGCCTTGTACTGAGTGCCTCGGTGTAAGCGTCGAGGTTAAAGTTGATTGCATGCATTTGAAACAAGCATTTTCGGGGTTATCTCCAGAACTGCAACTGCCTTCCTTGGGGTTATCTCTAAGGTTAGAATTTGCTATTCCCAGTATTGGGACTGAGACCGAACATCTCGGAGTTATCTCTGAGATGAATCGATCTTCTACGGTGGAATTTTCAGTATTAGAACTGCAAGCCTAGGGGTTATCGCCGAGGTTGGAACTGTTACTCTCGGTGTGTGTTCCGGGGTTAAAACTGTGCTTCCAGTAGTATCCGGAATGGATGTAAGCTGTCTTTCAGGGTTATCTCTGAAAGATGAATCTGCCCTCCTACAATGTCAGTAACAGGTGTGTAGAAAATTTCGAGTGTCTACAGATGCCCCTCTTTATCATATTCATGCAATACAATGGCGTGGATAGGATAAAAAATCCTAGACACCTGAAATGCAACAAGATAAACATGATGCAATATGGAGCAATATGATGCAAATGTATGACGCATATGAATTGCTTTCCAATATGTTGGGGATGATTGACGGCTCCCTGTTGCTTCTACCAGTGATGGTAATAACGACAAGCTTGGATGTATGATCCAAACCTATCAGGATGTTGACATTGGGGCTATCACTAAAGTCCTTAATCTTGGATACAGACTTTACTCCAAAGATGCGCCTCTCGTGTACAAGAGATCTGTGGGGATAAAACTTCATCTATTCGAGGATGTGTATAACATATTCCATCATCGATCCTCCTCGATGATGTTGATCCTCCTTGGTTTGTATCGCCAGAACATATCAATGTTCTGCTGTATTTACTGCCAACACTATGTATTGTCAGGACCGCCCAACCTTCGTTGACGTGTGAACCAACGGTTGACCACACGTTGTAACCTCCGTCGGGGATCCATTTGATCCTCTGCTGAAGTGTATATCAACGGATGAACTCCCTACTAGGGATGAATGCCAAGGCTACTTGGAGTTTGTTGATGTGTATATCAACTGATGCAATTATCGGATGGCTTCTGATGCGACATTGGGTTTACTTGCCAACGGCTGAACTGACGTCAAGGTTGCTTGACCTTCGTTGATATTTGTATCAATGGAAAATATGCGTGGTAACCCCCGTTGGGGACCTATTTGATCTTTGCTGATGTGTGTATCAGCAGAACATGCGTTGTAACCCCCGTCGGGGACCTGCTTGTGGACAGATAACCATGCATTGTAACCCCCGCCGGGGATCATTTGGAAGGATTAGGGTGAAAACCCTGTATTGATGGCGTTGGACCTCTGTACGGTATTATCGAATGTGAACTGCAACAACTTATATCATCGGTATAGTAAACCCTGTGTTCGGGCGAATACCAACGGGTGAAAAGAAAGTCATAGTTGGGTCCAAAAAAAACTAGGGTTTCAGGCTATTCTGCTCAATCACATAGCGTTTTTATCCTTGATTTGGCCTTTCAGCTTGTGAGAACTCCTTTGTAACTTAAACTGGATTGAGCCAGAGGGATGGGACCTACGTAGGGGTGCCGCAGGTACACCTGCTATAGTCGCAGATGGACCTGCGGCCAACCGTGGACATTAAAGTCCTGCAGGTTGCTTTTATAAGTCATTTTTAAGCTGCGTCGCGAAGGAAATCCGAGAGCTCTTCTTCAGATCTGCTAAGTTCGGACATCTTTCTGTAAATTCTGTCACCGTATAAGTGTTCTACACTGTCCTGGTAACGTATGCATGTACTTTTTTCCAATTTTTATCCGTTGGAAAATGACTTATCACATGAAATGCATCTAAGCACATAATAGTGATTATATATGCTCAAATGACTTGACAAAAAATATTCAACATAGTAAATGTTAGTATTAAACCATGTTGAACATAATGATATGAAAAAATTTGACTTTTGAGACAGTCAAATTGGCACCCTTTTTCTGTTATTTCTTATCCTATTTGAGGACAAATGAGCAAAGGTGAAAAAGCAAAGTAATCCTGGTAATTAGGCTACCCCTATGGATTGATGACTTTAATTTTTTGATGCGAATAGGATTTATGTGACTGTGGGCAGGTGTGCTACTGAATGGCCACCTAGTCATGGCTATGTGCATGTGGATAGTCCTATTTATAAAGGAAACTAAGGAAATTTTTTCCCAAAATGTAGGCATTGAGTTGTCATGCATTTTAACTCTACTATAGATGTATGTTAAAATGATGCATGCATGCATATAGTCATTAAATGCATTTTGAAAAGCTCCAGGTTAGAAATACCACACCCTTTCTGAGGTGATTTAGAGACTTGTTGTCCAGATATTATGGATTCGGATCAGCCGAGTAGTTCCTGTAGGACCACTTCTGGTGTGTGGAGGAGGGCTTCTGAAGTGCCTCGACCCCATTCCGTTAGACAACCTCGTCAGTTGGTGGAGGTGGTGATACGTCCAGTTCGGGTTGATGTACCGGACGTCGAGGACGAGGAGGAGGATGTTCTGGATGTGGACCCCGCTCCTGCTGCACATATTCCCCGTAAGGGCCTCGCGAGTATTTAGGTGGCAAACCCAGAGCTTCTAGGTGATTTGAGTAGACATCCCTCGATGTATTTACATGCCAACGAGGTATACCATTAGATCTTAATCTTCCTTGTTTCCTATTGATGAGGAGTAAAGATTCTGATATCGATCTACATCTTGCAGGTTCCCGACTTTACACAGCCTCGAGGAAACTGGTTCAGCATTCACTCCATATACCAAGCACTTCATCCTGACTATAGAGCGATTGTGCATGGCTGGGAATTTGGAGCATTCTTTTCCATCCTTCCCCACCGTTGTCCCAGGGGTTACCTCAGAGCATTGTCTGAGCGCTGGTTTCGCCAGACCCAGTCTCTCCATTTACTGGACTGTGAGGTGATGATGAGACCGATGGATTGTCGATTTATCATAGGTATTGAGTTTGGAGGGGTTCTAGTGCCTTGCACGACAGATATTACCTCGACTACCGTCAGATCCTTGTTAGGAGTTCCGGCAAAGGCGCTCAAGGGCAGGACTATCCATGCGGGTCCTTTGAGCGTAGATACTATGAGTGGGCTATTGAGTGAGCCCATACCAGATGATGTTAGGGTCAGGGATCGCATTCTTTGACGATTGTTCCTGATGATCATTAGGGGCTGCTTCATAACAGATAACTCTTCTACGGTGTCGTTCACTTTGATTAGCACCACTCGACATATGGACCATATAGAAGAGTACAATTGGGGCTCCTACACCTTTGCCTATTTCCTCAGGGGCATGCGTATGCGCTCGTAGGGCTTGACCGAGGCTTGGTTAGGATTTTACCCATTTATGCTGGTAAGTATTTCTCTTGTCATTTACCATATACAGGTTAAGAGTGTGAACTGACAGTAGATGTTTGCCTTTGTGTTGGCAGTTTTGGGCCTATGAGAGGCTTCCATGTTTATGTCCGGTGAGTGTGTTAAGCTTGGATACCTACCCACGAGGACGACGATGGCATCATTCCATACTGGCGGAGGTCTCTGTAGCTGAGGGTTTCACTTATTGTCGCCTACAGTTGGAGTTGTTGACAGCAGATGTCATCACATGGATTCCATATTGTGGGGAGTATTTGGCCACTGGATTTGAGGATGGGTACCCGACTGGTGTTGAGTACGTGATTTTTACCCGTAGGGTTCCTCTCTTCACAGATGGAGGATGGGAGCTCTATTTAGGAGAGTGTGCTATTAGGAGCACCACAAGGGAAATCTGTATACCGATCTTGCCTCCTGCCAGGCGTTATTGGCCTGTGTCGCAATCACCCATCATTGATATCCCATTGTTGGGTGTTGATGGTTTTGCATTGTCAGAGGGTCCTTGTATTTAGGATGTATTCCAGCATTGGTGGATCCCTCGTACTATTGGAGCCTAGACCCGCGCCACTCAGTTCATGGGGGATATGGTTCCAGGATCCGTGATGATGATGGATTGGCTAGCCTGTGTTCGAGATCCGACTTATGTGACACAGATTGACAGCTTGACCCAGCGACTAGACCAGGCATATTTCTTTATCCGATATTTGGGTAGAGTTCCGGCAAAGGCAAATTCGTTTGATCCTTCCAACGCAGGAGCTGGCTCCTCAGATGACCCATTTGGCTTTGCCGACGCAGATCCTCCTTTATATAGGCCTGATATCCCTGTTGATAGAGATCCAGTGACTCAGGAGGAGTAACATCAGGTGGACAGGATTGATGATGTAGATATTGACACCATTATCTTCTTCTAATGTGTATTCTCATTATCTCTTTTGATAGGCCTCTGTTAGCTATTGGGTGGCTGTGCCCCATTCTCGCTACATCTTTTGATAGGCCTCTGTTAGTAGTACGGCGTATGTACCCCATTTCCCTATATTTTTAGTTGTACAGAGATGATGTATTAGATGATGATATACTTAGGAATGTATGTACAGTTTTTCCATTCCCTATATCATATTGTCATCTATTATATGTTATGCATGTATCATATTATGCATATGTATGTATGTCCAGAGATATTCAGCATTGACCCCTGGATGGTATTATGATACGGCCCACACAGATGTCTTCTTCGACAGTTAGCCGTATAGATCACACCCCGCCATTATTGGTTGCATCCCGTCTGAGATACTGGTATGATAGTATGTCACCCTCAGATAGGGTGACCATAGATTAGCTGTTGCAGTATACCATGACCCTTTTGATGTTTCAGGTTCCCATAGGATTCGTGGAGGGCATGTTGGAGCACTGGATACCGGATAGACATGTTTTCCGATTTGGGATCCATGAGTTAACTCCCACTCTGGAGGAGTATGCATGGTTGACGATGCTGCCCCTGGACAGACCTTGCATGCATATGGCTTTGGGGGACATGAGTCGACGGTTCATGACCCTCGCTAGATTGAGGAGTAGTGTGGTGCAGGCTGAGCTGACATCTGGCCACATTATATCCCAGCATTTTTTGTTTGACAGATTTGGCTCTGAGGATAGTTATAAACGACATTCCGGGGATTTCATCACACCGGAGGATTATTGGCGTCTGGCCAGGGTTGATGTATTGCTATTATGCGTACTGTCATATGTCTACATGCCACGGTATATGGATGATTTAGACAAAGGAGTTATCATGGCGGTGAGAGCTCTCAGGGAGATTCGTACCATCATACCAATGATTATAGCCGAGACACTGAGGTCGGCTACATACTGCTGCACTTATCCGACAGGAGTATTTATGGGCAGTTCGGTCATGCAATACGTGTGGTTCATATCACACTTGAGACCGATTGGCACTTTTAGACGGCATGGGTATTGTTTCACCCACGATATAGCCATGTCATATTCATTTCAGCCTGCGGAGTGTACGGATGCTATGTCTTGGTTCACTTTCTTAGCTGATATTGTAGATCCGTTTAGTATATTGCCGTGCTCAGGGCTCAGCTCACCTTACAGCTTTATTACTCATGCTCTTGGCATGGATTACATCCCTCTGGCTGGTTTGAGGGGCATGACTACTTACCATCTACTGGCCGTGATGTCGCAGTTTGACCAATTTTAGGATTTTCATCCTTTTGAGGGGGCGCTGGGCCAGCGTTTAGCTTCTCACTATCTTTCGGCAGAGGACCGATCCCGTGTATATGCATGTTAGGATCAGCGCGAGATAGCTACTTTCTCCATTAGCCATCCAGGTTGTTCTGTAGAGTATTCTGCATGGATGGAGGCAAAGACTACATCGGCTGAGGTGGTATCCACATTGCCGAGTATTAACTCAGATGGTGGAGAGCCTATGGAGGACATTGATTCTTACACCGAGGAGGAGCCATCTACTGGGTTGCCAGTATTTCCTTTAGATTCTCCCAGTACTAGCACTGTCGTGATTTAGCATTCAGCACAGTACTTTGAGCGGAGTCTTCATCTGATGACCTTTGAGAGAGATCAGGCTAGATCCCTGATGTTGACAGCTCATAATGAGAGAGATGCAGCCTTGTTAGAAAGGGACAGGGCATTAGCTCATAGAGATACCGTTGTTGTTGAGCAGGATGAGGCCAGATCAGCCAGAGATGTAGTGATAGTTGAGTGGGATAGCACCATATCTGCTCGGGATGTAGCCGTCACAGATAGTACTGTAGTGAGATCCCTTACCACTGGCATAATTGTAGAGTTGAGCACTTACATCGATGAGCATATGGTCACCATGCAGATGGTTGCAGATCTGTTAGTTCGTGTGGATATCCTCATATAAGAGACCACAACTTTGCCTCCTTCTTCGGAGAGGGATGCCATGTTGGGCTTGTTAGCTCGCATATACACCAATTTGTAGATGGACTTGTACTTTCCTGCACAGACTAGCTTAGCCATTTTGTCATGTACAGTTTACATTATGTATATCAAACATCATTATATATAGCAGGAAAATATATTTTTAATCACTTCCCTTTTAGATATGCTCTGATACTTGCTTGATATTTTCCTGCTTCTTCAGGGCTTGTGCTCTTGATGTATTCTGAATTCCTCCTTGCTGGATGGACATTGAATTGTCTCTAGATAGTTCAAAATAGATCATGGATCTGTGTGTATCCCTACCATCTTTGGTGTCTTGGGACTGGTTTCTGTATGGAAATGTGGAGAGGAGTGTGGCTTTCCTCTCCGAGAATGACCGCACCACAGATGGTCGCCAGTACTCCTATTCAAGAGGAGCCTAGTTAATTCCATCTCTTATGGATCAGTGTCACTCTTCAAGGAACAACCGCAGCTTAGATGGTCGCTGAATCTCCTATTTAGGAGGAGTTCAGGTAATTCCATCCCTTTGGTCTGAATCCGAATGAAATGTAGTGGATTGAAGGATGATCCCAATACTGTTGACAAATTTTTATTTTTTGGTAGGGGGTGAGACCGAACCATAAATAGCTGCCTACGTACTCCTGTTGAAGAAGAGATCAGGTTTGCATAGTTTGAACCTGGTGTAAGAGGTTCAAAGCTGTTTATAAAAGGCAGATGGGTAGATCCATCTCGCAAGTACTCCTTGATATGCTGATACCAAGGTTGTTGGATGGGAGGTAGTTCATCCGATACTTCTCCAACATAGTTCCCATAGGCTGGTGACTTTTGCAGGGCTAATGTGACGTTTGGCATGTGTTCCTTGTCAGGTATGTGAATCAAGGAGGCCAAAGTTGCTAATGCGTTTGCGAAGTCATTCCTATTACGAGGAATGTGTAAAAAGGAGATCTCTTCGAACTTCGAAGCTATCTGTAAAACTTGTCGATAGTAAGGCAGCAAACGTAGCTCTTTGGTTTGATAGATTCTCGTGGATTGTTTGACTACCAACTCTGAATCCCCAAAGACAGTTAACCGTCTGATACCCATTGAACGAGCAAGTTTTAGCCCCATGATACAGCCTTCACACTCAGCTGTGTTGTTGGTGCTGATAAACTATAATTTGACGGCGACGGGATACTACTCCCCCGTACTTGATACTAGAACTGCTCCAGCTCTAGAACCTTCCATATTAACAGCTTTATCAAAATACATGTTCCATATTTGATGTGCATCGTACTGATGGTGTTGTTGAATTGTCATTACCCCTTCATCGGGGAAGTATGTTTCCAAGGGTTTGAAATCCCCTGAAGGTGTGGCAGCCAGTTGATTCGCAATTCCTTGACCTTTAATGGGCTTTTGCGTCACGTAAACAATGTCAAATTGTTACAAAATCAACTGCCATCTGGACAGCCGATAATTTAGTATGGGTTTACTGAACACATACTTGAGAGGATCCACGCGGGATATGAGATGGGTTGTGTGCCCATGGAGGTAATGTTGTAACCTCATGGCAGCCTATGCTAAAGCACAACAAGTCTTCTCGATCAGAATGTACTTGTGTTCATTGTTGCTGAATCTTTTGCTGAGGTAATAGATAGCTCGTTCTCGGCCTCTATCGTCTTTCTGACCCAGCATGCAGCCCATGGCATTGTCACTTATGGACAGCTACATGAACAGGGGAACATCATCCTTGGGTGGTACCAAAATAGGAGCTTTAACTATCTGCTCTTTAATGGTAAGGAAGGCCTTCTGGCACTCATCATTCCATTTCATGGAGGAGTTCTTCCTTAACATCTTGAAGATAGGCTCACAGGTTGCTGTGAGTTGAGAAATGAACCTACTAATGAAGTTGACTCTTCCCAAAAATGCCCGTATTTCCTTCTCTGTCTGAGGAATGGGTATTCCCGTAATGGCCTAGATTTTGGTGGGATCCATCTCGATTCCTTTATGGCTGACTTGAAATCCTAGCAACTTGCCTGATTTAACACCAAAGGCGCACTTGGCTGGATTTAACTTCAAGTTGTACTTACGCAACCTGTTGAAAAGCTTTTTAAGATGGTCTAAGTGGTCCTCCTCCTTTCGGGATTTGACAATGATGTCATCCACGTAGATCTCTATCTCTTTGTGCATTAAGTCGTGGAAAAGAGCCATCATAGCTCTCTGATAGGTAGCTCCGGCAATGATGAGGCCGAAAGACAACCGTCTATAGCAAAAGGTTCCCCAAGGCGTGATGAAAGCAGTTTTTTCACGATCCTCCTCAATAACCATGATCTGATGGTACCCCGCAAAGCAATCGGCGAAGGAATACATGTCGTATTGAGCAGCATTGTCAATGAGAATGTGGATAAAAGGCACGGGAAAGCTATCCTTAAGGCAAGCTTTATTCAGATCCCGATAATTCACGCAAACTCGCACCTTTCCTCCAGGCTTAGGCACGGGCACGATGTTGGATATCCATTCAGGATATGTGGACACCGTGATAATACCAGTTTGAAATTGTTTCACAATTTCTTCTTTCACCTTTAAACTCCACTCAGGTTTCAATCGCCTGAGTTTCCGCTTGACTGGCTTGAATCTCTCTTTGATGGGAAGGCGATGAAGAACAATGTCGGTGGACAAACCCACCATGTATTCATGAGACCATTCAACCAGATCCTGGAATTGGGTTAGCACCATAACCATGTTATTCCTCTGGTTTGGGGTAAGGTCTGAACCAATCTGGATTAACTTAGGGTTTTTTAGGGTTCCAAGATTGAAGGAGGTGGTTTGATCAAGGTTGGGTTTAGGTTTATCTTCGACCCATTCTTTGATCTCCGAAGGCACCTCAATGTCTTCTTGTATTTCTAACAAGTCTGAGTCTAACTTTTCATCAAAGTTACAATCCTTGTGGAGAAGAGGAATCTTATCAGCAAGTACAGGCACATCTAAGTTTAGAGTCCTGGAACAAAATATGCTTTCACTTAATATATATGAAACCGTTTAATCATATACAATGTTAGCATGTACGAACAAAACAACTGCTAATACTATATAAAAAAGTAAGCAGTTATGATATCTACAGGGCAGAAAGAAGTCCTGCCCATTTTACCCTTGTCGACCAATGCAAGGAGTGCTGCTCCAATTGGCAAAAGCAAAGTCCTGGGGGACTGCAATAATGGAGGGGCTGTCATCTTCCTCCTTCTCCCGAATGATGACCATTATGTCTGGGCAATCATCATCTGGGGTATATCTGTTAGTATGTTCATCATGGACAATGATGCGTACACCTGACATCATTCTGACGATGTCTTGTTTAATTCTTTGTTCCTCTTCTTCCACCTTGGGATCTGGAACAAAGACTTTCTTCTCTTTTACTGGTATCGGGTTAAGAAATAACATAGCCATTACATTGGCTGGCATCTTTACCGGAGATTGGGAGGACTCTGGATTTACAGGTGGAAATAATAGTCGTGGGGCTGAAATGGAAGGAATCTGTCTATACTTATGTGGATTCCTGTAACTAGTACTGGCAGAATAGCCTAGTCCGGCTGTCCCAGTTTGACTGGACACTTGAATTGGGTACTTAATACCCTGATGACTTTTTCCCAGCCCTTGTCCCGGCTGGTGTCCCAATGACATCATTTCTTGAGTAGCTGCCATCACTTCGGCGGAAATCTTGGGTATGGGAAATGGTGTCCCAATGGCATGATATTGAGGGTTGCTTACTTCTAAAGCATGAAAACTGACCGGCTCAACATCGAAATTGAAACTGATGAACTGTATGTCACCTGGTTGAGGGCATTCTGGTTCAGCATTGACTGTAACTAGGCTATTGTTGATAATGTATTTATGTTGCTGATGAAGAGTGGAGGGGACTGACCCAGCCATATGAATCCACGGTCTCCCTAACAGTAGGTTGTATCTTGTATCTATTTTGAGCACGTGAAAAGACACACAAAATGTATGAGGACCAATCTCAATTGGCAGCTCAACCTCTCCGACTGAATTTCGGCGGGATCCATCAAAAGCTTTGATGATTGTATGGCTACTTTCAGATTCGCTGGAGATTAACATTCATTTTTAGCAACGTAGCATAAGGACAGATATTCAAAGACGAACCTCCATCTACCAAGACTCCAGCTAACATATATCCGGAGGATAAAACCGCAATGTGTAATGGCTTACAATGACTGGTTCCTTCGGGCGGTATGTCATCATCAGTGAAAGAGATCACATTGTTGTTGAAAATATGATCAGCCAAATGTTAAAATTTTTCCACATCCACTGATTTTGGCAAATAGGCTTCTTCCAAAACCTTTAGTAGAATCTTCATGTGATCTTCGGAAGTTAAGACCAAGTCTAATATTGAAATTTGATGTGGAGCTTCTCTTAAGCTTAAAACCACTTTGGCTTCATTATGACCCATAGTACGGAGGAATTTTTCAATCTTCTCTATGGGAATTTTCCCCTTTGATTTAACAGCAGGCTTCATCACCCGTTGGGGAAGATAAAGTGGATTCTCCTTCAACACTACAGCAGTTGTATGAGATGTGGATCCTTTAGCTTCTCCATAATTCCAAGGGACTTTTTGTAAGCTGACAACAGGATATTGTGGTCAGAATGATAAGTTGATTGGCTCTGGAGCAGCCACTTTCAAAGGATTGTTAATTCCTTTGATTTGAATTGTGAGCGGTTTAACAGTCCTATTGGCCTCAGAGAATATAACTGCTACCAGTCCCTTCCATTTAGTGGGAAAATTATTTTCATTCTCAAATAGCATAATATCATTGTCTGCCAGTTGCAGGACACCACTATCGATTAAGTTCTGAATAAGGTGGCGGAGTGCCCAGCATTCTTTCGTGCTGTGACCATGAGAATGGGAGTGATATTGACATACTCCATCAGGGTTAAACCGTCATGAACGGGGATTGATTGGAGGTAGGAGGGAAGTGATTCTTCCTTCATTGATTAACATCTGAAGTATCTCCTCCATAGGTTGGCCCAGGTATGTAAACTCTCTTCTATTGGCAAAATCTCGACGGGCTTTGGCAGTCGCTCTCTTCGTCACTTTGTCCTCCATTGTTTCAATTTTTGAAGGTGACAATGGAATATTCATAATCAAGGGGAGGAGACTAGCATACTCCTGGCTGACTAATTGGCATGTAACTTGATGATGATAGATCACCAGTTTTTCCAATCGCTCAATTTGCTTGCATAGAGCTTTGATCTTTCGTTCCATCGTAAACTGGAACTTTGCATAATCCCATTTGTCAACACTGTCTTTGATGATCTGGGATGCTTTGCAGTTGAAATTGGAACTTTTTCCAGTGCTCCAATTAATCATGTTGACCTCTTCCTCTTTGTGTAGAGGAAGAGGGTTGTCTTGCACATGAGGTTGATCTGGTTTAGTAACCACAATCTCACCGTTGTCTATTAAATCTTGGATCTTATGTTTCAAGGCCCAACAATCTTGAGTATCATGTCCAGGTGCCCCGGCATGATAAGCACATTTTTGAGCAGCATTAAAACCCCGTCCATTAGGGCTGGCTGGTGGAAGAAGATGCGTGATTTTCTTCTGCGTGGTCAGAAGAGTGAGAATATTCTCGAGTGAGTCTCCTAAAGGTGTGAACACTCGAGGGCGTTTGACTTCTCCACCTTTTGGTATTGGAGGCTTTGAAGACTGTGCTTGAAAGGGAGTATAATTTCTCCTCTGGATAGGCATGTTCTGATTGCCTTTTTAACTTTGTAGTATCAGGGAAACATCCTCCTCTTTCTTTTTATGGACCCTCCGGGGGTTGTTTCCATAATTTCTGGATTGGATGTGCTCAGCAACAGCTTTAAGGGCAGCTAGGTCTTGAATCTTTCCTGACTTTAATCCCATCTCAGCCATTTCTCCATGTTTGATCATTTCAATAAATGGTTTACCGATACCAGCTAAGACTCTTTCATAGAAAGGAGCTTCTTGTATATTGATAAAGGTCATAACCATCTCTGACTCTGTCATAGAATGAGTTACTTGAGCAGCAAGGCGCCTACACCTTTGAGCATATTCTTTAAAAGACTCATTGGATTATTTCTTGACCTTGGTAATCTGGTACCTGTCAGGAGCCATTTGAGACTGGAAGATGTATTGTGTGAGGAAGGCATGAGCTAGCTCTTCCCAACTATGGATCTTCTAATTTTCTAATCTGGTATACCACGAACGGGCTTCTCCAGTTAGACTCTTTTGGAACAGCTGCATTCTGAGCTTCTCGTCCTCTGCATAAGATCCAAGTTCTCCAATGAACACCTTCAAATGTGTATAAGGATCTCCTAACCCATCATACTTTTCGAGGTCAGGAGTTTTAAACTTTTCTAGATAATGAACACCAGGGAATATACAAAGGTCGGCATATGAAACACTCCCATGTGCTCCAATTCCTTTGATAGCGTGAAGGGTCTCTTCCATTTGAAGAACTTCCTTTCTGATGTCACCGGTGTCTCGATCTCTTGTGAGATGGGCGGCATCATGACTTTTGTTGGTTGTATCCAACTGTAGTTAAGGTACTATAATGGCTTTGTCAGAACCTTGAATTCCCCCTTGTGTGGAGGATTCAACATGTATGGGTATCTTTGGACCCCGAGTAGATTGATGTAGTTATTTAAGCAGAACAGCCAAATATGTAATTTGTTTACTTAATCTGTCAAATTCTTTGCAAGAAAATGGATTAGACTGGTTGGATGAAGACATGATTGGCTGTAGGCCTGCGGCCTTTTTGGACTTTGACCGGGTAATAGGTCTGAATGCTTCCCTGTGATAAAACTGGCATAGTTTAGTTTTAGGGAGGGTGTAAATGTTAACATGCTATGCGATTTGTCCGTTTTAGGATTATGATCCTGCAAAACGGATGTTAGCTGTTTGTAATACAGGATAGCATGTTAATTTAAATATGTATATGCACACATTTCTTCATATTTCTCATTACATGGAGATGAATATGGGATGTAAATTACAAGTAATTGATTTTACGAGTAATTTGAAATGAGAAAGCATGAAGAGAATTTCCTCCGTGTTTGGTTTATCAGAGGCTGACCTATCTTAGGTCTCTCTCGTGGCTTTTTGGCATGAAGATTCCCAAATCATCGCAATTTACTCAACGGGAAATTAATCTGGTCTTTCAAATGGAGTGAATTTGGGTGGTGCCTTTCCTGAGCCTCATTGGAATTAGTCTTCCTACGAGTCCAGTAATCAAACACCGACAGGATAGCCTCCTGGTGGAGGGACCACACAACATACATTCACATACAACGTGTCTAACTGTTTATGAAAATGATGACATGTGCGAAGCACTAATATCACAGGCAGATATAGTGTAAAGCATTCATTGCAGTAAAGATATGCATTCGTATACATTTATCATAAATGTAAATGCAACATCCACACACAAGCATATAACAGTTTTGAAAAACTTGTAATAGCGGCTTAAGTCCTCTTACTGGGGTCCCCAGCTGAGTCGCCACCTGTCGACGTCGGGATTTTTATTTGTCCCTTTTCGTTACCTGTTCTTTTGTGTTCTCATTTTATGTGAGATTTGTTTGAAAAAATAAGTGAAAAAGGTCCGACATGTGTAATGTCGATGATGAACTGTTAAGAGTCGCCAGTTGGTTTTTTAACTGGTTGTACCAACACAACCGAGAAAATGTTTGCACATTGACCCAGTGATGTGACACTGCTAAACGGGTTTGTAAAACTGAGATTCATTTAGGGTCTGGGAACTTGATTATGCGGAGGGAAGGTGTTAGGCACCCCCCAACATCCGTGTTGCCACGGTGACCGCCATTTTTCAAGAAACTGTTATATGAATGTGTGTGTGTGTGTGTGGGTCAATGTGCTTTTATTTGAAAGTAGTGCTATGCCTCGTTCGCACCTATATACATAGGGTTTGAATTTGTGTAAAAATTTAGTTTTAAACAAGATATAACAATGATGTTTTAAATGAGGTTTTTCAAACCCTGTGCTCAATAGTAATTGAGGACTTTGATACTTCCATTTTATTAAATGTTCGGCTTGATTGCTTTTATTTTCGAGATGCGAAGCATCTTCGAGAAAATAATATATAAAGCAGTGCCGAACTCCTCATGGGTATGGAAACCATCGGAGAAAATCCAAACACCGTGAATAAATTTACAGGCTGCTTACAGCTGAAAATGTCCATCATGGGAACTGAATCTAAATTCAGTGGACTGAATCTGTGATCACATGATTCCTAGGCTCACATGATGTCGCAATTGATATAAACGTAGTAAGCAGGTATATATATAAAAGTATATATATATATATATATATATATATATATATATATATATATAGACATGATCGACCACCACAAAGCACCTCCATGGGGGATCGGAAATGGAAATAAAGCTGTAAAAGCAATCAACTGCCACGGAGGGAACTCCAGGCGGGACGAAATGTACAGAAAGCTATAAAAACGGTCAACCGCCACGAAATAAACTCTAGGCGGGACGAAATATAAATATATATATATATATATATATATATATATATAAGCATGTAAACGCACCGGATATAAAATTCAGGCTCATCGGACAAAGTCCAATAACAGTTAATATATATAAGTATATGTATATTAAAGCAGTAAACGTACCGGATGTAAAATTCAGGCTCAACGAACAAAGTTCGACACACAATTCATATATATATATATATATATATATATATATATATATATATATATATATATATATATATATATATATATATATATATATATATATATATATATATATATATATATACGAAAGCATTTAAACGAACCAGACATAAGTCTAGGCTCATCGAACAAAGTTCGACACACAGTTCATATATATAAGTATATATATACAAAAGCTATTAAACGCTCCAGATATAAGTTTAGGCTCAATCGAGGCATAACTCGATGATGTTATTCCATATATAAATATATATATATATATATATATATATATATATATATATATATATATATATATATATATATATTTATATACAAACTGAAAAGAAACTACGGACCGAAGTTCGGGTATACACACGCAACACGACTCTCAAAGTGAAGAATAGTGTGTGCAAAGATGAAGAGAAAGGCTTGAAAATGTGTGAGAATGCTTACAGTGGGCTGCCAAAGAAGACTTCAATAACTTGAAATGGATGAATATTCGGCTTCTGTGGGTAAAAAGTAGCTATATATGAGCTTACAAGTGTTTAAAATGAGAAAGCACTCAGTTTGGGGTGTGTACAGGGCAAATTGGACAGGGCTTTCTCGCCTTTTTCTCTTATAAAATGGCCACCCCAAGCCCTCTATTTATAGAGGGGGGAGCCACAGGTGTACTTGTGGCTGGGCCGCAGGTGTACCTAAGGCTGCCCGGGTTGCCCAAGGCTTCGTGGGTCCTGTTGTCTCGAAGTACGTGCACGCGTGCAACTCGAATTTTTGGAATTGCAATCCGGGCATCCGACTGAGGTATGTAAGACCTATTTCAGACCGCTGTTGCCGAGAGTTCCGCAATGACATGGGATTAGAGGTTGTACAAAGTCAGGAAGATGGGACAATGCCCTCCGGTCTTCAAGCTTCAAATTCTATCCGTTACCCTGCGTAATAGTCACTCGGGATTGGTTTTCCTTGGCTCTTGTGGGACATTGCTGTGTAGAAATGTATGTATAAAATGTTGAGATGGCGTGATGTGGTGTCAAGGAGGCAAGATGACGACTTTTCCCCACACCGGGGTTTTCTCTAGTTTGGGCTGATAAAGCAAACGTTGCTCACGGTTATCTCTGAGATTGGACTGCTGCAAGTGTTGAAGGTCCTCAATATCATCTCTGAGGTGTTCCTTTCTTCCTGGTGTGTTTACCAGGCCTTGTACTAAGTGCCTCGGTGTAAGCGCTGAGGTTGAAGCTGATTACATGCATTTAAAACAAGCATTTCTGGGGTTATCTCCGAAAATACAACTACCTTCCTTGGGGTTATCTTCAAGGTTGGAATCTGCTATTCCCAGTATTGGGACTGAGACTGAACATCTTAGGGTTATCTCAAGGATGAATCAGTCTTCTCTGGTGGAATTTTTGGTATTAGAACTGCAGGCCTCGGGGTTATCGCTGACGTTGGAACTGTTACTCCCGGTGTGTGTTTCGGGGTTGAAACTGAGCTTTCGGTAGTATCCGAAATGTATGTGAGCTATCTTCCAAGGTTATCTCTGAAAGACGAATCTGCCCTCCTGTGATGTCAGTAACAGGTGTACAAAAAATTTCGAGCGTCTACAACATGTCCCGAAGCCTCTGAAATCGGTTCTGTAATTTATTTTGAATACGTATGTTAATCATATCATTTTATTTACAATTGAATATTACTAAAAGCTAAATAGTAAGATGAGTTTTACCCGTATAGCTAAAGCTATCTGAGACAAAGCACGCTCGGCCTTAGGCGAGTGGGCTCGATCCCAAAACTCTAAAATGGTAGGATCTCGGTCCAAGGTCCTCCTCATGACCTAATAAAAACATTTATAAAACAGGTATTAAGTATTTATGTGAGAACTTGATAACTAAAAAACTAAATACAATGCACTTACCGTCTTTGCCTCCTCGAACGATTGAGAACTAGTGGTGTGTACTATCCGGGGCTGACCACGGTTCTTTTTCGCCTGCTCAGACCTTTTCTTGAAGTCATCAGCATCCCAGTGCACACACATAGCTTCCCAGGCTAAATCGGAGACTATGGGGGGCTGATGATCTTTGATGGTGGTCTCGGGCTGGTCCTCAACTGCCCGGGCTGCCCTCTTTCTCATCTCATATAGCCAACTGGAGTAATTCACAGCGACATGTGAGGTAAGCACATCGTCGGCAGTTGCCTGAGAGATGCTCAGGTTAAATCTATAATAAACCTATAACGAAAGTTTAAAAATTAGGAACAATTGATTTCGTCATCCCAATACAACTATGTAATAATTAATATAATATGCTTAACTTACGTGGAACTATCGCAAGACGGTCTGCATAAAAGTGGCATCGTATCGCGCATAATGGTTGAACCGCATTCACCATCTCAAGAGATGTGTCAAACAGATCGCGTGTAGGGTGTTCTTAGCCATCGGCTCTAGTATACTATAGAAAAAATATAACAATATATGTTATATGAATTGTGTTTTGCAATAACTGACATAAATATTACCAATATATTAACACTTACTGTCCAGAAGCGATATCCACCAGTACTGTAAGTGGCACTGCCGGTGTAACAATCTAGAATTTTAATTGTAATTTTTAAATATTTATTGAATTATATAAATATTTAATAGATGTGTTTATTGTTGAATAAATATTTGTTTAATTTGATTTGATTTGATTTGGTTAATTATTTGTTAAATAAATAATTAATAAGTTAAGAAAATTAATTGTTATGAGATAATATACTAATTTAATTTAATAATTAAGTTAGAGAGTGTATAATGATTAAATGAATTATTATATTTTAATTTGAATTTATAATTAAAATGATGTGTTAGTTGATTAAATAAAATTATAATTATAAAGAAAATTTTAATTATGTTGTATTGATTTATATGTTAAAGTAATTTAATAAATTGTTATTAGAATTAATTAAATTAAGTATGAAAACTTAATTAAATAAAGTGTGACAAATAACTATATTATAAAAGAGTTATTAAAATAAATTAAAGGAGTTTAATTTAGTTTTGTCAAACAAGGCTTAAATATATTAAGTGTTTAATTTTTTAAAGAATTTTGCCAAACGGAGCCATATGGCTTTTAAATTTCTTTTGAATTTTGAATTACAATAATATAAATTAAATAAACAAAAGATAAATAATATATATATATATATATATATATATATATATATATATATATATATATATTAATCTTGGTAACTGATAAATTGAATAGGGGTAATTAGTAGAAAACGGTTTTAAAACGTTTGAAAAGACGTGTGTTTGTTTTATTTTTTTAGTTTACGTATAATGTATTTGGCTTAAGCCTAAGAAAAGAAAAAGATGGATGTCAGAGGTTTGAGAGGGAGTCTAAGAGAGAGAAGCAAGAGAAAGTTCTGAGTTCTTCAAACTATTCTCAGTGATTAACAAGGATTTATTAAGCAACAAAAGGTATGATCATAACCTTATTATATGTATATATCTATATATATAAGTGTTTTAACGACGTGAGTTTTAGTTTCTATGTTCACGAGTTTATACTTGTTGTGAATTCCAAATTTCTGTAATTGTTGTTATACAATTGAATTAGAGTGATTGTATGTGGTTATGATAATTAGAACTCATGTTAGATAAAGAATTGTATGCTAATTATGTCTGCAAGTAAAGAAATGGTTTTGCAGTGAACACATGTATGAACGTGTTTTGTAGGATAACAAAATTAGTATTGGATTTTGAACTAATATGTGAAATTAAACTTTGAATATATTAGTTGTTAAGAAATATAGATAAAGTAATTCAAAGGAATCAATTTGGTTTATAATCGTGGAATTACAGTTCACTGTGTCAAGAAATATCAAACATAGAGTTTTGGTTTTAGAATATGGCTTTCAAAGATTTAAGCTTTCTCATATTTTGTTTAGTTGTGATAAATTAGTATATGTATGATGAGTAACGTGTATATGTAATTTGCATAAGTTATACATGTAATTGGTGTTAGAAATTAAGATTGAGTAGCTTTGTTCTGTTCTTCGTTTTGTGTTCTGTAAGCTCGGAGCCTCAGCGCCAAAATCTATGCCCCAGCTCTACTTTTCGCGCCTCAGCGCTAAAGTCAGAACCGAAGCTCGAATTTCGCGCCGCACATCGGCCAATGGCCTGGGCTTCGAGCCGCAGTTCCACCACAGCGCCGGCCCACAGTTCAAACTGTGGCGCCGCAGCGCCGGTTTACTGAAAGTTCAGAAATGACTTTTGTTTTGCACAAAAGTCTGTAATTGTTGATGTAATGCAATATAATGATTGTTAGACATGTAATTTTGTTATTTTGGTATGATAGTACTAAGTATGAGCATGGAATTAACACTTAACGAGTGTTATTATTATTATTTTACTAATGTAAGTTGATTATGTGATTAAAAATCAAACCTTACATGATGTATATACTTATTTATATATAGAATGTTGGTAGTAACTAATTATGTTATGATGACATATATATATATATATATATATATATATATATATATATATATATATATATATATATATATATATATAAGGTATTGTGATTCGAGTTGTTACGATTTAGCCTACAAGCAAGGCAAGTTCCTTAACCTATCTCGATTATGATTACACAAGTTCTCTAAATCTATTGTTACATTGTGCAAGTTTATTGTATCTATCTTGTTTATGTTGATGCAAGTTCTCTAACTAAATCTCGAGTTATTATTTTTCAAGCACGTTAGTGGATAATTATTGTTGATGATTCCACATCTAGTATTATTATTGAATATTTGCATTAGTGCAAGTTTTTCTAACTCTACACTTTCGTTAAGCTAGTTCTATTATTGCATTGCACAAGTTTTTCTAAACCTAAACCTGTTATTTTAGCATGCAATAATCTTCATTCTGATGAACAAATTTTATCGTTCAAGTTACTACTTATTATGCATGCTTAATAATCAATTCTAAGATGTTAAACTTAGTTTAATGTTGTTCAAAGCTAGGTATGTTATATTATTCAATACTTATGCTATTAGATTATTCCTAAAGCATAAACTTAGTATACAATGTTGATTCAATTATGGTTTATTCCGTAACATAGAGTTATTACCTTTTTATTCAACTAATCCTTAGTTGAAGACCGTTGAATTCTAAATTACTCTTGAAACGTATCCAAACCGAACTTACATTGGTGCGGACTTGTACTCTAAATACTGAGATGAACAACCCTTTTATTAGGGGATAATTTACGCTTAGCGTTGAAATATTTGTGCACAATACATTGTACGAAGGGCTGATTCCCCTAAGTACGAGGAGTCCTTATAGTCTTATGACTGTTAAAGTTTAAGTTGAAAGATTGCTTATAACTGTGGACATAGTTCGTGGTCTTAGAACCCTCAGATATATGATTCAGAATTTTGATTATCTTTAATAGAACATATTGTTCAGTTCTATTGAGCCTACTATTTGGCAATTGTTGTAAAGATTTATTCATTATCATTTCAAGTGAGCGTTGTTTGCTCACTCTTGCTTATATAATTATTACAGCTAAAGTTGAGAAAATTGATGTACCTAGCACCAGTAAAGGAAAAGGAAAATGAAAGATGAACAAGTATTGAAGACTTGTAATATGTTGACATTTTATTGTCAGACTTTATTTTAATGAATGTAATGAAGTTATTTAATTTTTTTCGCATTTGAATGATTATATTTAAAGGTTAGATAACCTTGGAGATTTTTATTAATGTAATCTTTTAATGGGAAGGTTTATTATTTCATTTTATTATGATTGGGTAGTTAGATATGAATGGTTTTGCATGAATGTTAATAATTATAATGATGCTTAACATTAATAAATGATGTATTAGATAAGTTATAAAAGCATACTAAGCATACACAAGAGAGGAAAATCGGGCGTGTGACGATTGAACGTCAAAACGCCGTGCCAAGTGTTAATGAACTTAAAAAGTATTTCAATACAATTGAAATGAATATTATAAGATATGGAATGGATTTAATATAAAAGCAATAAGTAGTCCTAGCAAGACTTAGGCACTTGAATGAATTTTGAATATTATATAAGTCGAAAAGTTAACACAATCTAATTGAACATTGTGTGCTAATTAATAGGAAAGATTATAAGATGTGGAGTAGAGTTTACATTATAATTACTATATGTTGTTATGTGACTAATAGTTGATGTGTATGATTATATAATTGTGTAGGGCACATGAAGTGCAGATAACTGTAAGCTGTTAATCTATTATTGGTAAACAACGATCAAGGCAAGTCTTTTGGTTCCTATTTTCTACGTGGACTTGATGAACTGTTTTAAATTGCATGATATGTTACATATGTTGAAATCATGAAATGTTAAAGTCAATATATGACTGCATTATTTTGGCTAAAGAATGATGATTGAGTAAGGAACTCAATCTTAATATTTTCTATGTGAATTAAAAGCATGTATGCCATGTTACTTTAATGAGATATATATCGAGCATGTTATTATGTGCTATGTGATGCATGAAAACTGTTATATTTTGCTGGGCTATCGAGCTCACTCTTGCAAATAACCACTTTTGCAGGTCAAGGAATTAAGGTAAGGATATGTGCTAAGTGAGTTATAGAGATCGATATTCACGAATATTACTTATGTTTTATGAGAAATGTATTACATAATTTGAATGTAACATGTTGTTGAATTATAAGTTGAGTTATCCAATGTATATGGATATCTATTTATGATGTAAGACTTTGTATAGTCATTTTGTTGTAACGATTCATGATATAAATTTGAATTGAAGAGATGTAATGTAAAGGTTGCGATTCAGGGCAAGAAAGTAGGAAATGTATAAAAGTTTTAAATATTTCGCAATTTTAGTGATTTTAATATCGAATAATGATGTAAAATTAGAGGTTGAATGTATGGTTAACGACCGAAGTCGAGATTTAAATTGTATGGATTTTGGGGTCGTTACAATAACACATAGTACTGCTATTTGTAGTCAGCACATAACATAATTACATTGTCACATATTTTAACAGTCATTGGTTCACAAATAAACACTTATCGAGTCTAATTATATAAGTCTAGATCTATTTCTAAAATATTTCAGTGTACCGACGGCTTTATCGGGTATTTATCGAGTCTAAAACTATATCATGTAGTTCAATAACTGAAAATATCAGTCATATTATTTTTAATTGACTTATAATAATTTTTAAATAATTATTATAATTTATCATGATTTTTCAAACATCATAATCATTATTAAATGATTTAAATATTAACTGATTCTATTATCATTAATATTTAATTAATATTAAATTATTAATGAAACCATTGCCAAAATATTAAAGTTATTTACAATAATTCAAAATATTTTTAAAGTATTAATATTACCCTTAAATAATTTTTAAAATATTAAAAATTATTTTTAAATAATTACCATTAATATTTAAATATTAATGCATTAATTATCAAAATATTAAAAGTCATTTATTATAACTTAAAATATTTTTAATCCATTTATATCCTTTTTAAATGATTTTCAAGTTAATAAAGCTATTTTAAAATTATTTATTTAATATAATTATTAAATAAATTTTATATCATTAATATTAAATTATTAATGACATTATTCTTTAAATAGTGAAAGTTATATTTTATAACTTAAAATATCTTTAAACACTTTATTTTCATTAAAAATAATTTTTCTAATATTAAATTCATTTTTAAATTAATTTACTTAATATAATTATTAAATAAATTAATATCATTAATATTAAATAATTAATGTAATTTGTCTTAAAATATTAAAAGTTATGTTTTATAACTTAAAATACTATTAAATACCTTATTATCATTTAATACAATAAAATCATTTTTAATTAATTTATTTAATGTATTTATTAAATAAATTAAATACCAATAATATCAAGTAAATATTAATATTTATGAAAAATATGTCAAATTATTAAAAGTTAATTTTTTATAACTTAAAATAATTTTTAAAATTATTTTTATAATTTTTAGAAATTATTTTCTATTTTTAAATGATTTTTAGAAAGTAAATTAATTAAAATTAATAAAACTGTCGCTATAGGCTTTAGCGACAGAAAATGTAGTCTAATGTGTTCTTGAGCCTTCAAAGTCAGTTTTCGAGTTGGTTAGTTTGACCATTGATAAATTCCAATCTATGAAGTTTCTGGGCAAGATAAAACATTGTTCTTATAGTAATAGTGTAACACTACATGACAAAACAACTAACAAGGTCATAGAACATCACAATCGAAAGTTATTAAGCTTTGAACTAGCTGTCAGATGTGTTCATCGTGTTTCTGGATTGCCCAGAAAATCTGGTCATGGCCGGTCAACTCCTTTTGTGGCCTCATAACAGTCAATCAGTTCATGTTATAGTTGTGTTAGACGTCGGGCCTTGTAGACTAACTAACAGGGTATCTATTTTGATCACTGTGAAAGCTTAAACATCAACAACAAGAAAGATCTAAGCCATCAAAGTGGCTATCAGAGGCTGTTCTTCATTTCTGGGTTACCCAGAAATAAAGAACAGATCGTGGGTCTAACTTTGGGCTTCCGCTTCCTGCTAGTCTTGTAATATTTTTATGATCTAAGAGTTGTAGTGAGTAGCTAACATGTAGGTGAAGAGATCTATTACATAAAACACGTATAACATCAACGAAATGTCTAGATACATGCCGGTCAAAGTACCTTCCCGGAACTGTTCTTGAACATTTTTGGGTTTTCCAGAAATGTTCTTGTGCAGTTTCGGCTATCAATGTTTGACCACCATTTAGTTCGATTCTAATATGGGAGTTATAGAGGCATAGTTCGATAGTTCGCATGTCAGTCTACACAACCATAACAACAACATAACATAACTAACTAACAACATCAAGATCTAGGGTCTCAAAAGTCACTGTCAGACTTTTCTGGGCAAAATCTAGGTTTTCAGAACAGCCGGTCAATGCCAGTCAACCCACTTTGACCTCGAATAACTTTTAATCTACAACAGATATGGACCTGATTCAAGTTCCATATTAAAAATCTCATAACAGACTACAAGTACAAACTTTCAAAACACAAAAATCATCAAAGATCACAGAGATATAAGACCTGACATTCGTTGTCAGACTTCATTTTTAAACTTTTTCCAGATTTTTGAAAACTTTAATTTCAAGTACTTGGATGTTACGGATCTACAAGATACCAACCCAGATCACTTAAATAGACTACAAACAACATGTTTTAACATAAAAATACAACATTTAACATAAGATCAAAAGTCAGATTTCTAGTTTAGGGTTTACCTTTTTATGAACAAATTCTGATTTCCTGGCTTATGATCTTTATTGGAAGTCGTGGGGCTTGATTTAGAGACTGGCACACCTTTGGATTTCGTGGGTTTGAGCTTGAGAGAGTATGGCTAAGTGTGGGTTGCACAAATGAGGTAATAATGCACTTTCTCTCTCTTAATCTATGCAAAGTAATTGATGCAATGAACTTGGCTGTTAGTAATGGCTGAGAGCTGGTGTTTGTAGGCTCATAGCTTAGACTAGGGTGGCTTGCCAAGATATGGTAGGATTTTGTTATCAATAATTCAACAAATGGGATAAAAAGGGTATAATGGTAATTTAGCTTATAATTTTAAGGGTATTCTTGTCCAAGGTACTTAAATCTAGGGTTTAATCACTAGATTTTAAATCTTAAAGTTTCCCAAATAATTTCTAGGGTTTCAAAAATTAAAATTTAAGTTTAATAAAATTTTAATTAAAACACACTAATTAAAATTAGGGTTTTTAATAGAAATTAGGGTTTAAATAATTAGGGTTCCTTAATATCATTAGGGTTCCCAAATTAACAATTTAATTTACTAAAATAATAATTAGGGTTTCTAATTTTTAGCAATTAGGGTTTTTAATTAGCAAATTAGGATTTTCAAATATTAATTAGGGTTTTCAAATATTAATTAGGGTTTTCCTAATTAACAAAAATTCTATAATATGCAACATAATTCATATAACACAATTTCTGACCGATCTTAAACTCCAGTTTTGAGTTTCTAATTACGATTTATGACAGTAATACTAGGGTCTGTCGTGGTACACCATAACTGACTAACCATTAACAGTTTACACATATACAGTATATATTTATAACACTGAAAAATAATATTATATTTAATATAATATTAATATTATCATTCCTTGCTCAAAATCTAAAATTAGGATTTGGATTCCATACCTGATTTATCTTTTATATATAATATTATTAATTAAGTTAAAATACTTAACTTAATAATCTGAACTAAAATTCATATAATAAAATAGTAATTATAATAATTCCAATAATCATTTCATACCTTATTTAAATAATATAAAAATAATATTTTCATGGACTGACATTATTGATGTAATAAATAAATTTTATTTATTACATAAATACATACACATTACTTGGCACACATTCCCTTCTTTAAAGTAAATAAAAAAAATTTATATGCAAAATTTCTCATTTATTTATATAGAAAATATCAGGTTATTATACTCAGCGCCAAAATCCGCGCCCCAGCTCTAATTTTCGTGCCTCAGCGCTAAAGTCGGAGTTAAAGCTCGACTTTTGCGCCGTAGTGCCAGCCAATGGCCTGGGCTTCGCGCCGCAGCGCCACCACCGCGCCACAGCGTCGGTTTGTAGAAAGTCCAGAAATGACTTTTGTTTTGCAAAAAAGTCTGTAATTGTTGATGTAATGCAATCTAATGATTGTTAAACATGTAATTTTGTTATTTTGGTATGATAGTACTAAGTATGAGCATGGAATTAACACTTAACGAGTGTTATTATTATTATTTTACTAATGTAAGTTGATTATGTGATTAAAAATCAAACATTACATGATGTATATACTTATTTATATATAGAATGTTAGTAGTAACTAATTATGTCATGATGACATATATATAGGGTATTGTGATTCGAGTTGTTACGGTTTAGCCTACAAGTAAAGCAAGTTCCTTACCCTATCTCGATTATGATTACACAAGTTCTCTAAATCTATTGTTACATTGTGTAAGTTTATTGTATCTATCTTGTTTGTGTTTATGCAAGTTCTCTAACTAACTCTCGAGTTATTATTTTTCAAGCACGTTAGTGGATAATTATTGTTGATGATTCCACATCTAGTATTATTATTGAGTATTCGCATTAGTGCAAGTTTTTCTAACTCTACACTTTCGTTGAGCTAGTTCTATTATTGCATTGCATAAGTTTTTCTAAACCTAAACCTATTATTTTAGCATGCAATAATCTTCATTCTGATGAACAAATTTTATCGTTCAAGTTACTACTTATTATGCATGCTTAATATTCAATTCTAAGATGTTAACCTTAGCTTATTGTTGTTCAAAGCTAGGTATGTTATATTATTCAATACTTATGCTATTAGATTATTCCTAAAGCATAAACTTAGTATACAATGTTGATTCAATTATGGTTTATTCCGTAACATAGAGTTATTACTTTTTTATTCAACTAATCCTTAGTTGATGACCGTTGAATTCCAAATTACTCTTGAAACGTATCCAAACCAAACTTACGTTGGTCCGAACTTGTACTCTAAATACTGAGATGAACAACCCTTTTATTAGGGGATAATTTACGCTTAGCGTTGAAATGTTTGTGCACAATACATTGTACAAAGGGATGATCCCCCTAAGTACGAGGAGTCCTTAGAGTCTTATGACTGTTAAAGTTTAAGTTAAAAGATTGCTTATAACTGTGGTTATAGTTCGTGGTCTTAGGACCCTCAGATATATGATTCAGAATTTTGATTATCTTTAATAGAACATATTGTTCAGTTCTATTGAGCCTACTATTTGGCAATTGTTGTAAAGATTTATTCATTATCATTTCAAGTGAGCGTTGTTTGCTCACTCTTGCTTATATAATTATTACAGCAAAAGTTGAGAAGATTGATGTACCTAGCACCAGTAAAGGAAAAGGAAAGATGAACAAGTATTGAAGACTTGTAATATGTTGACATTTTATTGTCAGACTTTATTTTAATGAATTTAATGAAGTTATTTAATTTTTCCGCATTTGAATGATTGTATTTAAAGGTTAGATAACCTATGAGATTTTTATTAATGTAATCCTTTAATGGGAAGGTTTATTATTCTATTTTATTATGATTGGGTAGTTAGATATGAATGGTTTTACATGAATGTTAGTAATTATAATGTTGTTTAACATTAATAAATGATGTATTAGATAAGTTATAAAAGCATAGTAAGCATACACAAGAGAGGCAAATCGGGCGTGTGACGATTGAACGTCGAAACGCCGTGCCAAGTGTTAATGAACTTAAAAAGTATTTCAATACAATTGAAATGAATATTATAAGATATGGAATGGATTTAATATAAAACCAATAAGTAGTCCTAGCAAGGCTTAGGCACTTGAATGAATTTCGAATATTATATAAGTCAAAAAGTTAACATAATCTAATTAAACATTGTGTGCTAATTAATAGGAAAGATTATGAGATGTAGAGTAGAGTTTATATTACAATTACTATGTGTTGTTGTGTGACTAATAGTTGATGTGTATGATTATATAATTGTGTAGGGCACGTGAAGTGCAGATAACTATAAGTTGTTAATCTATTATTGGTAAACAACGATCAAGGCAAGTCTTTCGGTTCCAATTTTCTACGTGGACTTGATGAACTGTTTTAAATTGCATGATATGTTATATATGTTGAAATCATGAAATGTTAAAGTCAATATATGACTGCATTATTTTGGCTAAAGAATGATGATTGAGTAAGGAACTCAATCTTGATATTTGCTATGTGAATTAAAAGCATGTATGCCATGTTACTTTAATGAGATATATATCGAGCATGTTATTATGTGCTATGTGATGCATGAAAACTGTTAGATTTTGATGGGCTATCGAGCTCACTCTTGCAAATAACCACTTTTACAGGTCAAGGAATTAATGTAATCCTTTAATGGGAAGGTTTATTATTTAATTTTACTATGATTGGGTAGTTAGATATGAATGGTTTTATTAAGTGAACACCAAATCTTGAGGGAATGAAGTACCCAGATTTGGGGGTGTCGCAGCCGGCGGACGACCAAAGATACCGAGGTTCGTCCCTTGTTGTCATCGACGAGGTGCATCTGTAATAATAGTATTTAACTGAGTCAATAAATATAAACTAATACAACTTGAGATATAATTAAATCCTAGTTGAGATAACTTACTAGCGCCTGAAGAAAAGCCTCCATCGTGGCTACCGTCTCTAGTATCGGATCGCCCACCACCTTGGTGACCTCCACCACTATGTCTAGCCATGAATATCCTACTAGAATAACCAAATTGGTATATTATGAATATGTAAGCTTTAACAATATATGGTATGTACTAATATAAATGCTCATTTTCAATTACGCACGTCATCAAACCCATCAGAATCAACGTGTATATCATTCTCAAATTCGGTATTTTCTTCATCCTTAGTTTCAAGATCAGTTTCGTCATCGTTATCATCCTCAATGACTATATAATCATCCATGTGTACGTTTTCCTCGACATCCTCATCGTCAGGTACGTCAATGATATCAGTACTCATCACATCTTCATCATGGAACACTACGGTCAAAGGGTTGCTAACATCTTCTTGCAACGCCTCATCCATACCAAACATGTTCTCAGAATTAAATGAACGTGTTTTAGTTATGACTACTGTGTACCAGGGGCTTCGAGAATTTACGACATTAGGAGCGTAATACACTTGAGTCGCTTGACTTTCTAACAAAAACACGTTATCAGACTTTAACACTGACTTGATATCTACGGTTGTGATTCTATTACGATCAACTTTAACCCCTTCTTCACTTCGTAAAAATTCGCAGGAAGAGTATGATCCTTGGGTAAAAACTGTCCAACTACAGTAAGCAAATCGTTGAAACCTCTCTCACTATAGTTGTGCTCATTCTTGAAGTGTAAGAGCATTGTCGCTGTAGAAAGCTTGGTGTCCATATCATTTCCCGAATACAATGCGACCCCAGATTCAGATAAAAACTTGTAAAAGACAGCAGCTGTATCATTTGACACTTGCTTAGCACTGCTTGGAGAAGGCTCATTTTCAGCCCAGTCAATATTAGTAGGGCCATAAGCATCGACCAACATCTCCACTGGATCATAGTTTTCGACGTATGAATCCCATAGAATTGGTTGTTCCATAATATTTTCAATCACTTCTGATTCCCCGTGATGAGTCCAAACGAAGTACCCATTCACAAATCCACGGGAAAATAAGTCAAATTTAATCTCGTCGACTTTCTTCCAAATCATATTTTTACAGTTTACACACGGGCATCGCATCTTCCCGTCCGGATCATCAACATGTTCTATTGCTTTGTTCAAGAAATCTGACACCCCAACATGAAAAGCTGAGACTAATCCCCTCCCATCACTAGGTATCCTACGGTACATCTAACTCAGGTCGACTGACATTTTTAACTACACAGAAGACACATTCAGTTAATTTGGATATTCATGCATGAATTAGATTTACCTAGTAACTCCACTCTACAGGACAAGGGTAAGGCTTCTATCCCGTTATTGGATGCATCTCATCACTAGTGCCAACATGTTGAGTACATTTCATGAGTTTTAAGAAAATTTCGGCAGCACCTCCCCATGGTCTTCAAGCACACGAAATAGACTAAGATAACTTAATCTAAATATGCACTCGAAGAATATATAGAGATAACAGTTAAAAAATTCTCAAACCAACAAAAATGTACCGTTTCGTATTGGCACCGGCCTAAGTGAGAGACATAACATCTAGTAATAGTCCTAAACTGGGGACTGTTCGACATTCACTCCTACTGAGTGAATGTAAAATGGGTTTCTAAGTTCCAAAGTATAGTAAATATATTATTGAGTGTATTGAAGATTAAAGGGAGAGTATTATTGAGTTTATTGAAAATTGTGACAAACTAAGAAAATGTTGCTTAGTTTATTTTGCCAATGATAAACTAAGTAAGTGGTACTTAGTTTATGAGAATTGTTATTTAGAATCTATAGAGAGTACTGTTCGACATTCACGCCTACTTGTCAAGCGGGGTTGTAACGCCCCTAAAATTAGGTATACATCACTCATCTTGGGTCGTCAGATACATAGTACAGAATACAAATACAACTTACTAATACAACTGTCGTGTATAATACGACAAAACATAAACTGTGAGTTTGAATACAAATATTATCTTCTAGAGAGTATACATACTAAAAAGGAGTCCTCATTACATTTATTAACACAATGTTACATAGAATAGTGAGGACTGCTAACTAATACTATCATTCGAACCATCACTCCGTTCTCCGATTTGCCCCAGCTACGTTCTCATTTCCTGAAGAGAACAGTAAAAAAAAAAGGGTGAGCTCAACTAGCCCAGTAAGAAATATTATGACTAAGATAATGCAGAATAAATTATCATTAGCCTTCAACAATGTTAAACTGATAAAATATAATAGACATCAAGTTTAACTGCAGCGGAACAAGCAATCCATTAAAAGAGTCAAGTAGAAAATAAACTCTACTATCTTTTATGATTTAAAAGGTATTTCAACACTGTTATCGCTGGGACTCAGCTTAATAAAATAATCCACATCATCGAATCACCCCTGCACTATGGCCAAGGATATTCGTGTATTCATTAATGGTCATGATCATGCCAATAACTGTCCATCAATGCACTACGGGCCAATGAGGACTTTTACCACATCATTTGTAACATTACGGTCATGATTACACCGAATAATTCCTGGTCATAATCATACCAAGTCCATCTATGCACTACAGGCCACAGATGACTTTCAACAGAATATAAACATGAGGATGATGACAATGATATAAGAATTCAATAAAACAAGTTCAAGAATTAATTTATCCAGCAAGTAATAACGTCCAAATTGTCAACATGATACTGCTTTGTGGAGTAAACTTCAAGACTGATTAGGAGAATATTTTCATGAATAGATACTAGATGAAGCGCAAATGTCAAGGATATTCTACTAATTTCATGGAGTATAGAAGTCAAAGTTTTAATCAACTGAGTATAATAAAGAATGGAATAACAAAAGAAATCACCATGCATGCGATAGACCGCACAGACAGGTTATTCTTAACAGAATAATAATAATGGAACCAGGTCCGGCGTAAACGCACAGACAGGATATTCCGACAGAATAATAAATAATGGAACCAGGTCCGGCGTAAACGCACAGACAGGATATTCCGACAGAATAATAAAGAACAGTATAATAAATAATGGAACCAGGTCCGGTGTAAAACACACAGACAGGATATTCCGACAGAATAATAATAAAGACGGAACCAGGTCCGGTGTAAAACACACAGACAGGATGTTCTAACAGAATAATAGGATAATGTCACCAAGTATAGGGTAGACCGCGTATACAGGTTATTCCAACAGAATAATAAAGAATGGAATAACAGGAGTTCTCTTCATGAATATAAAAGAAATAATATTCTCTACCTTAAAAAAACTGGATATTAGAAAAGTGAAGTAGCAGAATACTTTTATTCTCTCTCTCTTATTCTCTCTATACTTTCTCTCTCTATAGCTTGAATGAATTCGTGAAAAATAATGAAGCCCTAGGCCTCTATTTATAAAAAAACTGAGGGTGGCTCTTGGTCTTAACGAAGGGTCAAATGATTCTTGGTCTTAACAAAGGGTCAAATGACTCTTGGTAATATTGAAGGGACAACTACTATTGACGAAAGTAATTACTATTGACCAAGGTAAATACTATTGATGAAGGTAATTACTATTGACCAAGGTAAATACTATTGACGAAGGTAATTACTATTGACCAAGGTAAATACTATTGACCAAGATAAATACTATTGACGAAGGTAATTACTATTGACCAAGGTAAATACTATTGACCAAGGTAAATACTATTGACGACGGTAATTACTATTGACGACGGTAATTACTATTGACGAAGAGACTCTTAGATGATGACATATGGCCCCCCATAAAAATAACCAAACTTACCACAACGTCTCAATTATTGATTTAATAATATAACATATTATACAGATGATACTATGACAATAATTTAAGAGATATGATTCAGCAATTACTGTAGCAATAATTGAGTATAGCTGAGTGACTTCTCACGTAAGCATCAATAATCAATACCGTGTGCTACTATGCAACCACGCGTATTACTGTACTTTTACTACCGGGTAGTTCAACAGTTTTAACGGTTTTAGCGGTAACACCTCAGCCGTTATTTTTATATAAAGATAATTTTGTCGTTTTCTAACTACGACTATACTTCTGTTGTGGGGTCCACCAATGATTGTGCCGTCGTACGAATATTCTCCGACAAAAAGAATATTCCCCGACCAAACGAATATTTTAAAACAACTTGCTTACTTTACAAAATTTATAAATATTACCCACAACTATAACACTATATCAAATTAACTCCATAATATTTAAAAATGATATTTATAGAAAATTCATCTTTATTTATAAAAGTTGGGGTCTTACAACCTCCCATTCTTATGAAATTTCACCCTCAAAATTAGGGTACGTACCTGGTATGTTGAAGAGGTAAGGATACCTTGATTTTATTTCAGATTCTAACTCCCAAGTCATTTCCTCAACATCGTGGTTTCTCCACAAAACTTTGACTTGAGGTATAACCTTGGAGCGTAGAATATGTTCCTTCTTATCCAAGATTTGAACAGGAACTTCTTCATACGTCAAATCCTCCGCTATTTCGTCCGGTTCTAGCTCAATAATGTGATTCGGGTCTTCCACATATTTGCGTAACATGGATATGTGAAAAACGTTATGAACACGAGACATACTTGGCGGTAAAGCGAGTCTATAAGCCACAATTCCTATTCGATCGAGGATTAAAAATGGACCGATGAATCGAGGATTGAGCTTTCCTCTTTTTCCAAATCTCGTAACTCCTTTCCATGGAGCAACACGTAAGAACACATGATCTCCTACATCAAATTCCACGTCCTTTCGATGAAGATTAGCATAACTCTTTTGTCGATCTTGTGAGGTTTTTATACGTTGTCGGATCGTTTGAATCTTTTCTGTAGTCATACGTACCAACTCCGGTCCCAACAACGTTGTTCACCCACCTCATCCCAGCATACTGGAGAACGATATTTTCTTCCATACAATGCTTCGAATGGAGCCATGCCAATACTTGCTTGATAACTGTTGTTGTAGAAAAACTCCACCAATGGTAAGAACTTGTCCCAACTTCCCTTGAAGTCAAAGTCACAGAGTCTTAATAGATCTTCTAGAGTTTTAATAGTCCTCTCTGATTGTCCGTCCGTTTGAGGATGATATGCTGAACTAAATCGTAAATTCGTGCCCATAACTTTTTGTAAACTAACCCAAAATCGTGAAGTGAATCTTGGGTCTCGGTCAGAAACTATGGATACTGGCATACCATGTAGTCTTACAATCTCGTTTATGTACATACGAACAAGACGTTCAAGTGTATAAGTTTCTCGTATCGATAAGAAATGAGCAGACTTGGTCAATCTATCAACAATGACCCAAATCGCATCAATACCTTGAGAAACCCTAGGAAGACCGGTAACGAAATCCATGGTAATGTGCTCCCACTTCCATTCTGGAATTTCAAGTGGTTGCAATGGACCTTTTGGTACTTGATGCTCCGCTTTGACTCGTTGACAAGTTAGACACCTTGAGATAAACAACACTATCTCTCTCTTCATATTGCTCCACCAAAATGTATGACGAAGATCATGATACATTTTGATACTTTCAAGATGGATTGCAAACGGTGTGTTGTGCGCCTCCATCATGATTTCATACTTTAAATCAGGGTTGTTAGGAACACAAAGTCTGGAGTTGACTCGAAGTATTCCTTCTTCATCTACTGTTGCTTCCGGCATAGCACCTTCTTGCACTTTCTTCCTCATACGCATCAGCTCCAGATCTGTAGCTTGAGCAGCTTTAACTTTATCGATTAAAGTCGGTTCTACTCGTATATTCGCCATCATCACATGGGTCCCTGGAGTCTTTAACTCTATCTCCATCCTTTGCAATTCACACAAAATGGGCCTTTGTGTTGACAATATCGCACTCGTACTTGCATATGATCTTCTACTCAATGCGTCAGCTACCACGTTCGCTTTTCCAGGATGGTATTGAATGGTATGATCATAATCTTTCAACAGTTCAAGCCAACGTCGTTGTCGCATGTTGAGTTCCTTTTGAGTGAAGAAATATTTAAGGCTTTTATGATCCGTAAAGATCTCCACCTTCTCCCCGTACAAGTAATGCCTCCAAATTTTAAGTGCAAAGACAACAGCTGCCAACACTAGATCATGAGTAGGATAATTCCTCTCATATTCCTTGAGTTGTCTTGATGCATAGGCTATGACTTTTCCATATTGCATGAGAACGCATCCCAACCCTTTGCTCGAAGCATCACTGTAGATGACAAATCCCTCCGAGCCAGATGGTATTGTTAGAACAGGTGCTGAAATGAGTCTCCTCTTGAGTTCTTGAAATTTCTGCTCACATTCTTCGCTCCAACCGAACTTTGTATCTTTTCGAGTCAGCTGAGTTAATGGAGTAGCGATTCGAGAAAATCCTTCCACGAATCTCCGATAATAACCAGCTAAACCAAGAAAGCTACGTACTTCGGTCACTGATTTAGGTTGCTCCCAGCTTTGAATAGCTTCAATCTTTGTCGGGTCAACCGATATTCCACGACTTGATACTACGTGCCCAAGGAATGCTACCTCCTCCAGCCAGAACTCGCATTTCTTCAACTTGGCATATGATAGGTGGTCGTTCTCCTTCCTTAACAACGGGTGTTGGTGCTGACATCTTTCCATCATTGTTGAACGTCCTCTTCTTGAAATGACCATTCTTATTGTTTTGGCCCTGATTACCACCGAAGTGGTTACCATTTCTGGCATGTTGATTCCCTCCTCGCTTGTTGTCACCGCTTCGATGACTGCTCTCACTGGTATTATCATTTTGTCGACTACTCTCTTTTGGTTGCATTGACTCGTTATCGCGCTCCACTAACTGAGCCCTATTCACAACATCTGAATACAAACACAGTTTATGAGAAATAAGATGTTGACGTATCTCAGGTTTCAAACCTCGCAAAAACATTCGCGTCATTCGCTCTTCATTATCCATCAAGTGGGACGCAAACCGGGACAACTCAGCAAACTTGACTTCGTACTGCGACACGGTCATGTTGTTTTGCTCCAACTTGATAAATTTCACCTCCTTCATGTGACGAATACTTTCAGGAAAGTATTTGTCGTTGAACAGCTCTTGGAACTTCTCCCAAGACATCTTCAGTGCGGCAGGTTGAGTACGCTTAATCGATTCCCACCAGTAATCTGCCTCTCCTCGCAACATAAAGGCGGCAAAGGGAACCTTTTGCTCCTCGGAGCATCCCAAGACATCAAATATCTTGGTAATCTGCTTTATCCATGTTTCCGCTATAAGTGGTTTTGGCTCTCCCTTAAACTCTGGTGGTCCTAGCTCCTTGAACTGTTTAGCGGTGACCGTCCGAGAGTTTTCAGTGTTTCCACCTATATTTTGGACAGGAGCCGCTCTCGCCTGCTGTTGCATGAACTGCATAAAATTTCTAAACATTCCATCATTCATCATCTGGTCAGTGTTGTTGTTTGCATGAGGATTGTCACCTTCCTGATGCACATTATCCTGATTATTGATATGTGGTGAATCAACAGTCGCCTGTGCTCCATTGTTATTCTCAACATTCTCAGATGCCATTTTCAGATACTGCCACAAAATAATAGTTAATTGATATGTCATATATTATCCTTATATTATGACCGACCAATTAAATACCATGCAAATAAACTTAGGTAGGTCATACTAGCAAAGGAATTCCCCGTCTCTCCCTTCCTAGTTCTATTCTCACATCTTAGCCAGGGATCATATCCCTAAGCTCTGATACCAACTACGACGCCCCCAAAATTAGGTATACATCACCCATCTTGGGTCGTCAGATACATAGTACAGAATACAAATACAACTTACTAATACAACTGTCGTGTATAATACGACAAAACATAAACTGTGAGTTTGAATACAAATATTATCTTCTAGAGAGTATTTATACTCAAAAGGAGTCCTCATTACATTTATTAACACACTATTACATAGAATAGTGAGGACTACTAACTAATACTATCATTCGAACCATCACTCCGTTCCCCGATTTGCCCCAGCTACGTTCTCATTTCCTGAAGAGAACAGTGAAAAAAAAAGGGTGAGCTCAACTAGCCCAGTAAGAAATATTATGACTAAGATAATGCAGAATAAATTATCATTAGCCTTCAACAATGTTAAACTGATAAAATATAATAGACATCAAGTTTAACTGCAGCGGAACAAGCAATCCATTAAAAGAGTCAAGTAGAAAATAAACTCTACTATCTTTTATGATTTAAAAGGTTTTTCAACACTGTTATCGTTGGGACTCAGCTTAATAAAATAATCCACATCATCGAATCACCCCTGCACTACGGCCAAGGACATTCGTGTATTCATTAATGGTCATGATTATGCCAATAACTGTCCATCAATGCACTACGGGTCAATGAGGACTTTTACCACATCATTTGTAACATTACGGTCATCATTACACCGAATAATTCCTGGTCATAATCATACCTAGTCTATCTATGCACTACAGGCCACAGATGACTTTCAACAGAATATAAACATGAGGATGATGACAATGATATAAGAATTCAATAAAAAAAGTTCAAGAATTAATTTATCCAGCAATTAATAACGTCCAAATTGTCAACATGATACTGCTTTGTGAAGAAACTTCAAGACTGATTAGGAGAATATTTTCATGAATAGATACTAGATGAAGCGCAAATGTCAAGGATATTCCACTAATTTCATGGAGTATAGAAGTCAAAGTTTTAATCAACTGAGTATAATAAAGAATGGAATAACAAAAGAAATCACCATGCATGCGATAGACCGCACAGACAGGTTATTCTTAACAGAATAATAATAATGGAACCAGGTCCGTCGTAAACGCACGGACAGGATATTCTGACAGAATAATAAATAATGGAACCAGGTCCGGCGTAAACGCACAGACAGGATATTCCGACAGAATAATAAAGAACAGTATAATAAATAATGGAACCAGGTCCGGTGTAAAACACACAGACAGGATATTCCGACAGAATAATAATAAAGACGGAACCACGTCCGGTGTAAAACACACAGACAGGATGTTCTAACAGAATAATAGGATAATGTCACCAAGTATAGGGTAGACCGCGTATACAGGTTATTCCAACAGAATAATAAAGAATGGAATAACAGGAGTTCTCTTCATGAATATAAAAGAAATAATATTCTCTACCTTAAAAAAACTGGATATTAGAAAAGTGAAGTAGCAGAATACTTTTATTCTCTCTCTCTTATTCTCTCTATACGTTCTCTCTCTATAGCTTAAATGAATTCGTGAAAAATAATGAAACCCTAGGCCTCTATTTATAGAAAAACTGAGGGTGGCTCTTGGTCTTAACGAAGGGTCAAATGATTCTTGGTCTTAACGAAGGGTCAAATGACTCTTGGTAATATTGAAGGGACAACTACTATTGACGAAAGTAATTACTATTGACCAAGGTAAATACTATTGACGAAGGTAATTACTATTGACCAAGGTAAATACTATTGACCAAGGTAAATACTATTGACGAAGGTAATTACTATTGACCAAGGTAAATACTATTGACCAAGGTAAATACTATTGACGACGGTAATTACTATTGACGACGGTAATTACTATTGACGAAGAGACTCTTAGATGATGACATATGGCCCCCATAAAAATAACCAAACTTACCACAACGTCTCAATTATTGATTTAATAATATAACATATTATACAGATGATACTATGACAATAATTTATGAGATATGATGCAGCAATTACTGTAGCAATAATTGAGTATAGCTGAGTGACTTCTCACGTAATCATCAATAATCAATACCGTGTGCTACTATGCAACCACGCGTATTACTGTACTTTTACTACCGAGTAGTTCAACAGTTTTAACGGTTTTAACGGTAACACCTCAGCCGTTATTTTTATAGAAAGATAATTTTGTCATTTTCTAACTACGACTATACTTCTGTTGTGGGGTCCACCAATGATTGTGCCGTCGTACGAATATTCCCCGATAAAAAGAATATTCCCCGACCAAACGAATATTTTAAAACAACTTGCTTACTTTGCAAAATTTATAAATATTACCCACAACTATAACATTATATCAAATTAACTCCATAATATTCAAAAATGATATTTATAGAAAATTCATCTTTATTTATAAAAGTTGGGGTCTTACAGGGGTTCTAAGTTTCATAGCAGTTACAGCTATAATGACTACTAGGAGAAGAGTCAAAGACTTCCTTGTATGCAAGGTTCTACATAGCAGTTGCAGCTAATAGTACTCCAACTGGTTCCTCGGCAGCAAAAAAAAAGGGTCGCAGTTCCTGTTTATGTCCTATATTCGAATAATAAAGTCAATTGAATTACTGCAGACATTCCTCATTGTTCCATCATAACAGATAACAACATCCTGAAGGAGTTTCATTAAGCTATTGAACAAAGTTCCAAGTTAAGCAACCCTCTAGATGAACGAACGATCACTTCTCTACTAGGAATGAATCATTGCCTGATATGGGTCCAATCCATGACATAGATAACTTCTTACCACTCCGAATTCTTCAGATGGGTAGTTCTCATAGAAAAAGAGGTGAGACGTTCTGTGAGAACTACCCATCTGAGGAATTCGAAGTGGTGAGAAGTTGTCTATGTCATGGATTAGACCCATATGGGGAGATAATTTATTCCTAGCAGAGAAGTGATCGTTAGTTCATCAAGAGGGTTGCTTAACCTAGAACTTTGTTCAACAACTTAATGGCACTCCTTTAGGATGTTGTCATCTGTTATGATGGAACAGTGAGAAATGTCTGCAGTAATTCAATTAACTTTATTATTCGAGTATAGGACACAAGCATGAACTACGACCCATATTTTCTTTTATTACTGTCGAGGAACCGGTTGGAGTACTATTAGCTGCAACTGCTATGTCGAACCCTGCATACAAGGAAGTCCTTGACTCATCTCCTAGTAGTCATTACTCATGGGCGAGAAATATTTACTTCCAAATTAAGAGCTGCTATTTGTGATAACAGCTGAAAAATCCTCAAAACAAAAAAAAAATGTACCGTTTCGTATTGGCACCGGCCTAAGTGAGAGACATAACATCCGGTAACAGTCCAAAACTGGGGACTGTTCGACATTCACTCCTACTGAGTGAATGTCAAATGGGTTTCTAAGTTTCAAAGTATAGTACATATAATATTGAGTGTATTGAAGATTAAAGGGAGAATATTATTGAGTTTATTGAATATTGAGGCAAACTAAGCAAATGCTACTTAATCCAATTTTCAGCCCCAAATTTTCAGCCCCAAATTTCAGCTTCAAATCCAATTTTCAGTCAAATATATAACAAATTTTTAGCCCTACCAATTTTCAGCCTCAAATCCAATTGACAATAACAAATTGATGCACACACAGTAACCAATTAAGGAATATTATTGAGGTTATTGAATATTGAGGCAAACTAAGCAAATGCTACTTAGTTTATTTTGCTAATGAAAAACTAAGTAAGTGTTACTTAGTTTCTGAGAACTGTTATTTGGAATATATATGGAGACTACTGTTTGACATTCACTCATACTTGTCAAACGGGTCTCTAAGTTTCATATTATAGTACATATATATAGGGAGAGTATTATTGCATTTATTGAAATTGTGGCAAACTAATCAAATGCTACTTAGTTTATTTTGCCAATGATAAACTAAGTAAGTGGTACTTAGTTTATGAGAATTATTATTTAGAATCTATAGAGACTACTGTTCGACATTCACTCCTACTTGTCAAATGGATTTCTAATTAAGTTCCAAAGTATATTATTTTATTTAATCGAAAACATTCATATTCAGTTTCTTTTAATTGCATCCCAACAAAGCAAATGCTACTTAGTTTATTATTTTATTTTCTATTATATTATATTATATAATTGATTTATTTATTTATTAAATTAAATTAAATTATATTATATTATTTTATTTTATTTATTTTATTAAATCAGAATAAATTTATTATTATTATTATTTTATTTTATATTATATTATATAAGTTTTAATTTTTTTATTAAATTAAATTTATTTTAAATTTAATTCAAATTAAATTATTTTAATTAATTTAATTTATTATTTTAATTTATTATTTATTATATTATATAATTTTTAAATTTTTTTTATTAAATTAAATTAAATTCGTTAAATTTAATTTAATTTGAATTATTTTAATTAAATTAAATTAAATTTATTTTATTTTTTATTGAATTGAATTTTATTTGTATTATATTATATATTTTTAAATATTTTTTACTAAATTTAATTAATTTATTAAATTAAATCAAATTTGTTTTATTTTATTCAATTTAATTTAATTTAATTTATTAATTTATTTTATTTTACTTTATTTTTGTATTATATTATATTATCTAATTTTTAAAATTTATTTTATTTAATAAACTAAATTAAATTATATTTTATTTTAGTAGTAAGAAACTAAGTAAATGCTACTTAATTTATTTTAATATTGGAAAACTAATTACTAATACAATACATGCAGTGCCCACAAATCTTGCAAATGAATAATTCTAACAGAAATTCCATTAGAAATTCCGTCAGAAATAGTAAATATATCAAAATTAAAAATAGTCTTAAAATTATTTAAATTCAAGATTGGAAACTAATTAAAATACATAAACAATGCAAACAATATATATTTTCAGAATTATCAATTCAAAAATCAAAATGATTTACACTTTCCAAATATATACCAATTTTCAGCCCCAAATTTCAGCCTCAAATCCAATTTTCAGTCAAATATATAACAAATTTTTAGCCCTACCAATTTTCAGCCTCAAATCCAATTGACAATAACAAATTGATGCACACACAGTAACCAAATAAGGAATATTATTGAGGTTATTGAATATTGAGGCAAACTAAGCAAATGCTACTTAGTTTATTTTGCTAATGAAAAACTAAGTAAGTGTTACTTAGTTTCTGAGAACTGTTATTTGGAATATATATGGAGACTACTGTTTGACATTCACTCATACTTGTCAAACGGGTCTCTAAGTTTCATATTATAGTACATATATATAGGGAGAGTATTATTGCATTTATTGAAATTGTGGCAAACTAATCAAATGCTACTTAGTTTATTTTGTCAATGATAAACTAAGTAAGTGGTACTTAGTTTATGAGAATTATTATTTAGAATCTATAGAGACTACTGTTCGACATTCACTCCTACTTGTCAAATGGATTTCTAATTAAGTTCCAAAGTATATTATTTTATTTAATCGAAAACATTCATATTCAGTTTCTTTTAATTGCATCCCAACAAAGCAAATGCTACTTAGTTTATTATTTTATTTTCTATTATATTATATTATATAATTGATTTATTTATTTATTAAATTAAATTAAATTATATTATATTATTTTATTTTATTTATTTTATTAAATCAGAATAAATTTATTATTATTATTATTTTATTTTATATTATATTATATAAGTTTTAATTTTTTTATTAAATTAAATTTATTTTAAATTTAATTCAAATTAAATTATTTGAATTAATTTAATTTATTATTTTAATTTATTATTTATTATATTATATAATTTTTAAATTTTTTTTATTAAATTAAATTAAATTCGTTAAATTTAATTTAATTTGAATTATTTTAATTAAATTAAATTAAATTTATTTTATTTTTTATTGAATTGAATTTTATTTGTATTATATTATATATTTTTAAATATTTTTTATTAAATTTAATTAATTTATTAAATTAAATCAAATTTGTTTTATTTTATTCAATTTACTTTACTTTAATTTATTAATTTATTTTATTTTACTTTATTTTGTATTATATTATATTATCTAATTTTTAAAATTTATTTTATTTAATAAACTAAATTAAATTATATTTTATTTTAGTAGTAAGAAACTAAGTAAATGCTACTTAATTTATTTTAATATTGGAAAACTAATTACTAATACAATACATGCAAGGCCCACAAATCTTGCAAATGAATAATTCTAACAGAAATTCCATTAGAAATTTCGTCAGAAATAGTAAATATATCAAAATTAAAAATAGTCTTAAAATTATTTAAATTCAAGATTGGAAACTAATTAAAATACATAAACAATGCAAACAATATATATTTTCAGAATTATCAATTCAAAAATCAAAATGATTTACACTTTCCAAATATATACCAATTTTCAGCCCCAAATTTCAGCCTCAAATCCAATTTTCAGTCAAATATATAACAAATTTTTAGCCCTACCAATTTTCAGCCTCAAATCCAATTGACAATAACAAATTGATGCACACACAGTAACCAATTAAGGAATATTATTGAGGTTATTGAATATTGAGGCAAACTAAGCAAATGCTACTTAGTTTATTTTGCTAATGAAAAACTAAGTAAGTGTTACTTAGTTTCTGAGAACTGTTATTTGGAATATATATGGAGACTACTGTTTGACATTCACTCATACTTGTCAAACGGGTCTCTAAGTTTCATATTATAGTACATATATATAGGGAGAGTATTATTGCATTTATTGAAATTGTGGCAAACTAATCAAATGCTACTTAGTTTATTTTGTCAATGATAAACTAAGTAAGTGGTACTTAGTTTATGAGAATTATTATTTAGAATCTATAGAGACTACTGTTCGACATTCACTCCTACTTGTCAAATGGATTTCTAATTAAGTTCCAAAGTATATTATTTTATTTAATCGAAAACATTCATATTCAGTTTCTTTTAATTGCATCCCAACAAAGCAAATGCTACTTAATTTATTATTTTATTTTCTATTATATTATATTATATAATTGATTTATTTATTTATTAAATTAAATTATATTATATTATATTATTTTATTTTATTTATTTTATTAAATCAGAATAAATTTATTATTATTATTATTTTATTTTATATTATATTATATAAGTTTTAATTTTTTTATTAAATTAAATTTATTTTAAATTTAATTCAAATTAAATTATTTTAATTAATTTAATTTATTATTTTAATTTATTATTTATTATATTATATAATTTTTAAATTTTTTTTATTAAATTAAATTAAATTCGTTAAATTTAATTTAATTTGAATTATTTTAATTAAATTAAATTAAATTTATTTTATTTTTTATTGAATTGAATTTTATTTGTATTATATTATATATTTTTAAATATTTTTTATTAAATTTAATTAATTTATTAAATTAAATCAAATTTGTTTTATTTTATTCAATTTACTTTACTTTAATTTATTAATTTATTTTATTTTACTTTATTTTGTATTATATTATATTATCTAATTTTTAAAATTTATTTTATTTAATAAACTAAATTAAATTATATTTTATTTTAGTAGTAAGAAACTAAGTAAATGCTACTTAATTTATTTTAATATTGGAAAACTAATTACTAATACAATACATGCAGGGCCCACAAATCTTGCAAATGAATAATTCTAACAGAAATTCCATCAAAAATTCCGTCAGAAATAGTAAATATATCAAAATTAAAAATAGTCTTAAAATTATTTAAATTCAAGATTGGAAACTAATTAAAATACATAAACAATGCAAACAATATATATTTTCAGAATTATCAATTCAAAAATCAAAATGATTTACACTTTCCAAATATATACCAATTTTCAGCCCCAAATTTCAGCCTCAAATCCAATTTTCAGTCAAATATATAACAAATTTTTAGCCCTACCAATTTTCAGCCTCAAATCCAATTGACAATAACAAATTGATGCACACACAGTAACCAATTAAGGAATATTATTGAGGTTATTGAATATTGAGGCAAACTAAGCAAATGCTACTTAGTTTATTTTGCTAATGAAAAACTAAGTAAGTGTTACTTAGTTTCTGAGAACTGTTATTTGGAATATATATGGAGACTACTGTTTGACATTCACTCATACTTGTCAAACGGGTCTCTAAGTTTCATATTATAGTACATATATATAGGGAGAGTATTATTGCATTTATTGAAATTGTGGCAAACTAATCAAATGCTACTTAGTTTATTTTGCCAATGATAAACTAAGTAAGTGGTACTTAGTTTATGAGAATTATTATTTAGAATCTATAGAGACTACTGTTCGACATTCACTCCTACTTGTCAAATGGATTTCTAATTAAGTTCCAAAGTATATTATTTTATTTAATCGAAAACATTCATATTCAGTTTCTTTTAATTGCATCCCAACTAAGCAAATGCTACTTAGTTTATTATTTTATTTTCTATTATATTATATTATATAATTGATTTATTTATTTATTAAATTAAATTAAATTATATTATATTATTTTATTTTATTTATTTTATTAAATCAGAATAAATTTATTATTATTATTATTTTATTTTATATTATATTATATAAGTTTTAATTTTTTTATTAAATTAAATTTATTTTAAATTTAATTCAAATTAAATTATTTTAATTAATTTAATTTATTATTTTAATTTATTATTTATTATATTATATAATTTTTAAATTTTTTTTATTAAATTAAATTAAATTCGTTAAATTTAATTTAATTTGAATTATTTTAATTAAATTAAATTAAATTTATTTTATTTTTTATTGAATTGAATTTTATTTGTATTATATTATATATTTTTAAATATTTTTTATTAAATTTAATTAATTTATTAAATTAAATCAAATTTGTTTTATTTTATTCAATTTACTTTACTTTAATTTATTAATTTATTTTATTTTACTTTATTTTGTATTATATTATATTATCTAATTTTTAAAATTTATTTTATTTAATAAACTAAATTAAATTATATTTTATTTTAGTAGTAAGAAACTAAGTAAATGCTACTTAATTTATTTTAATATTGGAAAACTAATTACTAATACAATATATGCAGGGCCCACAAATCTTGCAAATGAATAATTCTAACAGAAATTCCATCAAAAATTCCGTCAGAAATAGTAAATATATCAAAATTAAAAATAGTCTTAAAACTATTTAAATTCAAGATTGGAAACTAATTAAAATACATAAACAATGCAAACAATATATATTGCAGAATTATCAATTCAAAAATTAAAATGATTTACACTTTCCAAATATATACCAAATTTCAGCCCCAAATTTCAGCCTCAAATCCAATTTTCAGTCAAATATATAACAAATTTTTAGCCCTACCAATTTTCATCCTCAAATCCAATTGACAATAACAAATTGATGCACACACAGTAACCAATTAAGGAATTTAAACACTGCCAATTTCCAATTCCAATTGACAATAACAAACTAAATCAATACCAAATCAAAAACTCTACTAATTTTCAACCAGAAATCAATATATACATACAATATAAAAATTATTCATTCTACTGATTGTGTACATCATCATCAAATTGAAACAATATTTGAACTCATACCTTTTAGAGCTAATAAATTGTCTGGCGTATGGTGGTGGTGGTGGTGGTGGTCGGTGGCTGGAGGTGGTGGTGGGTGGCAGCTAGAGGAAGACAGAGAACTGAGATGGTGGTGGTGGTGGTCGGCAGCTGGAGGTGGTGGTGGGTGGCAGCTGGAGGTGGTGGTTGGTGGCAGCTAGAGGAAGACAAAGAACTAAGATGGTGGTGGTGGTCGGCAGCTGGAGGTGGTGGTGGGTGGCACGTGGGTGCTGGAGATGAGAGTGGGAGAGGAGAGAGTGAGATAAGAGTGAGAGATGAGAGAGTGAAGATGAGACTGAGAGATGAGAGGCGCTTGAATAAGATTAATCTGATTAGGTTTTATAAGATAGTTCCGACGGAATGTCCGTCGAAATTACGTCCCTCGGAAATAAGTTATTCTCGACGAAAAGTCCCTCGGAAATAACCATAGTTTCGTCGAACTTAAGTTTCGCGCTAGCGGGAAACTTGGCGCCAGATGAGGCCTTATATGTAAGACCCCAACTTTTTATAAATAAAATTGAATTTTCTCTAATTATTATTTTGAATAATAAGGTGTTAAATTGATATAATGCTTTGGTTATGGGTAAAATATGCAAATTTTGTAAAATAAGCAAGAGGTTATAAAATATTCATTTTTGTCGGGAAATATTAGTTTGGTCGTGGAATATTGTTGCTATCGAGGAATATTCGTACGATGGCGCAGCCATTTGTGGGTCCCATAACGAAAAATTATCGAATGAAGAAAATGACAAGTATGAGTTTTTTTTATAAATAACAGCGTAGTTGTTACCGTTAACACTGTTGGAATACTCGGTGGTTAAAGTACAGTAATACGTGTGGTTGCACAGTAGCACACGGTATTGCACATTATTTTTAGATTATTGATTTTTACGTAAGAATGCAGTACTCAATAATTATTACAGTAATTACTGTTTAATATTTTATTTTATTGATTCAATAATTGCTACGTTGATATTTTATATTATTGTTGTTTCAATAATTGTCACTGCATATTATTTTCTATTATCAGATCAATAATTCATATTATTTGAATAATATTATTAGATAGCTTTATTGGCAATGTCTAAGAAAGTTATGTCGAGAAAAGGGGTTTAGTCACCTAATTGCGCGCTAGTAAGGATAAATCCTTATCGAAAAGCCCCCTCTTTTCTGAGAACGACTTGGTTCTCATAATTGTGATTCTGTAATATTATTTTTGAATAATTAATTATTAATTTATATAATAAGGAAATATTTATTTTATGTGGATATAAATGAAGGATTTAATGTTGATATGTTTTATCAGTATTTTGTTGGAAGGAAGGTATTAAAAATCATCCGTATGTAGATTTCGGTCATTTTCTGTTTGGAATTTGGAAAAACTTTCTTCTACAAAGTTGTAGAGAATTAAATTTCCTATAGAATGGACATAAAATTTGTATTTTTTTTTTGATAAAATGGCTATTTATTATGAATTAGTGAAGCTTCAAAAATAAATATTTTTATTAAAAACATGGGTAGGCCCCACTTTTGGTTGTTATGAAATTGCTGAATTTGGTGGGACCCACTGTGGTGTGTTGAAATTTGATCAATTGTGGTGTGCGTGAAAAATTTGTATAAAAATTTATTTTATTAAATTTTAGTCTGCTTTGGCGTTCTGGCATTTTTCTATAAATAAGGTGCTTAGTTAGAATTGAAAATCACACTAGAATCAGAAGTTTTCTCTCTCTATTATATCAAACGTATTTTGTGAGTATTTATATACTTTGAGAGTTGATATTCAGTGCAAGTTTTCTTCAACACTATATATTTTTAAATATTTTTTATTAAATTTAATTAATTTATTAAATTAAATCAAATTTGTTTTATTTTATTCAATTTACTTTACTTTAATTTATTAATTTATTTTATTTTACTTTATTTTGTATTATATTATATTATCTAATTTTTAAAATTTATTTTATTTAATAAACTAAATTAAATTATATTTTATTTTAGTAGTAAGAAACTAAGTAAATGCTACTTAATTTATTTTAATATTGGAAAACTAATTACTAATACAATACATGCAGGGCCCACAAATCTTGCAAATGAATAATTCTAACAGAAATTCCATCAAAAATTCCGTCAGAAATAGTAAATATATCAAAATTAAAAATAGTCTTAAAATTATTTAAATTCAAGATTGGAAACTAATTAAAATACATAAACAATGCAAACAATATATATTTTCAGAATTATCAATTCAAAAATCAAAATGATTTACACTTTCCAAATATATACCAATTTTCAGCCCCAAATTTCAGCCTCAAATCCAATTTTCAGTCAAATATATAACAAATTTTTAGCCCTACCAATTTTCATCCTCAAATCCAATTGACAATAACAAATTGATGCACACACAGTAACCAATTAAGGAATTTAAACATTGCCAATTTCCAATTCCAATTGACAATAACAAACTAAATCAATACCAAATCAAAAACTCTACCAATTTTCAACCTCAAATCAATATATACATACAATATTAAAATTATTCATTCTACTTATTGTGTACATCATCATCAAATTGAAACAATATTTGAACTCATACCTTTTAGAGCTAATAAATTGTCTGGCGTATGGTGGTGGTGGTGGTGGTGGTCGGTGGCTGGAGGTGGTGGTGGGTGGCAGCTAGAGGAAGACAGAGAACTGAGATGGTGGTGGTGGTGGTCGGCAGCTGGAGGTGGTGGTGGGTGGCAGCTGGAGGTGGTGGTTGGTGGCAGCTAGAGGAAGACAAAGAACTGAGATGGTGGTGGTGGTCGGCAGCTTGAGGTGGTGGTGGGTGGCACGTGGGTGCTGGAGATGAGAGTGGGAGAGGAGAGAGTGAGATAAGAGTGAGAGATGAGAGAATGAAGATGAGACTGAGAGATGAGAGGCGCTTGAATAAGATGAATCTGATTAGGTTTTATAAGATAGTTCCGACGGAATGTCCGTCGAAAATACGTCCCTCGGAAATAAGTTATCCTCGACGAAAAGTCCCTCGGAAATAACCATAGTTTCGTCGAACTTAAGTTTCGCGCTAGCGGGAAACTTGGCGCCAGATGAGGCCTTATATGTAAGACCCCAACTTTTTATAAATAAAATTGAATTTTCTCTAATTATTATTTTGAATAATAAGGTGTTAAATTTATATAATGCTTTGGTTATGGGTAAAATGTGCAAATTTTGCAAAATAAGCAAGAGGTTATAAAATATTCATTTTTGTCGGGAAATATTCGTTTGGTCGTGGAATATTGTTGCTATCGAGGAATATTCGTACTATGGCGCAGCCATTTGTGGGTCCCATAACGAAAAATTATCGAATGAAGAAAATGACAAGTATGAGTTTTTTTTATAAATAACAGCGTAGTTGTTACCGTTAACACTGTTGGAATACTCGGTGGTTAAAGTACAGTAATACGTGTGGTTGCACAGTAGCACACGGTATTGCACATTATTTTTAGATTATTGATTTTTACGTAAGAATGCACTACTCAATAATTATTACAGTAATTACTGTTTAATATTTTATTTTATTGATTCAATAATTGCTACGTTGATATTTTATATTATTGTTGTTTCAATAATTGTCACTGCATATTATTTTCTATTATCAGATCAATAATTCATATTATTTGAATAATATTATTAGATAGCTTTATTGGCAATGTCTAAGAAAGTTATGTCGAGAAAAGGGGTTTAGTCACCTAATTGCGCGCTAGTAAGGATAAATCCTTATCGAAAAGCCCCCTCTTTTCTGAGAACGACTTGGTTCTCATAATTGTGATTCTGTAATATTATTTTTGAATAATTAATTATTAATTTATATAATAAGGAAATATTTATTTTATGTGGATATAAATGAAGGATTTAATGTTGATATGTTTTATCAGTATTTTGTTGGAAGGAAGGTATTAAAAATCATCCGTATGTAGATTTCGGTCATTTTCTGTTTGGAATTTGGAAAAACTTTCTTCTACAAAGTTGTAGAGAATTAAATTTCCTATAGAATGGACATAAAATTTGTATTTTTTTTTGATAAAATGGCTATTTATTATGAATTAGTGAAGCTTCAAAAATAAATATTTTTATTAAAAACATGGGTAGGCCCCACTTTTGGTTGTTATGAAATTGCTGAATTTGGTGGGACCCACTGTGGTGTGTTGAAATTTGATCAATTGTGGTGTGCGTGAAAAATTTGTATAAAAATTTATTTTATTAAATTTTAGTCTGCTTTGGCGTTCTGGCATTTTTCTATAAATAAGGTGCTTAGTTAGAATTGAAAATCACACTAGAATCAGAAGTTTTCTCTCTCTATTATATCAAACGTATTTTGTGAGTATTTATATACTTTGAGAGTTGATATTCAGTGCAAGTTTTCTTCAACACTATATATTTTTAAATATTTTTTATTAAATTTAATTAATTTATTAAATTAAATCAAATTTGTTTTATTTTATTCAATTTACTTTACTTTAATTTATTAATTTATTTTATTTTACTTTATTTTGTATTATATTATATTATCTAATTTTTAAAATTTATTTTATTTAATAAACTAAATTAAATTATATTTTATTTTAGTAGTAAGAAACTAAGTAAATGCTACTTAATTTATTTTAATATTGGAAAACTAATTACTAATACAATATATGCAGGGCCCACAAATCTTGCAAATGAATAATTCTAACAGAAATTCCATCAAAAATTCCGTCAGAAATAGTAAATATATCAAAATTAAAAATAGTCTTAAAATTATTTAAATTCAAGATTGGAAACTAATTAAAATACATAAACAATGCAAACAATATATATTTTCAGAATTATCAATTCAAAAATCAAAATGATTTACACTTTCCAAATATATACCAATTTTCAGCCCCAAATTTCAGCCTCAAATCCAATTTTCAGTCAAATATATAACAAATTTTTAGCCCTACCAATTTTCATCCTCAAATCCAATTGACAATAACAAATTGATGCACACACAGTAACCAATTAAGGAATTTAAACACTGCCAATTTCCAATTCCAATTGACAATAACAAACTAAATCAATACCAAATCAAAAACTCTACCAATTTTCAACCTCAAATCAATATATACATACAATATTAAAATTATTCATTCTACTTATTGTGTACATCATCATCAAATTGAAACAATATTTGAACTCATACCTTTTAGAGCTAATAAATTGTCTGGCGTATGGTGGTGGTGGTGGTGGTGGTCGGTGGCTGGAGGTGGTGGTGGGTGGCAGCTAGAGGAAGACAGAGAACTGAGATGGTGGTGGTGGTGGTCGGCAGCTGGAGGTGGTGGTGGGTGGCAGCTGGAGGTGGTGGTTGGTGGCAGCTAGAGGAAGACAAAGAACTGAGATGGTGGTGGTGGTCGGCAGCTTGAGGTGGTGGTGGGTGGCACGTGGGTGCTGGAGATGAGAGTGGGAGAGGAGAGAGTGAGATAAGAGTGAGAGATGAGAGAGTGAAGATGAGACTGAGAGATGAGAGGCGCTTGAATAAGATGAATCTGATTAGGTTTTATAAGATAGTTCCGACGGAATGTCCGTCGAAAATACGTCCCTCGGAAATAAGTTATCCTCGACGAAAAGTCCCTCGGAAATAACCATAGTTTCGTCGAACTTAAGTTTCGCGCTAGCGGGAAACTTGGCGCCAGATGAGGCCTTATATGTAAGACCCCAACTTTTTATAAATAAAATTGAATTTTCTCTAATTATTATTTTGAATAATAAGGTGTTAAATTTATATAATGCTTTGGTTATGGGTAAAATGTGCAAATTTTGCAAAATAAGCAAGAGGTTATAAAATATTCATTTTTGTCGGGAAATATTCGTTTGGTCGTGGAATATTGTTGCTATCGAGGAATATTCGTACGATGGCGCAGCCATTTGTGGGTCCCATAACGAAAAATTATCGAATGAAGAAAATGACAAGTATGAGTTTTTTTTATAAATAACAGCGTAGTTGTTACCGTTAACACTGTTGGAATACTCGGTGGTTAAAGTACAGTAATACGTGTGGTTGCACAGTAGCACACGGTATTGCACATTATTTTTAGATTATTGATTTTTACGTAAGAATGCACTACTCAATAATTATTACAGTAATTACTGTTTAATATTTTATTTTATTGATTCAATAATTGCTACGTTGATATTTTATATTATTGTTGTTTCAATAATTGTCACTGCATATTATTTTCTATTATCAGATCAATAATTCATATTATTTGAATAATATTATTAGATAGCTTTATTGGCAATGTCTAAGAAAGTTATGTCGAGAAAAGGGGTTTAGTCACCTAATTGCGCGCTAGTAAGGATAAATCCTTATCGAAAAGCTCCTTCTTTTCTGAGAACGACTTGGTTCTCATAATTGTGATTCTGTAATATTATTTGTGAATAATTAATTATTAATTTATATAATAAGGAAATATTTATTTTATGTGGATATAAATGAAGGATTTAATGTTGATAAGTTTTATCAGTATTTTGTTGGAAGGAAGGTATTAAAAATCATCCGTATGTAGATTTCGATCATTTTCTGTTTGGAATTTGGAAAAACTTTCTTCTACAAAGTTGTAGAGAATTAAATTTCCTATAGAATGGACATAAAATTTGTATTTTTTTTGATAAAAGGGCTATTTATTATGAATTATTGAAGCTTCAAAAATAAATATTTTTATTAAAAACATGGGTAGGCCCCACTTTTGGTTGTTATGAAATTGCTGAATTTGGTGGGACCCACTGTGGTGTGTTGAAATTTGATCAATTGTGGTGTGCGTGAAAAATTTGTATAAAAATTTATTTTATTAAATTTTAGTCTGCTTTGGCGTTCTGGCATTTTTCTATAAATAGGGTGTTTAGTTAGAATTGAAAATCACACTAGAATCAGAAGTTTTCTCTCTCTATTATATCAAACGTATTTTGTGAGTATTTATATACTTTGAGAGTTGATATTCAGTGCAAGTTTTCTTCAACACTATATATTTTTAAATATTTTTTATTAAATTTAATTAATTTATTAAATTAAATCAAATTTGTTTTATTTTATTCAATTTACTTTACTTTAATTTATTAATTTATTTTATTTTACTTTATTTTGTATTATATTATATTATCTAATTTTTAAAATTTATTTTATTTAATAAACTAAATTAAATTATATTTTATTTTAGTAGTAAGAAACTAAGTAAATGCTACTTAATTTATTTTAATATTGGAAAACTAATTACTAATACAATACATGCAGGGCCCACAAATCTTGCAAATGAATAATTCTAACAGAAATTCCATCAAAAATTCCGTCAGAAATAGTAAATATATCAAAATTAAAAATAGTCTTAAAATTATTTAAATTCAAGATTGGAAACTAATTAAAATACATAAACAATGCAAACAATATATATTTTCAGAATTATCAATTCAAAAATCAAAATGATTTACACTTTCCAAATATATACCAATTTTCAGCCCCAAATTTCAGCCTCAAATCCAATTTTCAGTCAAATATATAACAAATTTTTAGCCCTACCAATTTTCATCCTCAAATCCAATTGACAATAACAAATTGATGCACACACAGTAACCAATTAAGGAATTTAAACACTGCCAATTTCCAATTCCAATTGACAATAACAAACTAAATCAATACCAAATCAAAAACTCTACCAATTTTCAACCTCAAATCAATATATACATACAATATTAAAATTATTCATTCTACTTATTGTGTACATCATCATCAAATTGAAACAATATTTGAACTCATACCTTTTAGAGCTAATAAATTGTCTGGCGTATGGTGGTGGTGGTGGTGGTGGTCGGTGGCTGGAGGTGGTGGTGGGTGGCAGCTAGAGGAAGACAGAGAACTGAGATGGTGGTGGTGGTGGTCGGCAGCTGGAGGTGGTGGTGGGTGGCAGCTGGAGGTGGTGGTTGGTGGCAGCTAGAGGAAGACAAAGAACTGAGATGGTGGTGGTGGTCGGCAGCTTGAGGTGGTGGTGGGTGGCACGTGGGTGCTGGAGATGAGAGTGGGAGAGGAGAGAGTGAGATAAGAGTGAGAGATGAGAGAGTGAAGATGAGACTGAGAGATGAGAGGCGCTTGAATAAGATGAATCTGATTAGGTTTTATAAGATAGTTCCGACGGAATGTCCGTCGAAAATACGTCCCTCGGAAATAAGTTATCCTCGACGAAAAGTCCCTCGGAAATAACCATAGTTTCGTCGAACTTAAGTTTCGCGCTAGCGGGAAACTTGGCGCCAGATGAGGCCTTATATGTAAGACCCCAACTTTTTATAAATAAAATTGAATTTTCTCTAATTATTATTTTGAATAATAAGGTGTTAAATTTATATAATGCTTTGGTTATGGGTAAAATGTGCAAATTTTGCAAAATAAGCAAGAGGTTATAAAATATTCATTTTTGTCGGGAAATATTCGTTTGGTCGTGGAATATTGTTGCTATCGAGGAATATTCGTACGATGGCGCAGCCATTTGTGGGTCCCATAACGAAAAATTATCGAATGAAGAAAATGACAAGTATGAGTTTTTTTTATAAATAACAGCGTAGTTGTTACCGTTAACACTGTTGGAATACTCGGTGGTTAAAGTACAGTAATACGTGTGGTTGCACAGTAGCACACGGTATTGCACATTATTTTTAGATTATTGATTTTTACGTAAGAATGCACTACTCAATAATTATTACAGTAATTACTGTTTAATATTTTATTTTATTGATTCAATAATTGCTACGTTGATATTTTATATTATTGTTGTTTCAATAATTGTCACTGCATATTATTTTCTATTATCAGATCAATAATTCATATTATTTGAATAATATTATTAGATAGCTTTATTGGCAATGTCTAAGAAAGTTATGTCGAGAAAAGGGGTTTAGTCACCTAATTGCGCGCTAGTAAGGATAAATCCTTATCGAAAAGCTCCTTCTTTTCTGAGAACGACTTGGTTCTCATAATTGTGATTCTGTAATATTATTTGTGAATAATTAATTATTAATTTATATAATAAGGAAATATTTATTTTATGTGGATATAAATGAAGGATTTAATGTTGATAAGTTTTATCAGTATTTTGTTGGAAGGAAGGTATTAAAAATCATCCGTATGTAGATTTCGATCATTTTCTGTTTGGAATTTGGAAAAACTTTCTTCTACAAAGTTGTAGAGAATTAAATTTCCTATAGAATGGACATAAAATTTGTATTTTTTTTGATAAAAGGGCTATTTATTATGAATTATTGAAGCTTCAAAAATAAATATTTTTATTAAAAACATGGGTAGGCCCCACTTTTGGTTGTTATGAAATTGCTGAATTTGGTGGGACCCACTGTGGTGTGTTGAAATTTGATCAATTGTGGTGTGCGTGAAAAATTTGTATAAAAATTTATTTTATTAAATTTTAGTCTGCTTTGGCGTTCTGGCATTTTTCTATAAATAGGGTGTTTAGTTAGAATTGAAAATCACACTAGAATCAGAAGTTTTCTCTCTCTATTATATCAAACGTATTTTGTGAGTATTTATATACTTTGAGAGTTGATATTCAGTGCAAGTTTTCTTCAACACTATATATTTTTAAATATTTTTTATTAAATTTAATTAATTTATTAAATTAAATCAAATTTGTTTTATTTTATTCAATTTACTTTACTTTAATTTATTAATTTATTTTATTTTACTTTATTTTGTATTATATTATATTATCTAATTTTTAAAATTTATTTTATTTAATAAACTAAATTAAATTATATTTTATTTTAGTAGTAAGAAACTAAGTAAATGCTACTTAATTTATTTTAATATTGGAAAACTAATTACTAATACAATACATGCAGGGCCCACAAATCTTGCAAATGAATAATTCTAACAGAAATTCCATCAAAAATTCCGTCAGAAATAGTAAATATATCAAAATTAAAAATAGTCTTAAAATTATTTAAATTCAAGATTGGAAACTAATTAAAATACATAAACAATGCAAACAATATATATTTTCAGAATTATCAATTCAAAAATCAAAATGATTTACACTTTCCAAATATATACCAATTTTCAGCCCCAAATTTCAGCCTCAAATCCAATTTTCAGTCAAATATATAACAAATTTTTAGCCCTACCAATTTTCATCCTCAAATCCAATTGACAATAACAAATTGATGCACACACAGTAACCAATTAAGGAATTTAAACACTGCCAATTTCCAATTCCAATTGACAATAACAAACTAAATCAATACCAAATCAAAAACTCTACCAATTTTCAACCTCAAATCAATATATACATACAATATTAAAATTATTCATTCTACTTATTGTGTACATCATCATCAAATTGAAACAATATTTGAACTCATACCTTTTAGAGCTAATAAATTGTCTGGCGTATGGTGGTGGTGGTGGTGGTGGTCGGTGGCTGGAGGTGGTGGTGGGTGGCAGCTAGAGGAAGACAGAGAACTGAGATGGTGGTGGTGGTGGTCGGCAGCTGGAGGTGGTGGTGGGTGGCAGCTGGAGGTGGTGGTTGGTGGCAGCTAGAGGAAGACAAAGAACTGAGATGGTGGTGGTGGTCGGCAGCTTGAGGTGGTGGTGGGTGGCACGTGGGTGCTGGAGATGAGAGTGGGAGAGGAGAGAGTGAGATAAGAGTGAGAGATGAGAGAGTGAAGATGAGACTGAGAGATGAGAGGCGCTTGAATAAGATGAATCTGATTAGGTTTTATAAGATAGTTCCGACGGAATGTCCGTCGAAAATACGTCCCTCGGAAATAAGTTATCCTCGACGAAAAGTCCCTCGGAAATAACCATAGTTTCGTCGAACTTAAGTTTCGCGCTAGCGGGAAACTTGGCGCCAGATGAGGCCTTATATGTAAGACCCCAACTTTTTATAAATAAAATTGAATTTTCTCTAATTATTATTTTGAATAATAAGGTGTTAAATTTATATAATGCTTTGGTTATGGGTAAAATGTGCAAATTTTGCAAAATAAGCAAGAGGTTATAAAATATTCATTTTTGTCGGGAAATATTCGTTTGGTCGTGGAATATTGTTGCTATCGAGGAATATTCGTACGATGGCGCAGCCATTTGTGGGTCCCATAACGAAAAATTATCGAATGAAGAAAATGACAAGTATGAGTTTTTTTTATAAATAACAGCGTAGTTGTTACCGTTAACACTGTTGGAATACTCGGTGGTTAAAGTACAGTAATACGTGTGGTTGCACAGTAGCACACGGTATTGCACATTATTTTTAGATTATTGATTTTTACGTAAGAATGCACTACTCAATAATTATTACAGTAATTACTGTTTAATATTTTATTTTATTGATTCAATAATTGCTACGTTGATATTTTATATTATTGTTGTTTCAATAATTGTCACTGCATATTATTTTCTATTATCAGATCAATAATTCATATTATTTGAATAATATTATTAGATAGCTTTATTGGCAATGTCTAAGAAAGTTATGTCGAGAAAAGGGGTTTAGTCACCTAATTGCGCGCTAGTAAGGATAAATCCTTATCGAAAAGCTCCCTCTTTTCTGAGAACGACTTGGTTCTCATAATTGTGATTCTGTAATATTATTTGTGAATAATTAATTATTAATTTATATAATAAGGAAATATTTATTTTATGTGGATATAAATGAAGGATTTAATGTTGATAAGTTTTATCAGTATTTTGTTGGAAGGAAGGTATTAAAAATCATCCGTATGTAGATTTCGATCATTTTCTGTTTGGAATTTGGAAAAACTTTCTTCTACAAAGTTGTAGAGAATTAAATTTCCTATAGAATGGACATAAAATTTGTATTTTTTTTGATAAAAGGGCTATTTATTATGAATTATTGAAGCTTCAAAAATAAATATTTTTATTAAAAACATGGGTAGGCCCCACTTTTGGTTGTTATGAAATTGCTGAATTTGGTGGGACCCACTGTGGTGTGTTGAAATTTGATCAATTGTGGTGTGCGTGAAAAATTTGTATAAAAATTTATTTTATTAAATTTTAGTCTGCTTTGGCGTTCTGGCATTTTTCTATAAATAGGGTGTTTAGTTAGAATTGAAAATCACACTAGAATCAGAAGTTTTCTCTCTCTATTATATCAAACGTATTTTGTGAGTATTTATATACTTTGAGAGTTGATATTCAGTGCAAGTTTTCTTCAACACTATATATTTTTAAATATTTTTTATTAAATTTAATTAATTTATTAAATTAAATCAAATTTGTTTTATTTTATTCAATTTACTTTACTTTAATTTATTAATTTATTTTATTTTACTTTATTTTGTATTATATTATATTATCTAATTTTTAAAATTTATTTTATTTAATAAACTAAATTAAATTATATTTTATTTTAGTAGTAAGAAACTAAGTAAATGCTACTTAATTTATTTTAATATTGGAAAACTAATTACTAATACAATACATGCAGGGCCCACAAATCTTGCAAATGAATAATTCTAACAGAAATTCCATCAAAAATTCCGTCAGAAATAGTAAATATATCAAAATTAAAAATAGTCTTAAAATTATTTAAATTCAAGATTGGAAACTAATTAAAATACATAAACAATGCAAACAATATATATTTTCAGAATTATCAATTCAAAAATCAAAATGATTTACACTTTCCAAATATATACCAATTTTCAGCCCCAAATTTCAGCCTCAAATCCAATTTTCAGTCAAATATATAACAAATTTTTAGCCCTACCAATTTTCATCCTCAAATCCAATTGACAATAACAAATTGATGCACACACAGTAACCAATTAAGGAATTTAAACACTGCCAATTTCCAATTCCAATTGACAATAACAAACTAAATCAATACCAAATCAAAATCTCTACCAATTTTCAACCTCAAATCAATATATACATGCAATATTAAAATTATTCATTCTACTTATTGTGTACATCATCATCAAATTGAAACAATATTTGAACTCATACCTTTTAGAGCTAATAAATTATCTGGCGTATGGTGGTGGTGGTGGTGGTGGTCGGTGGCTGGAGGTGGTGGTGGGTGGCAGCTAGAGGAAGACAGAGAACTGAGATGGTGGTGGTGGTGGTCGGCAGCTGGAGGTGGTGGTGGGTGGCAGCTGGAGGTGGTGGTTGGTGGCAGCTAGAGGAAGACAAAGAACTGAGATGGTGGTGGTGGTCGACAGCTTGAGGTGGTGGTGGGTGGCACGTGGGTGCTGGAGATGAGAGTGGGAGAGGAGAGAGTGAGATAAGAGTGAGAGATGAGAGAGTGAAGATGAGACTGAGAGATGAGAGGCGCTTGAATAAGATGAATCTGATTAGGTTTTATAAGATAGTTCCGACGGAATGTCCGTCGAAAATACGTCCCTCGGAAATAAGTTATCCTCGACGAAAAGTCCCTCGGAAATAACCATAGTTTCGTCGAACTTAAGTTTCGCGCTAGCGGGAAACTTGGCGCCAGATGAGGCCTTATATGTAAGACCCCAACTTTTTATAAATAAAATTGAATTTTCTCTAATTATTATTTTGAATAATAAGGTGTTAAATTTATATAATGTTTTGGTTATGGGTAAAATGTGCAAATTTTGCAAAATAAGCAAGAGGTTATAAAATATTCATTTTTGTCGGGAAATATTCGTTTGGTCGTGGAATATTGTTGCTATCGAGGAATATTCGTACGATGGCGCAGCCATTTGTGGGTCCCATAACGAAAAATTATCGAATGAAGAAAATGACAAGTATGAGTTTTTTTTATAAATAACAGCGTAGTTGTTACCGTTAACACTGTTGGAATACTCGGTGGTTAAAGTACAGTAATACGTGTGGTTGCACAGTAGCACACGGTATTGCACATTATTTTTAGATTATTGATTTTTACGTAAGAATGCACTACTCAATAATTATTACAGTAATTACTGTTTAATATTTTATTTTATTGATTCAATAATTGCTACGTTGATATTTTATATTATTGTTGTTTCAATAATTGTCACTGCATATTATTTTCTATTATCAGATCAATAATTCATATTATTTGAATAATATTATTAGATAGCTTTATTGGCAATGTCTAAGAAAGTTATGTCGAGAAAAGGGGTTTAGTCACCTAATTGCGCGCTAGTAAGGATAAATCCTTATCGAAAAGCTCCCTCTTTTCTGAGAACGACTTGGTTCTCATAATTGTGATTCTGTAATATTATTTGTGAATAATTAATTATTAATTTATATAATAAGAAAATATTTATTTTATGTGGATATAAATGAAGGATTTAATGTTGATAAGTTTTATCAGTATTTTGTTGGAAGGAAGGTATTAAAAATCATCCGTATGTAGATTTCGGTCATTTTCTGTTTGGAATTTGGAAAAACTTTCTTCTACAAAGTTGTAGAGAATTAAATGTCCTATAGAATGGACATAAAATTTGTATTTTTTTGATAAAAGGGCTATTTATTATGAATTATTGAAGCTTCAAAAATAAATATTTTTATTAAAAACATGGGTAGGCCCCACTTTTGGTTGTTATGAAATTGCTGAATTTGGTGGGACCCACTGTGGTGTGTTGAAATTTGATCAATTGTGGTGTGCGTGAAAAATTTGTATAAAAATTTATTTTATTAAATTTTAGTCTGCTTTGGCGTTCTGGCATTTTTCTATAAATAGGGTGTTTAGTTAGAATTGAAAATCACACTAGAATCAGAAGTTTTCTCTCTCTATTATATCAAACGTATTTTGTGAGTATTTATATACTTTGAGAGTTGATATTCAGTGCAAGTTTTCTTCAACACTATATATTTTTAAATATTTTTTATTAAATTTAATTAATTTATTAAATTAAATCAAATTTGTTTTATTTTATTCAATTTACTTTACTTTAATTTATTAATTTATTTTATTTTACTTTATTTTGTATTATATTATATTATCTAATTTTTAAAATTTATTTTATTTAATAAACTAAATTAAATTATATTTTATTTTAGTAGTAAGAAACTAAGTAAATGCTACTTAATTTATTTTAATATTGGAAAACTAATTACTAATACAATACATGCAGGGCCCACAAATCTTGCAAATGAATAATTCTAACAGAAATTCCATCAAAAATTCCGTCAGAAATAGTAAATATATCAAAATTAAAAATAGTCTTAAAATTATTTAAATTCAAGATTGGAAACTAATTAAAATACATAAACAATGCAAACAATATATATTTTCAGAATTATCAATTCAAAAATCAAAATGATTTACACTTTCCAAATATATACCAATTTTCAGCCCCAAATTTCAGCCTCAAATCCAATTTTCAGTCAAATATATAACAAATTTTTAGCCCTACCAATTTTCATCCTCAAATCCAATTGACAATAACAAATTGATGCACACACAGTAACCAATTAAGGAATTTAAACACTGCCAATTTCCAATTCCAATTGACAATAACAAACTAAATCAATACCAAATCAAAATCTCTACCAATTTTCAACCTCAAATCAATATATACATGCAATATTAAAATTATTTATTCTACTTATTGTGTACATCATCATCAAATTGAAACAATATTTGAACTCATACCTTTTAGAGCTAATAAATTGTCTGGCGTATGGTGGTGGTGGTGGTGGTGGTCGGTGGCTGGAGGTGGTGGTGGGTGGCAGCTAGAGGAAGACAGAGAACTGAGATGGTGGTGGTGGTGGTCGGCAGCTAGAGGTGGTGGTGGGTGGCAGCTGGAGGTGGTGGTTGGTGGCAGCTAGAGGAAGACAAAGAACTGAGATGGTGGTGGTGGTCGGCAGCTTGAGGTGGTGGTGGGTGGCACGTGGGTGCTGGAGATGAGAGTGGGAGAGGAGAGAGTGAGATAAGAGTGAGAGATGAGAGAGTGAAGATGAGACTGAGAGATGAGAGGCGCTTGAATAAGATGAATCTGATTAGGTTTTATAAGATAGTTCCGACGGAATGTCCGTCGAAAATACGTCCCTCGGAAATAAGTTATCCTCGACGAAAAGTCCCTCGGAAATAACCATAGTTTCGTCGAACTTAAGTTTCGCGCTAGCGGGAAACTTGGCGCCAGATGAGGCCTTATATGTAAGACCCCAACTTTTTATAAATAAAATTGAATTTTCTCTAATTATTATTTTGAATAATAAGGTGTTAAATTGATATAATGCTTTGGTTATAGGTAAAATGTGCAAATTTTGCAAAATAAGCAAGAGGTTATAAAATATTCATTTTTGTCGGGAAATATTCGTTTGGTCGTGGAATATTGTTGCTATCGAGGAATATTCGTACGATGGCGCAGCCATTTGTGGGTCCCATAACGAAAAATTATCGAATGAAGAAAATGACAAGTATGAGTTTTTTTTATAAATAACAGCGTAGTTGTTACCGTTAACACTGTTGGAATACTCGGTGGTTAAAGTACAGTAATACGTGTGGTTGCACAGTAGCACACGGTATTGCACATTATTTTTAGATTATTGATTTTTACGTAAGAATGCACTACTCAATAATTATTACAGTAATTACTGTTTAATATTTTATTTTATTGATTCAATAATTGCTACGTTGATATTTTATATTATTGTTGTTTCAATAATTGTCACTGCATATTATTTTCTATTATCAGATCAATAATTCATATTATTTGAATAATATTATTAGATAGCTTTATTGGCAATGTCTAAGAAAGTTATGTCGAGAAAAGGGGTTTAGTCACCTAATTGCGCGCTAGTAAGGATAAATCCTTATCGAAAAGCCCCCTCTTTTCTGAGAACGACTTGGTTCTCATAATTGTGATTCTGTAATATTATTTTTGAATAATTAATTATTAATTTATATAATAAGGAAATATTTATTTTATGTGGATATAAATGAAGGATTTAATGTTGATATGTTTTATCAGTATTTTGTTGGAAGGAAGGTATTAAAAATCATCCGTATGTAGATTTCGGTCATTTTCTGTTTGGAATTTGGAAAAACTTTCTTCTATAAAGTTGTAGAGAATTAAATTTCCTATAGAATGGACATAAAATTTGTATTTTTTTTTGATAAAATGGCTATTTATTATGAATTAGTGAAGCTTCAAAAATAAATATTTTTATTAAAAACATGGGTAGGCCCCACTTTTGGTTGTTATGAAATTGCTGAATTTGGTGGGACCCACTGTGGTGTGTTGAAATTTGATCAATTGTGGTGTGCGTGAAAAATTTGTATAAAAATTTATTTTATTAAATTTTAGTCTGCTTTGGCGTTCTGGCATTTTTCTATAAATAAGGTGCTTAGTTAGAATTGAAAATCACACTAGAATCAGAAGTTTTCTCTCTCTATTATATCAAACGTATTTTGTGAGTATTTATATACTTTGAGAGTTGATATTCAGTGCAAGTTTTCTTCAACACTATATATTTTTAAATATTTTTTATTAAATTTAATTAATTTATTAAATTAAATCAAATTTGTTTTATTTTATTCAATTTACTTTACTTTAATTTATTAATTTATTTTATTTTACTTTATTTTGTATTATATTATATTATCTAATTTTTAAAATTTATTTTATTTAATAAACTAAATTAAATTATATTTTATTTTAGTAGTAAGAAACTAAGTAAATGCTACTTAATTTATTTTAATATTGGAAAACTAATTACTAATACAATACATGCAGGGCCCACAAATCTTGCAAATGAATAATTCTAACAGAAATTCCATCAAAAATTCCGTCAGAAATAGTAAATATATCAAAATTAAAAATAGTCTTAAAATTATTTAAATTCAAGATTGGAAACTAATTAAAATACATAAACAATGCAAACAATATATATTTTCAGAATTATCAATTCAAAAATCAAAATGATTTACACTTTCCAAATATATACCAATTTTCAGCCCCAAATTTCAGCCTCAAATCCAATTTTCAGTCAAATATATAACAAATTTTTAGCCCTACCAATTTTCATCCTCAAATCCAATTGACAATAACAAATTGATGCACACACAGTAACCAATTAAGGAATTTAAACACTGCCAATTTCCAATTCCAATTGACAATAACAAACTAAATCAATACCAAATCAAAATCTCTACCAATTTTCAACCTCAAATCAATATATACATGCAATATTAAAATTATTTATTCTACTTATTGTGTACATCATCATCAAATTGAAACAATATTTGAACTCATACCTTTTAGAGCTAATAAATTGTCTGGCGTATGGTGGTGGTGGTGGTGGTGGTCGGTGGCTGGAGGTGGTGGTGGGTGGCAGCTAGAGGAAGACAGAGAACTGAGATGGTGGTGGTGGTGGTCGGCAGCTGGAGGTGGTGGTGGGTGGCAGCTGGAGGTGGTGGTTGGTGGCAGCTAGAGGAAGACAAAGAACTGAGATGGTGGTGGTGGTCGACAGCTTGAGGTGGTGGTGGGTGGCACGTGGGTGCTGGAGATGAGAGTGGGAGAGGAGAGAGTGAGATAAGAGTGAGAGATGAGAGAGTGAAGATGAGACTGAGAGATGAGAGGCGCTTGAATAAGATGAATCTGATTAGGTTTTATAAGATAGTTCCGACGGAATGTCCGTCGAAAATACGTCCCTCGGAAATAAGTTATCCTCGACGAAAAGTCCCTCGGAAATAACCATAGTTTCGTCGAACTTAAGTTTCGCGCTAGCGGGAAACTTGGCGCCAGATGAGGCCTTATATGTAAGACCCCAACTTTTTATAAATAAAATTGAATTTTCTCTAATTATTATTTTGAATAATAAGGTGTTAAATTGATATAATGCTTTGGTTATAGGTAAAATGTGCAAATTTTGCAAAATAAGCAAGAGGTTATAAAATATTCATTTTTGTCGGGAAATATTCGTTTGGTCGTGGAATATTGTTGCTATCGAGGAATATTCGTACGATGGCGCAGCCATTTGTGGGTCCCATAACGAAAAATTATCGAATGAAGAAAATGACAAGTATGAGTTTTTTTTATAAATAACAGCGTAGTTGTTACCGTTAACACTGTTGGAATACTCGGTGGTTAAAGTACAGTAATACGTGTGGTTGCACAGTAGCACACGGTATTGCACATTATTTTTAGATTATTGATTTTTACGTAAGAATGCACTACTCAATAATTATTACAGTAATTACTGTTTAATATTTTATTTTATTGATTCAATAATTGCTACGTTGATATTTTATATTATTGTTGTTTCAATAATTGTCACTGCATATTATTTTCTATTATCAGATCAATAATTCATATTATTTGAATAATATTATTAGATAGCTTTATTGGCAATGTCTAAGAAAGTTATGTCGAGAAAAGGGGTTTAGTCACCTAATTGCGCGCTAGTAAGGATAAATCCTTATCGAAAAGCCCCCTCTTTTCTGAGAACGACTTGGTTCTCATAATTGTGATTCTGTAATATTATTTTTGAATAATTAATTATTAATTTATATAATAAGAAAATATTTATTTTATGTGGATATAAATGAAGGATTTAATGTTGATATGTTTTATCAGTATTTTGTTGGAAGGAAGGTATTAAAAATCATCCGTATGTAGATTTCGGTCATTTTCTGTTTGGAATTTGGAAAAACTTTCTTCTACAAAGTTGTAGAGAATTAAATTTCCTATAGAATGGACATAAAATCTGTATTTTTTTTTGATAAAATGGCTATTTATTATGAATTAGTGAAGCTTCAAAAATAAATATTTTTATTAAAAACATGGGTAGGCCCCACTTTTGGTTGTTATGAAATTGCTGAATTTGGTGGGACCCACTGTGGTGTGTTGAAATTTGATCAATTGTGGTGTGCGTGAAAAATTTGTATAAAAATTTATTTTATTAAATTTTAGTCTGCTTTGGCGTTCTGGCATTTTTCTATAAATAAGGTGCTTAGTTAGAATTGAAAATCACACTAGAATCAGAAGTTTTCTCTCTCTATTATATCAAACGTATTTTGTGAGTATTTATATACTTTGAGAGTTGATATTCAGTGCAAGTTTTCTTCAACACTATATATTTTTAAATATTTTTTATTAAATTTAATTAATTTATTAAATTAAATCAAATTTGTTTTATTTTATTCAATTTACTTTACTTTAATTTATTAATTTATTTTATTTTACTTTATTTTGTATTATATTATATTATCTAATTTTTAAAATTTATTTTATTTAATAAACTAAATTAAATTATATTTTATTTTAGTAGTAAGAAACTAAGTAAATGCTACTTAATTTATTTTAATATTGGAAAACTAATTACTAATACAATACATGCAGGGCCCACAAATCTTGCAAATGAATAATTCTAACAGAAATTCCATCAAAAATTCCGTCAGAAATAGTAAATATATCAAAATTAAAAATAGTCTTAAAATTATTTAAATTCAAGATTGGAAACTAATTAAAATACATAAACAATGCAAACAATATATATTTTCAGAATTATCAATTCAAAAATCAAAATGATTTACACTTTCCAAATATATACCAATTTTCAGCCCCAAATTTCAGCCTCAAATCCAATTTTCAGTCAAATATATAACAAATTTTTAGCCCTACCAATTTTCATCCTCAAATCCAATTGACAATAACAAATTGATGCACACACAGTAACCAATTAAGGAATTTAAACACTGCCAATTTCCAATTCCAATTGACAATAACAAACTAAATCAATACCAAATCAAAAACTCTACCAATTTTCAACCTCAAATCAATATATACATGCAATATTAAAATTATTTATTCTACTTATTGTGTACATCATCATCAAATTGAAACAATATTTGAACTCATACCTTTTAGAGCTAATAAATTGTCTGGCGTATGGTGGTGGTGGTGGTGGTGGTCGGTGGCTGGAGGTGGTGGTGGGTGGCAGCTAGAGGAAGACAGAGAACTGAGATGGTGGTGGTGGTGGTCGGCAGCTGGAGGTGGTGGTGGGTGGCAGCTGGAGGTGGTGGTTGGTGGCAGCTAGAGGAAGACAAAGAACTGAGATGGTGGTGGTGGTCGGCAGCTTGAGGTGGTGGTGGGTGGCACGTGGGTGCTGGAGATGAGAGTGGGAGAGGAGAGAGTGAGATAAGAGTGAGAGATGAGAGAGTGAAGATGAGACTGAGAGATGAGAGGCGCTTGAATAAGATGAATCTGATTAGGTTTTATAAGATAGTTTCGACGGAATGTCCGTCGAAAATACGTCCCTCGGAAATAAGTTATCCTCGACGAAAAGTCCCTCGGAAATAACCATAGTTTCGTCGAACTTAAGTTTCGCGCTAGCGGGAAACTTGGCGCCAGATGAGGCCTTATATGTAAGACCCCAACTTTTTATAAATAAAATTGAATTTTCTCTAATTATTATTTTGAATAATAAGGTGTTAAATTGATATAATGCTTTGGTTATGGGTAAAATGTGCAAATTTTGCAAAATAAGCAAGAGGTTATAAAATATTCATTTTTGTCGGGAAATATTCGTTTGGTCGTGGAATATTGTTGCTATCGAGGAATATTCGTACGATGGCGCAGCCATTTGTGGGTCCCATAACGAAAAATTATCGAATGAAGAAAATGACAAGTATGAGTTTTTTTTATAAATAACAGCGTAGTTGTTACCGTTAACACTGTTGGAATACTCGGTGGTTAAAGTACAGTAATACGTGTGGTTGCACAGTAGCACACGGTATTGCACATTATTTTTAGATTATTGATTTTTACGTAAGAATGCACTACTCAATAATTATTACAGTAATTACTGTTTAATATTTTATTTTATTGATTCAATAATTGCTACGTTGATATTTTATATTATTGTTGTTTCAATAATTGTCACTGCATATTATTTTCTATTATCAGATCAATAATTCATATTATTTGAATAATATTATTAGATAGCTTTATTGGCAATGTCTAAGAAAGTTATGTCGAGAAAAGGGGTTTAGTCACCTAATTGCGCGCTAGTAAGGATAAATCCTTATCGAAAAGCCCCCTCTTTTCTGAGAACGACTTGGTTCTCATAATTGTGATTCTGTAATATTATTTGTGAATAATTAATTATTAATTTATATAATAAGGAAATATTTATTTTATGTGGATATAAATGAAGGATTTAATGTTGATAAGTTTTATCAGTATTTTGTTGGAAGGAAGGTATTAAAAATCATCCGTATGTAGATTTCGGTCATTTTCTGTTTGGAATTTGGAAAAACTTTCTTCTACAAAGTTGTAGAGAATTAAATTTCCTATAGAATGGACATAAAATTTGTATTTTTTTTGATAAAAGGGCTATTTATTATGAATTATTGAAGCTTCAAAAATAAATATTTTTATTAAAAACATGGGTAGGCCCCACTTTTGGTTGTTATGAAATTGCTGAATTTGGTGGGACCCACTGCGGTGTGTTGAAATTTGATCAATTGTGGTGTGCGTGAAAAATTTGTATAAAAATTTATTTTATTAAATTTTAGTCTGCTTTGGCGTTCTGGCATTTTTCTATAAATAGGGTGTTTAGTTAGAATTGAAAATCACACTAGAATCAGAAGTTTTCTCTCTCTATTATATCAAACGTATTTTGTGAGTATTTATATACTTTGAGAGTTGATATTCAGTGCAAGTTTTCTTCAACACTATATATTTTTAAATATTTTTTATTAAATTTAATTAATTTATTAAATTAAATCAAATTTGTTTTATTTTATTCAATTTACTTTACTTTAATTTATTAATTTATTTTATTTTACTTTATTTTGTATTATATTATATTATCTAATTTTTAAAATTTATTTTATTTAATAAACTAAATTAAATTATATTTTATTTTAGTAGTAAGAAACTAAGTAAATGCTACTTAATTTATTTTAATATTGGAAAACTAATTACTAATACAATACATGCAGGGCCCACAAATCTTGCAAATGAATAATTCTAACAGAAATTCCATCAAAAATTCCGTCAGAAATAGTAAATATATCAAAATTAAAAATAGTCTTAAAATTATTTAAATTCAAGATTGGAAACTAATTAAAATACATAAACAATGCAAACAATATATATTTTCAGAATTATCAATTCAAAAATCAAAATGATTTACACTTTCCAAATATATACCAATTTTCAGCCCCAAATTTCAGCCTCAAATCCAATTTTCAGTCAAATATATAACAAATTTTTAGCCCTACCAATTTTCATCCTCAAATCCAATTGACAATAACAAATTGATGCACACACAGTAACCAATTAAGGAATTTAAACACTGCCAATTTCCAATTCCAATTGACAATAACAAACTAAATCAATACCAAATCAAAAACTCTACCAATTTTCAACCTCAAATCAATATATACATACAATATTAAAATTATTCATTCTACTTATTGTGTACATCATCATCAAATTGAAACAATATTTGAACTCATACCTTTTAGAGCTAATAAATTGTCTGGCGTATGGTGGTGGTGGTGGTGGTGGTCGGTGGCTGGAGGTGGTGGTGGGTGGCAGCTAGAGGAAGACAGAGAACTGAGATGGTGGTGGTGGTGGTCGGCAGCTGGAGGTGGTGGTGGGTGGCAGCTGGAGGTGGTGGTTGGTGGCAGCTAGAGGAAGACAAAGAACTGAGATGGTGGTGGTGGTCGGCAGCTTGAGGTGGTGGTGGGTGGCACGTGGGTGCTGGAGATGAGAGTGGGAGAGGAGAGAGTGAGATAAGAGTGAGAGATGAGAGAGTGAAGATGAGACTGAGAGATGAGAGGCGCTTGAATAAGATGAATCTGATTAGGTTTTATAAGATAGTTCCGACGGAATGTCCGTCGAAAATACGTCCCTCGGAAATAAGTTATCCTCGACGAAAAGTCCCTCGGAAATAACCATAGTTTCGTCGAACTTAAGTTTCGCGCTAGCGGGAAACTTGGCGCCAGATGAGGCCTTATATGTAAGACCCCAACTTTTTATAAATAAAATTGAATTTTCTCTAATTATTATTTTGAATAATAAGGTGTTAAATTGATATAATGCTTTGGTTATAGGTAAAATGTGCAAATTTTGCAAAATAAGCAAGAGGTTATAAAATATTCATTTTTGTCGGGAAATATTCGTTTGGTCGTGGAATATTGTTGCTATCGAGGAATATTCGTACGATGGCGCAACCATTTGTGGGTCCCATAACGAAAAATTATCGAATGAAGAAAATGACAAGTATGAGTTTTTTGTATAAATAATAGCGTAGTTGTTACCGTTAACACTGTTGGAATACTCGGTGGTTAAAGTACAGTAATACGTGTGGTTGCACAGTAGCACACAGTATTGCACATTATTTTTAGATTATTGATTTTTACGTAAGAATGCACTACTCAATAATTATTACAGTAATTAATGTTTAATATTTTATTTTATTAATTCAATAATTGCTACGTTGATATTTTATATTATTGTTGTTTCAATAATTGTCACTGCACATTATTTTCTATTATCAGATCAATAATTCATATTATTTGAATAATATTATTAGATAGCTTTATTGGCAATGTCTAAGAAAGTTATGTCGAGAAAAGGGGTTTAGTCACCTAATTGCGCGCTAGTAAGGATAAATCCTTATCGAAAAGCCCCTACTTTTCTGAGAACGACTTGGTTCTCATAATTGTGATTCTGTAATATTATTTGTGAATAATTAATTATTAATTTATATAATAAGAAAATATTTATTTTATGTGGATATAAATGAAGGATTTAATGTTGATGTGTTTTATCAGTATTTTGTTGGAAGGAAGGTATTAAAAATCATCCGTATGTAGATTTCGGTCATTTTCTGTTTGGAATTTGGAAAAACTTTCTTCTACAAAGTTGTAGAGAATTAAATTTCCTATAGAATGGACATAAAATTTGTATTTTTTGATAAGAGGGCTATTTATTATGAATTATTGAAGCTTCAAAAATAAATATTTTTATTAAAAACATAGGTAGGGCCCACTTTTGGTTGTTATGGAATTGCTGAATTTGGTGGGACCCACTGTGGTGTGTTGAAATTTGATCAATTGTGGTGTGCATGGAAAATTTGTATAAAAATTTATTTTATTAAATTTTAGTCTGCTTTGGCGTTCTGGCATTTTTCTATAAATAGGGTGCTTAGTTAGAATTGAAAATCACACTAGAATCAGAAGTTTTCTCTCTCTATTATATCAAACGTATTTTGTGAGTATTTATATACTTTGAGAGTTGATATTCAGTGCAAGTTTTCTTCAACACTATATCCGATATTCCAGTCAGAAGTACTGTTCTTTTGAGGTAAGGGATGTTATTCTCTTCGTAAATGATGTTATTTCGTTCAATATCATTATGCCGAAATATTGGTATGAATTTTATTATGAAATTTTTACCTTTTTATGTGGAGGTTACTATTCAAGTATACGACACTATTCACGTATACGACCCTATTCACGTATACGGTACTATTCATGAAGTATGTTTTTTCTTCTGAAATTTCTACCTTTTTGTGTCGGGGTTACTATTCACGTATACGACACTATTCACAAATATGGCACTATTCACAAAAAAATAAAATTTTCTCTTCTTTGTCCAAGTTGTCTATTATGGTTACTATCTTTGATTGTATCCATGTTTTGATCTTTATTCTTGAATTTTGCTCCATAATTGATTATTATGAAGTATTTTTGAACTTGGATGAACTAAAGTACAGATCCCTAATCTTTGTCCATTTATCTCACTAAATTCATTTTTTTAAGATATTTTTCATCATCCTCAGTCTTAAATGGTGATACTTGATGAATATCTTTGGCCTGTAGTGCAAAGATGAATGATTACCTGATGAATATCTTTGGCCTGTAATGCAAAGATGGACAGGTGTTGAGATGAACATGACCAACTGGTGATATAAATATCTTTGGCCCGTGGTGCAAAGATGAATATTTAGTTCAAGATGTATATTGATTGATGTTACAAGGATAAAATATTGATGATGGACTTTTAAATCATAGAAGATAGTAGACTTCATTCTCTACTTAACTCTTCTAATGAATTGTTATTTTCTCTGTGAATATTGATCTAAAACTTGTTGTCCATTATATTTTATCTGATGTATTGAAGGCTAACGATAATTTGTTCTACATTATCTTAGTCATAATATTCTTTACTGGGCTAGTTGAGCTCACCCTTTTCCTTTTTGTTCTATTTTTCTTCTCAGGAGGTGAGAATATAGCGAGAGCTAGTCGGGGTGTGGAGTGATGGGTCCAGACAGTTGTTTTAGCAGTCCTCACTATTTTTATAAAATAGTGTATCAATAATTGTAACGAGGACATATTTGAGTTTAGATATTGTCTAGAAGACAATATTTGTACTTAAACTCACAGCTTATGTGTTGTCGTATTTGACACGACAATTGTAATAATGAAGTTGTAGTTATTTTTTGTACCATGTATTTGGCGACTCGGAATGGGTTGTGTGGACCTATTTTGGGGGCATCACATTATAATTCTGACGGTTTTCCCTCGAAAATAAACTATCACTGACGAAATTATGTTCGACAGATTATTTTGTCGAAAATAACTTATGTCCGACTAAATACAGTCCGTCGAACCTAATTCCATCGGAATTAAGACTTTTTCTTGTACTGTTGTTTGGATAATGGGCCCCTAGGAAAATGCAGAGATTCGAGTAAGTCACGCTCTCATACGCTCCAGTCCCTTTGATTGGCCAGATGGTTTCTTCCATTTGTTGCACTTTCTTTCAAATATCACCAATTTCTTGATCTTCTTCAAGATTGGTGATTTCGAGAGTTTTGTTAGGTTTTTGGGTTTGAGGTTTAGATATCTGCATTTCCTTTTCTTTCTTGTCAGTATCTTGGCTTCCTCCTTGTGCAGAGGACTTTGTTTAAGTGGATATTTGTTGACCCTAAGTCCTTTTATTTTGTTCTTTCAAAATGACAGCTAATTCTGCTATCTGGTTTCTTAGTCCCTCGAACTCCCCTCGAGAAACAGGAGTAGATTCAGGTTGGGCACTTGCAGCCATGTTTGAAGGTGGGCTTAGTGCCTTTTTGGACTTTGATTGGGTAACTGGACCAATTGTTTCCTTACAATGCAAGTAGGTATATTAATTTCGATGTATATATTAATAGGATGCATGCTGTGCAATGTGTTTGTTTAAGGTTTTTTAATGTTTTCCTGCAAAACAGATGTCACTCGTTTTGATGACAGGATAACATGACATGTTTTGACAGGGAATGGAATGCAAATTCACATTTTATTTTCTTTTCTTTTATATTTACATGGAATAGTAATTTACACTGAATTGAAATTTACATGGAATTAAAAGGGAAAGGCATGAAGAGACTTCCCTTTAAGTTTGGTTTATCAGAGGCAGACCTATCTTAGGCTACTCTAGCGGCTTTTCTGTATGAAGGTCCTCAGATCATCGCAATCTACTAAATGAGAATCTAATCCGATCTTTCAATTGGAGCAGATCTGAGTGGTGCCTTTCCTGAGCCTCGCGGGATTATTTTTAACGTCTCTAAATCCGGTCTATCATCACACCCGAATTTCATACATCATAAGTCATCTTCTTCCAAACATACATCATTATATAGCTAAATATAACAACATACATTCTCAAATCTCATGTTCTAATACCTTATAACTTCGTTCATTACAAATAATGATAATTACATTATTCTTTACATATTACAAGAATGACTTTTATCCGTCACAAAGGATTCATAACAGTTCATTAAACTATTCTACATTACAAATCTTGACTTGATCTTCAGGCTCATTAATATACTGAATGACACTTTATCTGGATACCAAAAATTCAATTACGCACAACACGCAAGTATACGTGATCAACAAGTAATAAAATGTAAGTAGAGTATCGTTCCCACGAGGAATTATTAATAAAAATTATCAAATACTAACTCTTAACCAAACTAATTTTATTTAAACAATCAATTTAAGATTATAAATTAAATTATTTAATTAAACTAATTCTAACTACCACTAGTTAAAAATCAAATTATGGAGATTTAGTGTTACAACTTCACTTATTGCTCCATTTAAATTAATACACTTCTTATCAATTATGCTCACTATTCTGAATTTTTAATCAAGAATATATAAGTAAATATGACCATCTCTCAATGCATCATACTCAATTTAACTTAAATCCACATATGATAGAATTAAGAATAACACTCTAATTAACTAATTCACTATATCTCTATGTGAATTACAATTAAAGATGATTTAAAACACAAATTCTCTATCAGATTACATGTGATGTATAGGTATATCTCTATCCTAGACATAAATTATGAATTCTAATGCCATGCAGAAAACATAATCATATGCTATTATGATCAGATCTAAATCTATAATACATCTCTCAAGTTCATATAGATTATCACGGTAATTGTTAGCTAGGCAATTAAGCATTAATCACAAACCATAATAGACAATCCAAGAATAATCAAAATAATTAATAAAGAAGCAAACTAAAAATATACTATGGAATAAGATCCATTGTAATCTTAAACAAAAGATTTAGTTTATGATTAATGAATTAAAACCAAGAATCCACAATTGAATAAACATTAAAAGACAAAAATAGAAGTAGAGAACAAGAATAAATATGTTGTCTACATATTTGATGATCCCTCCTTGCTCCTGCTTTGAATCTTCAATGGTCTCCAAGTTGCAATCTCCAAATCTAATAAGAACTAGGGTTTTGTCTTAATCTACTCTAAATCTAATCTAATGGAATACCCTCCCCAATCCTTGTGACTCTTTTCCTTTTATATGTCTCTTCATGTGTCTTTTAGAGTCCTTAAAGTCCTTGAAACAAATAGTTCGAACCAATCCTTCTTGAACTCAAATTCTAAAAACTCCTTTTTCTTCCTGACATACCCGCCCCGGTGATCTTTTTGTACTAGGAAACCCCCGCCCTGGCGGGGGTAATTTTTCAAATATTACGAAAAATACCACCAAGCTTCAATTTTCATGTTTTGACCTTCCAAAGCCGTTTTCTACAACACAAACACAAAAATAAGTAACAAAGTACTAAAAATACTTAATGTTAACAAAGAATTAATTCCTAAAGATATCCAAATCATAGGTATAAAACCCACTCATCAATACCGGTCAGCTTGATCTTTACGGGATCCTTAAGTTCTTCTACTCGTACGCTGAAAATATTTTTTATTTAAAGCAAGTGAGAGCATTCAATTGCTCAGCAAGTCATAGCAGTTGAATAAACAACATCAAGAATTTAAACATTCTTTTAAGACTTCAATAACCAAACAAAGGTTATGAAGCGGCTCGAATAATAGGAATAAATTTTGATTCCTATCATTTTAAAACATTAGTCACATTCACTTTGAAATACTTTCATTCTTCTACCTTTTCCATACGTATTTTTTCTGGCTAGAATCATTAGCACAGACTTAATAATAACGGTTCATATATAAACAGAACTTCTTCGCATAGAACAGTTCATTTCATCGAAACACCGAAGTGTTAAAAATTATGTCACAAGGCCTCATACATTCTACCACCTTGTACAAATATCACACATTTGCACATAGATAAAACTTCTCATGTTCAACATCTGAGAAAGTTTAAAAAACTAGCATTCATATTAAACATGAATGAAGTTAGGAAACTTGCCTTACGCACAGCTACAGGTTACAGTTTATGCTAAACTGCTCATCATAATCCCTATATATCACGTAAGGAATAGCATATACCATTAGTCATATTTTTAACTTACGCATTAGTTTAAACTTAACTTTACTTCTTAGGGTTCATGTTCTTGCAATCTAAGTTTACGCAACCAACTTTCTTTATCAGTTTATGGCGTTATGACACACGGAGACGTCTTAACTCATACGATCATCATATTTGATGATTTACAATCATATCTTCATCTTATATTTTTTTCTAGGACTTAGCACACATCGAGTCTCTACTAGTATTCCATATGGTACTCTGAGTGGTTTTTCACAAATAACCAACAAACTAGTTTCTCGTCTCATCTACACTGTCCTTTACAGCGAGTTAGATCGGTTGAGAGTTCATATATACCTCCTCTCTTTGAAAGAATTGTTTAGCCCAGCTCCCTTATGTTAACTATTAAAGATTAAGATTGTACCATACCCTAAACTTAACTTAACTTATCCTAACCATTAAACTATAATGTTAGTTAAGTTAATTTCCTGATTCCTTATGGCTTTTTGGCAACTAAATGCCATACCTCAGGATTTATTCCTTATCGTCTAAGTTATATAGTATTTTGTATACTTATAACGATCATTCAATGTTAATATTATGTGTTCTTAGCGTTAAGCATTTTACATTACCTTATTCATATCTTATAACATCCGGTTCATTCAACTCGGAACGTTATCCAAGTTATAATCATTAACTCGGCTTCTTAACGTTATACGTCATTGTCTTTAATTCAGTTTCTTCACCATTCACAGGTTTAATCATTAGTCTTTATTACCTTACGGTCAAACCATACCCGACATGTAGGTTATGCCCGTTTAATATTCACATACACTCAACCCTTATGCCGGCTAAAGTGTTTAACGCTTACATTTTATTCAAACATTCTCTATCCAACTCACACTCGGACTTTCGTTAATCTTATTACCGTTCGTTATGGCTTTCTTGATAATTCATATCTTACTTACTACCTTCATCAACGTCTAAGTCATATAACCAATGTATACTTAGAACGTTCGTATGACGTGAATACGATATACGATAATCGTTTACGTATTCTGCGTTCACATTGTTCATCTCTTAATCTCTCATTCAACCTTTACCTAAGGTTTTAATCATTCTCCTTCATGATCCATTACATGAACACTACGTTCATCGTCCTTTCTTAATGTCGAAGACATACAGTTCGTGGTATGCTAAGATCGATCATTCATCGCATCTACATTGCATCACTCGTTCAATCTTTCCATTCAACCTTTACTTAAGGTGTAAATCACTTGTTTAAGTGTTACATTATGTAAACTATATGTTCATTATCTTTCCTTACATTTCCCTCAATAGTTAAACAGTTAAAAGCTCTTCTCTGGGTTTTTCCCTACACCAGCGTCGTTCCCTTTGTTATTGGTGGTGCTGCAGCGTAAATTAGCAGTAGCTGACTCCCCGATCTGGCACTGTGACGCCCCATTTCTAGTTCAAACTGGCGTTGCAGTGCCAGTTCAAAAACTCAGTGTTTTCTTTAAGTGTTCCAACATAGTTGAGATGCTTACTTTGGAATCTCATAACTTCTTCGTTATAACTCAGAACGAGGTCGTTCCAAGCCATTTTCTTCCTTATCTTACGTACTTTAACTTCATTTGGACAGAAGTTCATTTTGTATCCGTTAACATGCCATTTAATTGGCCTAAATTTCATCATTCATTTATTTTATGTTATTAACACTCTTCGTTTATTTGTCCGTAATTCGATCATCCGAACTCGGAACTCATTCGTTCTTGAGTCCACGACTCACATTTTCTACATTTTCTTAAATTCTTATGAAATCCTACACATTCGGGTTCATTTATATACTTCCTACTTTTCATTCATCTTTTACAAAATTTTGTCATAACTTCGTTATAGCTAAGTTTAATCTGTTCTTCATGAACGTTTTTAGCATTCCTAAGCAAGCAATAAGCATCTAACTTATACGTGATGGTTTTAAACTTTTCCATTAACAACAAGTTCTAATTACGATGATTTTAAATTTGTCCATCAACAACGTTCTTCTTATTTTTCGCGTGTTCTTCGCGTTCTTCATTCGTTCTTCATTTTTTAATCGATACTTTGATTATAATTTTATGTTTTCATACATTTTAACATTATAAGTTTGATAATTCATCCTTATAACATCGGAGAGTTCATATAACTCATCTGAATCGTCCATTAACATCAAGAAATTCATAGTCCCTATGAAAAGCTTTTAAGAAAGTTTACAAATTAATTCTTAAATTCTTATTTCTTCATTTTCTTACGATTCAACCGTAAGGAAATAGTTTTTTTAACATCATTTACTTCCATTTTAATTAAGCTATGTTTTTAACACAAGAAACTTAAAGAAAATTAACTTAGAAGTTAGGTTTTTAATACCTTTCTTCTTAATTCTTCTTTCTCTAGACAAAGTCAGTGATTTACTAGCTTTAATATTTCTCGATCTTCTTCGATCCGAGCATCAATGCTCTTTCTCTTCCTTCTTCTTCTTCTTCTTCTTCTTCTTTTTCTTCTCCAAGCTCTCAAGCTTTCTCTCTCTCTCAAAGTGTTTGGTTGATTTCAAAGAAATCAACTAACACTTCACTTATATACATTTTTAAGGCCAGGGGCATTTTGGTAATTTTGCAAACTGCCTTACTATTCATACCTCCTTACTATTCACGAAGCTTCGCCTAGAAGCTTTGTTGTCCAGTCTTTCGGGATTCGTCCGACAGTTTTAAAAACTGCAATTCTCGAAATCCAAATATTTTTAGATATTTCATCTTTCCTCTACAGATTTACTTTTACTCATTCTTCGGAACTTTAAAAAGCTAAAAAACACTTTTTGATGATAAGTATTTTCTTTCACGTTTTCCCCTAACGTAGTTAAACGAATGAAAAATACATAACAGTACTCTTCCTCTTTTTTATTTCTTCTGATTTCTGTACATTTTTCGAGAAAAACTTTTATTAGCTAATTTAACTTTTCACGACATATTATCGTCAAATCTTTTGACGAAATGTCATTTTGACATACCGATCTTTCGAAAAGGCATAGGTTATTCAAACCCTAACCCTTAAGTTTCGTCGGGTGAATAGTGCCTATTTCATCTTTTTTCTTAGAAATATTTTCGTTCCCGAATTTTTTTTTATTTTCGTCTTACAAAATCTTACTCGTTCAGTCTAGCTCGTAGCTAGAATCCTCCCATTTTATAATCATCCTAGGTTCTAAAACGATTAATAAACACATAGCACATAATATTATTAATAAAAAAATTTATTTTATTAATAACTAATTCTTTAAACTTAAATTCTGGACAATCCGATTTTTCGGGTTGTCACATTATTCTCCGTTGAATCCAATAATCAAACACCGATGGGTTTGCCTCCTGGTGGAGGAATCACACAACATAAATTCATATACATTGTATCTCACCGTATGTAATGATGACGTTGTGCGAGGCACTAATATAAAGTAGTAAAAAATTTATTTACATCCATTCAATGCAATGATAAAATCCACACACAAGCACATAAAAAGGGAATTTAAAAAGTTTGAAAATCGGCTTAAGCCCTCTACTTTCCCCAGCAGAGTCGCCATATGTCGACGTCGGGAAAATTTTCTTTTTTTTGGAATTCCTCTTTTAGTCTTTCTACCATTTATGTTCTCTATATGTGTTTTGAATTTTGTTTGAAAGGGCGAGTTTGACAAAAGAGTCCGACACAAAATGTCGAATATTTGAAAATTCAAAGTCGCCAGTTGGTAGTAGTGAAATAGTTGTACCAACTCAACCGAGTTATGAAAAGTTTTGCAAAAATGCTCAATTATTGGACTTTGTTTAACAGGCCTTGGAAATCGAAATTCATAGAGTTTGGGAGCTTAATTAAGTGAGGGAAGGTGTTAGACACCCCCCGACTTTCGTGAAAACACGGTTACTGCATTTTTTCAATTCTCTAATTATTTGAAGTGTGTGTGCAGTTAGTTGGGCCTAAGTGCATTGATTGGAAGTAGTACTATACTTCATTTGCACCTATATACAAATGGTTTGACTTGTATAAAAGTTCAATTTTAATATAAGGCATGTAAAATGATATTTTGAAAACAAGTTTTGAAACCCTTATACATATAAGTGTCGAGCTCGTTATGGGCATGAAAGTCATCAAAGTAACCCGAACACCTCATCTAGGATTTGCAAGCTGGCTGTGTACAACAGAAAAAGGTCCATTATGGGAACCAGATATAGATCCGTCAGCTAGATTTTAAATCCCGTGGTTCCTAGGCTCACATAATGTCACATGAATAGCCTACATAGCAAATATACTTAATCTAAATGTCGTAAAATAAAGGATTCATTAGTTAAATCTTTGTATGCACGTAACCAAGCTTTTTGTTTCTCTAGATACAAATCTAGGGGCGCGTGGTTGCTTAACATTTTCAGAAAAAAAACTAGATTTAAATAAATATTAGCCATTCTAGCTTAACGGTTCCATTTTTACAACTTTTAAACCTGTTAAAAGTTAGATATGGCTAGATTTAGATAAATCTAGTCTACGAACATTAATATCATAACTTTACATTGAATAAACTATTAAAACAGATATTTTAATCACAGTCAACTATCAATATATATATATAAGCCACGAATTTATAATACAGGCTCGACTGTTCGATTTCAAGATATATATATATATATATATATATATATATATATATACACACACACACACACACACACACACACATAGGGATTTAATCTGTGGCAACCGGTTTCCATAAGCACTGTTCAGCAACCAAGTTTTCATCCGTTGATCTATACATTTAATGGCTCAGATTAAATCATTTTCCCCATGCCGATACAGCCTGTAGCGGCAGTCCAACCCCATTCATTCACGTTGGCTTATTTTATAACTACCCCTCAAATTTAATCCTTCCCTACCGCTACAGCCTCTCTCGGTAGGAGCACAACTTTATGACAACAATAACCTCTTTTTATGACAAAGTTAACTGCTTTTATGACAAAGTTGACTGCCTTTCACAGATTTTTATCTTCTCTGTCGCTACAGGTTGTAGCGACAGCCATCATTTTTTTTAAATACCATACTTGCTTCCTCCGTTGTTGAATTATCTCACCAACCTTTCCTCTCACAGATCTGAGTTCTTGGTTTCCTCTCGATATTTCTTTCCTTTATTTCAAATTTGTTTTTTTGTTGATGTTGTTGTCCAATTTTATTCTCAAGTCCAAGTTGAAGTTCTTATCTGGCGTTTCTTCCTTCTTATTTCAGAATGGCACACAACATACCTGCTCTTAAAAGGTTTGTATCAAGTTCTTCAGATTATGTTGTTAGTTTAAATTGTGAAAATACATCTGAGTTTGTAAGTGAAATTGAAAGTAGTAAATCTGAATTGGTGTCATACGTTGGTTAATTATTTTCTAAGTTGGAAGAAGTTGAATATTTTTACAGGTCGTATGCTAAAAATAATGGTTTTGAGATTAGAATTGTAACTAATCATAAACATGCTGGTACTAAAGATGTGTCGTCTAGGTTGTATGTTTGTAAAAAAGCTGGTACACTAATTTTTGTAAAGAGTTTGCCTGATGATGAAGATGGTAGTAAGCAATTAACTAGGCAGCGAGACTCTATAGGATGCACATTATGTAAAGCTAGAATATATGTTGTTCATAACAAGAAAGAAGACAATTGGCGTATTTCTACTGTTAAATTGGAGCACAATCATCACCTAGTGACCCCTACCAAGGTAGATTTAATTGAGATACATAGAAATATTACTCTGGTTGTAAGAAAATTAATTGACACTTTAAATAAGTCTAGTATTGGACCTAGTAGGATGATAAATATTTTGAGCACAATGGGTGGCGGGTTGTAAAATGTTCCTTTTTCTAATGTTAATGTTCAGAATGTGGTGAGAGATTTAAGAAGTGATTCTGTAGATGAAAATGATGCACAAGCTGCTGTAAATTATTTGAAAAAACTTGCATCTAGAAGTTTGAGTAAATTTTTTTATCATGTCAAACCAGATGAAACAAATCGCATAGCATGTATTTTGTGGGTTGACGCCTGATTAAGGTCTATGTATCAACATTTCAGAGATGTTGTGACATTTGACAGTACGTACAGGATAAATAAGTATGACATGCCGTTTGTTCCTTTTATCGGGGTTAACCACCATTTTCAGTCTATATTGTTTAGATTTGCATTGTTAAGGGATGAGACAGAGGACACTTTTATTTGGGTATTAGAGACATGGCTCGAAGCCATGGACTACAAGACTCCTATAACCATCATCACTGACCAAGACAAAGCCATGAGTAATGTTATTGCTAAGGTATTCCCTTCTACTTATCACTTATTGTGTTCTTGGCATATTAGCAACAAATTTCTTGAGAAATTACATCATGTTTATTCTGAGCACCCATCCTTCAAAGACCATTTTAACAATTGTGTGTGTAATTCATTGTCCTTCAGGGAGTTTGAAGAGCGTTGGCAGATTCTGGTGAGGAATTATGAATTGTATAACAATGAGTGGATTAGAAGTTTGTATGATGTACGAGAGTAATGGATTCCGGCATATACAAAGAGATATTTTGCCGCGGGAATGACAACCACTGGAAGAAACGAGAGCATGAATCATTTTTTTGATGAGTTTGTCAATGCTTCAACGGGCATGAAAGAATTTCTAGTGTAGAGTCAGAAGGCTATAGAAAAATAATTTATCAGAGAGAGGAAGGCCGACTACATAACACAACATCGAAAAAGGAATATGGTACTTGGGTCATCTTTAGAAGTGCATGTTGTGCAGGTGTACACAAAAGAGATGTTTAGACGTTTTTAGCGTTAATCTGTCGATTCCATGAAGTACAATGTTAGTAAAGTTAGTGAGTTGTGTGGCCCTAAAACAAAGGTTTATATAGTGTATAAGACAAATGCAGCTAAAAATGGTGGAAGATATAAAGAAATCGTCAATAATCGTCAGTTGGGGTCGGTAACATGTAATTGTCAATTACTTTCTCATTCTGGTGAATTATGCAGGCACATCTTGAGATATTTCTTGGCTAAGAGTACTTTTCAAATTCTGAGCGACATGATTCTTTCTCGTTGGACAAGAAACGCGAACAAAACTGATGTTGAAGAATTACACTTTAGCCCAATAATTGCTGATTTTGAACAAGATCAAGCAATGTGTTTTAATTATTTGGTGACTAATTGCACGGAGTTAGCCAGTAAAGCTACTTGCTTAGTTTGAGGTTACAAAACTCACCTTAAGTTGAGTGCACGAGGAAAAATGTTAATTGACCAGTATGATCCAAATGAGAATCTTACTGAATTGGCAGACGATGACATTGATTGCACTGTCAATGACACTCCTTAGACAATGGGCTATGATAATGACGATGAAGATGCAGAGAAAGAAGCGAAAGAACATGAGTTCTTGCCACCAGTTATTTCTCAAACAAAGGTCCGCAAAAAACAATCAAGGTTAAAGAGTGCATTCAAGAAAATAGTGGGTTCTAAACCTCATCGAAAATGTGCAATTTGCGACTTTGAAATCGACCATGATAAGCGCAATCACTATCGAGTGTTAGGGATTCATGAGCCTAAAAAATAGCTCTCAGTTGTATTATTTAAGCTATGTTTTTATTTATGTGAATATTGTATTATTAATTTAAGCTATGTTTTTAGTGCTTGCGAATATTGTATTATTTAAGCTATGTTTTTATTTATGCGAATATTGTATTATCTATGCTATATTTTTATTTATGCTCAGTTGTATTATTTAAGCTATGTTTTTATTTATTATTATTATTAAACGTATGTATGATAATAATAATAATAATAATAATAATATTAATAATAATAATAATAATAATAATAATAGTAACAGGTCTATTAAAAATATTAATAATAATAATATGACCTAAACAACGATAAACATGAAGCAAATGTCATAAACAGGAATTTTCATAGATTTCATAATTAGTACACCAATAATATGAATTAAAATATAAGTCTAAATATCATCCTCGGGAAGAAGTCTAGCTTGACATCTAAAGAGGTCCCACGCAATTCGGTATTGAAATACCGTTAAATTTTCTAAAGACCATTTTTCATTACCAATATTTACACAGCCGCTGACAAAGTAGTCAACATATTTGCAAACGAAAATGCCACAATCTGTCTTGTTGGGCTGCACAAGTCTGGCCTTTGGTATGAGCACGCGCGGATCCTGTGTTGGCCACTCACATTGCGGATCACCAATTCGCAAACAAACTGGTATCAATTTATAGGGGTGAAAATCAGTCCGGGTAACTCGGTACCCGATTCGGATTCGACCCGAAAATATGATTCGGGTCTCGGGTTCGGTAGCCATCCGAGTCGAATATGGGCCAAGGGCTCGTTTTTGGGTTATTATACTGATCTCGAATCTAAGCAGAGTACTATTCGCTCATTTTAGGGTTCGAACTAGCCTCTTTCATCTGATCCTTACTCGATCCTTACTCGATGATCCTTACTCGATGAAGGGTTCGACACTTACTCGATCTCTGATAAGGAAGTTGAAAGGTTTAGTCATTTGTTTAATTAATCTCTTGATTCTTCGGACAGTCTTCAATCGCCTCTTGAGACTTCTCAGTTCTCACTTCACTCTTCAATCGCCTCTTCGTTTACGTAGAAATTAAAAGTTTATAGGCTCTAGGGGTGAGATTTGGGAACTGATGACTGAATTCTTCCCACAAAAGAGGCTTGATACATGAATATTTAGTGATTCAATCTCAGAATCACTAAAGCCCTATTCCCAAAAGATGATTGATGAAGCTGAAGCCATGAAGGTCGAAGTGTAAATGCAAGTTGTGTAAGTCAGTTCTTACTTATATATATATATATATATATATATATATATATATATATACTATTCTTATTACTTCTATAGTTTTGTTATACCAAAAATCCCCAATCAAAAAATTAAAACCCTAATTTTTAGTTTTCAAGTTTCAATTCGATCTTATTCAATGGAACACTTTGATGCTTCAGATATATACATTTTTATAATAGTCTGTTTATTATAGATCTGTAGTTTTTTGTTGATTGGTATGTGGTTTTGAAAGATTTTATCGATTTATGTAATGTTATGGTCATGTGCTTTGTTAACAATTTACACATCTGATTTATCATTTTTTATTTATGTACTTTGTTGTTGGATGTATCATTTAATATCCATAATAAACTGATTATCTGGAGCATATAAAGGCCATAATCACTGCCCATGAAGTCCTTTTACTCAATTCCAGAGGCTCGTATATTGCGCCACCATCAAGCTACTAAATCATAGGTTCACAACAGTTAATTCAAACTTTTTAATAAACTTTTACATTCCAAATTCAGTTTCTAGTAATTCAGATTAGTGTCAACAACCATATATTTGTACATGTTGCTAAAGAATGTGAGACATAAAGTGGTTAAATGGGGTAACCGTTAAAAGTGATTAATTATTTTAGATATAAAAATATTAAAAAAATATAATAAAATTGGGATGATGCCATGACAGTACTCACTAGCTTGTTTAATAAATGTAATTTTGGATTAAGGAGTTGTTTTGTACATCTTGCATCTTTAAAGATAAATAAACTGATTATCTGATGTTTCACTACATTTTTTTTGTATAAACGTTCACTCCCGTTATGAATTAAAAATAGTTTGTTTATGTGGATAACAGTCTGCTTTGCTGCAAGGATCAAAGTTAATCTTCTTATGTGAATTTTTTTAATATATAGTATGAAACTATGAATGATCCTTCTACTGTTTTCTGAGTTCTCTGATCTCTTTATATGAGGACGAGTATTACAGTGCACTGTCTCATCAATAAAGGCTTTGGAGTCTGATTTTTTTGTGCAACTTACAATTTTCCACTACAGTTCTGGCATACCTTTGGTGAATGCTGAACTTAAATAAGTATATATATAGTTCTAGTTTTTGACTGGATATTACAATACTATTTTTATGTGAGCATGACTGATTGATTGTTGTATTTTAATTTATTCGACAATGTATTTTAAAATGTATTTAGTTGAATGTAATACTCAATAAGACAATTTTATTGAGCATGCATATGTTATATCCTTGGTCTCTAATTCTGAATTTTTAATAATTTTTTGTTGGTTATTTGAGGTAACAATGAGATCATAAGTTTGATTGAAGACCCATCTGGACCATCTCGAGTGCCAAATACTCAAACTGAAAATCAGCCTCAACTTAATTGTGATTCTTAGCCTGAAAATGCTACTAAGGTTGAGGCTGAAGCTGAGCATGGAAAAAAAGAAAAAAACGGCCTCAAAAGCATGGGACGAGTTTACTGTTGTGACATTAAAATATGGAACCAAAACGGTTGAGTGCAAGCATTGCCACTCAAGGCTTGCTCTTCAGAATACTACGTCTACCAGTCATTTGAATAGGCACATGAACTTCTGTTCTATTCGGTTGGCTTCAATTTCTGGTTTCAGAAAACCCAAGCAGCATGTATTATCTTATCCTACTTTAGAAGTTGAAGGTAAATCTGGTAACTTGAATTTCTTCAAGTATGATAAGGAAAAAGTAAGGGAGCTTTTTGCTAAGATGATATGTGTGCATGAATACCCTCTTCGTATGATTGAGCATGAATTTTTCATACTATTTTTGAAAACTTTGAATCCAAGATTTGATCCCATTTCTAGGATGATAGTAAGGAATGACTACATGAAGCTCTATGCTTTAGAGAAGAAAAAAATTAAGGCTCTGTTTGATGGTATTAGTTGAATAAGTTTGACATCTGATTTGTGGACTTCTAATCAAACTATTTGTTATACGTGCCTCACTGCTCGTTTTCTGGATTCGAATTAGAACTTGCATAAAAGGGTTATTAATTTTTGTAGCATGGCACCTCCACACACTGGTCTTATGATTTCTGATTCTATTTTGCATTGTATAACTGAGTGGGGAATTGAAAATAAAATATAAACTGTAACTCTTGATAATGCATCTGCAAATGATTCAGCTGTAAGACATCTTACTGATAATTTTACACTGAAAGGTGGTCTTTATTTTAGTGGTAAAATATTTCATGCATGTTAGATGTTGTGCCCACATTCTTAACTTGATGGTGCAAGATGGTTTGGGGATTATCCAAAATGTTATTCAAAACATTCGCGAGACTGTCAAGTACTTGAAAATGTCTCCATCTCGTCTTCATAAATTTGATGAGATTGTGAAAAATTTACAATTACCATCTTCAAAAAGATTGATCTTAGATGTCCCCACTAGGTGGAACTCCACAGATGCCATGTTAGAGTTTGCTTTGCAATTCAAGGATGTGTTCCCATTGTACAAAGAGAGAGACCTTCATTATAACTCTTTGCCTAGTAGGGAAGATTGGGACAGGGTTGAGAGCGTTATTAAATTTTTAGAAGTGTTTAATGAAGAAACAAATGTGTTTTCTGGCTGTGAATATCCTACTTCCAAGCTATTTTTACTTGAGATTTGGAAAATCAAGGAGTTGTTGAACGAAACTATTGTTGATGATTATCATTATATGAAAGAAATGGCTTACAAGATGAAAGAGAAGTTTGATAAATATTGGGGACAATGCAACTTACTGATGGCTATTGCATCTATCTTAGATCCAAGATATAAGATGCAATTAGTTATATTTTATTTTCCAAAGATGTATGTCAGTGAGTTTGAAGCAAAAATGAACTTAACACTTATTCAAAATGCTTTGTAAGAACTGTTTGATGAATATGTGGCAGTTTACAATGCAGAACAAGTTGTTAATAGTCAATGTGAAACTTTAAGTGCTAGAAATAGTGTTAAACCAATGGTTTCTGTTAGTGGATCTAAGAGTAAGACCAAGAGTAGAGCAGAGTTTGACAGTTGGGCTCAAAACGTGGACATTGCATCCCCATGTTTGAAGTCTGATTTGGAAATTTACTTGGAAGAAGGGAGATTGGTTTGTAATGTTGATGATAATTTTGATGTTTTAAAATGGTGGAAGGCAAACACTTTAAAATTCAAGGTTTTGTCTAGGATGGCAAGAGATATATTGTCCATACTTGTGACTACTGTGGCCTCCGAATCAACATTTAGTGCTGGGGAAGGGTTCTTGACCAGTTCAGGAGCTATTTAAAGCCTGACACGGTTTAGGCTTTGATTTGCACAGGTGATTGGTTGCGAGCTGAGTATATGATTAAGAAAAACATGATTGTAACTATTAATTTGTTTAATTTTTTTTACATAAATAAACATATATGTAAATAAAATCATGGATTAATATTAATTGTTTGACAATGTAGGCTGATGAAGATTCAATGCAGGAGGTGAGCTTGGAGACTGAAGTGCTGATACAATGAAGAAAATATTGATATGATGCATTGCTGTTTACATTTTAGTTTTTAAATTAAACTATTTACTTTGTTTACTATTAAACTGTTGAACTTTGGTTATTTTGTTTGGAACTTTGGATTTTCTATTGAGCATTTTAGAATTTGGTTTATGAAATGGTGCCAAACTACTAGCTTTAGTGCTTGAGTTTGGAATTTGGAGTTTAAATATTTAGCTTGCAGCTTTAAGTTGATAGTGCACAACCATCAAGTAAACTAGTTTGGTGTAAAGTCTAAAAAAAAGATAAGTTTCTTATCTTTTTAATTTTGACATTTTCTGTTATTTATTACTAGTTAGTTTTTCACTTATTTCTAACCCATCTTCTATATTTGCAGGATTTAAGAGTTTGCAGTTGCTAACCCAGAACAGTTTTGGTGCATACCATGTGCATACCATAGACAAAAATGGAGCAATACATGTGTTATGTTCATTTCCAACAGCTTTTGCTTGCCGACTCTACTTGTTACTTGTTCTTGACTGTTTTCTATATTGTGTACGTAGGTTGATGAATACTCTCTCACATCAGTCCCCTCAATTTGGGATGTTGGTGATGTTACAGATAGACTGAATTTAACTCCAGTTGCTTTGATGGAGGGAGGTGCATTGACGAAGACTCTATTTGTGAATGAACCCATAAAACCTGATTTTAGGTACTTCACCCATTCATAGTTAATTAATTGGTAGCCTTGAAACAAAGATTATTATTATACGGAGTCCATTTGAATAAAATATCATTTTAAATTGGAAGTAATAGGTGACATGATTATCGTTTATGTTCTCACATCGAGTCATCGACCTATTGTGGCATGAAAGAACTCATTTAATTTGAATTTCACCATCCATCTCTGTTGAGAAAGTTTCTGGTTTGTGATTCAGCTATAGAGGTTAATTTATAACTCATAACCTTCTTGAACATTATTATCTGCTTTTAAACAGGGTTGTCCCTTCTGCAGTGTCCAGTGTCAATGCAATAACAACTTCATCTTTTGCTACAATTCAAGCTCCATATGCTACATTTACTTTCCTTCCATTTAAAATTGTTCTTAAAAGATGGAGGCTTCTGTGTGGGAAGTTGGCTTCTGATGAAAGTAGGGTGTTGCTTTCCAAGGCTGATGCTATCTTTCATGTGAGTGATTTTAGCTTGCTCTTCATGATTTCTCTTGGTGTTTTTTTTGCTTATGATGATTCTACTATCTTGACCTAGGAAAATATTGCACTTCAAGTGCTAATTTGATTTTTAATCTTGCCTTTGTTTTGTAGGAACAGTTTGATCCCATTGTTGATTCAGACACAAAGCATCTTGATTTCATTCTGAATATGGTTTATGGGTATGCAATCAATTTTTTTCAAAACATGTATATATATTATTGATTATGTTATTTTGCATTTATTTTTTAGTTTATTTTTTTTGTTTTTTTTTCATTATTATTCTCTGTTCCTTTCTCTTTAGCACTCTACTACTATTTTTTGTAACCTTCCACTTCTCTTCATTATTTTATATGGAATTCATTTCAACCAACCCCAACTATAGCTTGGGATAAAAAGGCTTTGTTGAATTGAGTAGTATTTATGTTCTTTGTGTGTTGTATAAATTCATTTGGAGTTTCCTGAAGTGTATTATATATAATTTTGTGCAGAAGGAAGTCAAGGGACCAAGAATTTGGAGGGATGTATTGTGCAATATTAACAGTCAAGTGAGAATCTTCTTTCCATTAACATATGGCTTTAATGTCTTTTATATGGGATGGCACTCTGATTCGTCTCTTTTCTGTAGTTCAATTGTTGTGTCTGCAGGGGTATTTTGTATCTCTAGAGGTAACTCAGATTGATTTGCACCGCCACTTCCATGCTCTTGGTGCTGGAGTAATTGAGGAAGTACGTATCCAACATGATAAGGGTTTTGATTTTGTTAAATACAACAACCACTTTGAGCCTGCGCTGGCTATTCAGATGGGAAATAATCAGTCGATTCTGTATGGAAAAATAATTAAGGTTTTCCTTTTGAAATGCTAGCATTTGTTTTTAGAGTTGATATGAAGGGTGTGCTTTGCATGCTGAGATTGGATAAATATCATTGGAAATAAAGGGAGGGTGATGTGTATGTAAGAGATCGGATAAATGTAATGATGTTACTAGAAATTGTATCATAAAATAATTAATATTGTAAATTTATGTTGGGTAGAATCCAATTACGCACAACACGCAAGTATACGTGGTCAACAAGAAATATAGTGAAAGTAGAGTATCGTTCCCACAAGGAATTATTTAATAAAAATCACCAAGTACTAACCCATAACCAACTCAATCTTATTTAAACGAATGAATTTCAAATTATATAAATTAAATTATTTAATTACACTAATTCTAATTACCACTAATTAAAAACCAGATTACGGAGATTTAATATCACAACTTCACTTATTGCTTCATTTAAGTTAACACACTCCTCATCAATTATTTTCTATCCTGAATTGTTAATCAAGAACACTAAAGCGGATAAAACCACCTCTCGATGCATAATACTCATACTTACTTAAATCTACAGATGATAGAATTAAACAAGACACCCTAATTAACTAATCCACTATATCTCTATGTGAATTAAAATTAAAAAGGATTTAAAGCATAAGTTCTCTATAAGATTACATATGGCGTAAAGGCATATCTCTATCCTAAACACGAATCATGAATTCCATCTATGCAGAAATCACAAACGCATGCTATCATGATCATATCTAAATCTAAACTTCATCTCTCGAGTTCATATAGATTATCACGGTAATTGATGGCTAATCAATTAAGCAAATTAAGTCCAAATCATAATAGACAATCCTCACAATAGAACATAATAATTGATAGCGAAGCATATTAAAATAAACTACACAATAAGATCCATTGTAATCTCAAACAAAGAATTAGTTCATGATTATTGAATTAAAACTAAGAATTCACAATTGAATGCACATTAAAAGACAAAGATAGAAGAAGATGATAAGATAGAATCTATTGTCTGTAGATTTGATGCTCTCTCCTTGCTCCTACTTTGAATCTTCAATGGTCTCCAAGTTGCTTCAATCTCCAAATCTCATAAGAACTAGAGTTTTGATCCTAATCTACTCTAATCTAATCAAATGGAATTCGTTCTCTCTCGAATCTCCCCTCTAATCCTTGTGTTTCTCCTCCTTTTATAAGTCTCTTTATATGTCTTTAAGTTCTCTTGGAAGTCCTTGAGTCAATCAGATCGAAACAATCCTTCCCGAACTCAAATTTGGCCAAAATTCACCTTTTCTGCGCGTACCCCCTGCCCCGACGGGGGGTCTAAGGCTAAAAAGACCCACCCCAGCTGGCATACACACTGTTTTACAGCTGGTATGCCCGCCCCGGTGGGGGTTTTGTGAAGGAAAAGCCCGCCCCAGCGAGGGTCATGTTTTTGTTCTGACGTCCTTTGGGAAAACGGCCATAACTTTTGATCCGGGAGGATTTATGAGGCCCTCCACCTATCAAATCGAAGCTATCGACGAGCTCTACAACTTTTATTCTTTGTGAATTTATAGATTTAGATTGGATCAAGGTGGAAATCGGAATTGAAGTAGATGATATGTAAATTGCAAACATGAGAACTCTTAGCTTTGATCTTAGTTGATAAAAAGGTCATAACTCTCGCATCCGAACTCCGATTGGGATGATTCAAGATGTTTCGGAAAGCTAAGAAGAAACTCTAGAGTATAATCCAAGTTTTAAACCAAGAACATGCATCCAACTTGGTGTTAAAAGCCCTACAATCTTCCCTTCTTGTATTTGCTTGCGTATTTTGGTCCAAAAGATGTCCGAATTGCTTTCCCTTGCTTCTTCATACCAATGTTATGTCATAGCCTATAAAATAACATAAAATGTATGAAAAGTAACTAAGAAACATAGTTTTAAGCAACTAATTCAAGTAATAGATACCGGATAAGTAGATATAAAACCTACTTATCAAATACCCCCACACTTAAATCGTTGCTTGTCCTAAAGCAAAAACACAAAACAACAATGCTATACAATGCAACTAATCTACATGCCTATGAATCCAGCAGTAATAACAGAAACGAGTCTATTCAATCGGCCTTAGAAAAATCAAGTAAACACGATAATACATCATATCAAAATAAATTATTAACTTCCCAATCAATCATCAAATCTTAGACTGTTATCACTAATATAGTGCGTGTGTGCTCCACAACAATGTTAACTGATATAAAATCAAATTTAACACATAATAAGTCTCTTCGAAGGCATCATACAGTGTAAACTCAAGAAATCCAACAACAAGCTAGATCCAACTAAAATCAAACAATTACCAATATCGAGGGTCAACATGGGATACTTATGCTTTATTTTTCATCTACGGGGGTTTTTTGCTCTTATTTCCCGTTTTATTCATTTTTTTTTCTTTTTTTTATATGCACATAGCTATGCAATGTCTTATTTCCTTAGGCTTTTCAATGCTACCTTAACGAGCTTTTAACCAACGACTCCCAGACCATTAAAACCTTAGGGCGCTAGGTGGAAAGAGAATCCCATCGGGCTTACTTACTCAAGTAACAAAGGCCACAAAACTAGACAAGTACGCCACGGTGTTTATTCATACTTTTTTTTTCTTTTATAGCTTATATACCCCAAATATTCTCCCAAACTTAGGTTCTTGTCTAACTTTAGCCATCACTACTTATTCTTGTCATTCTTTCATTCAAACTAGTATTATCCTTTAGAATCCCATTATGTATCAATTTAAACTCAATCAATCAACAAATTATTTTTATTGTGTTATCCTTATTATACCAGTTTCAAACAGAAAAAGACTCAATTCATAACAAGAAATCATATCAAAGCTCTAATAGTCAGTACTATACTTGTCTACCCAATTCCAATCTCATCATTGGCCAAAACAAACTGTAAATATCAAACAGCTGGACTCATGCAAGATGTACTAAGTGCTATATAAACATAGTAAACTAATTACTAATTTTTCAATTTTTTAATTTTTTTTTATTTCAAGAAACTGAATGCAAAAACTAAATGTAACTATATGAACTACAATGTAAATAACTAATGTAAATAACTAACTATATGCAATATGACACTAAAATGCCCCCCAAACTTAAACTAGATATTGTCCTCAATAGCTGAAATAGAAAAAAAAGTAAAGCAGAGGACTTCCCTGAAAATATAGCAATCCTCCTCCTTGTCCGCTAAGTTTGGAGAATTGGTTAGGCACATGGAACAAATTGGGCACCACACTTGAATTTGACTTACATAACCTTTCCATAATCTTTTGCCTGTCCATTGAACCTCCAATACCTGGAATGAAGAGAGACAACATGGATTAGAATAACACTTGGATTGGTAAGAGAACTTAATAAGCAAATTAATTCCTATCTACTAAATAAACTAGTAAAACATATAAATATAAAAATTCTTGGGTTGCCTCCCAGTTAGCGCTTGAATTACAGCCTTTCAGCCTGACTTTGTCTGGTCAACGTTATCCAATTCCTCTTCGATAATTGAGGAACCCTCCATCCATCAGAAATAATATAGCTTTTGGTACGTTCCCATTTGTGATGGCCAATGCATCAAAGTTACCTAGCATGCTCTGATTTGGTATGATCTCAATCAAGAATGTCCCACAGCTAGGTGTTTTCTCCATTGTGTATGTGATCACTTTGGGGCATGAAAGCTTGCCACACACAATGGGCTCTTCGTCTATCTTCTCTTTCATGTCCCACCATGGATTCAAAATTGTAATCGCTCTTATGTCATCAAGAGCTTCGCCGACGACATGACTACCAAGTGGGCATGATTTTGCAAATCTGACTGACTCTTTGATCTTTGGTGGAGACCCATTTAGATCTTCGTCGACCTCTATTTCATTATCCCCAATTGTCTCCACACTTACGATATCTTGTGGCTCATCCAGTCGCAGATTTGGTTCGGGTTCTCCGTCAATTTCGTCATCCATGTCATAAAGCCAAGTGTTTGGAGGAAGGTTGCTTATGGCTTTGGTCATTTGCTCTATCTGATGCGCAAGATTTTGAGCTAACCTCGCTTGATTACTCATCTTCTCCCCATCTGCTATGAACTTTGACAATAATTCCCCCAGCCTTGAATTTTATATTTTAGTCTCGGAAGCCATGTATTGAGGACCATTGGTTGAGGTAGTGACGAGTTGTTCCATCCGATTATTAAAATTTTGGGTTGACATCTCTTGGCTAATCCTCATCTCTTTTATGTTTGCTATTCCCTTCAATATTACATCCCTCGGATTTGGCTTTTCTTCTTGTGGCAATGGAGGTGGACATGAAAATTTCGGTGTGTATGTTAGATTTGGAGCGTAGTATTGGTCTTCATAAGTATCGCTCCATGACGAATCCGGGTGATACCCCCAAACTTGATGATAATTAGCATATGCATAATCGTTGAGGTATTCACCACCGTGTTGTCCCGTCCCAAAACTAACGGTGCATTGATGACGCAGATGATTACCAGCACAATAATTGCAATTAACTGCAATCCTTCGATTACGTTGGGCTGCAACAACGTCCAACCTCCTCGAAAGTGTCTCAAGCTGCGCTGATAATGCAAAAAATGCATTGAGACCATCAATCCCCGCTCCCCTTGACTGAGTCATATTCGAATAAGGCCATTGATAATTGCATCCAGCTATGGTACCTAAAAAGAAAGAAAAGTAAGGAGAGAATTAAATAAAAAAAAATTAAATTAAGACTAATTTGATTGAACCTAATATTGACAAAAAAAATATTAAACTAATTCCCTGGCAACGGCGCCAAAAACTTGTTAGGTAGAATCTAATTACGCACAACACGCAAGTATACGTGGTCAACAAGTAATACAGTGAAAGTAGAGTATCGTTCCCACGAGGAATTGATTAATAAAAATCACCAAGTACTAACCCGTAACCAACTCAATCTTATTTAAACGAATGAATTTCAAATTATATAAATTAAATTATTTAATTACACTAATTCTAATTACCACTAATTAAAAACCAGATTACGGAGATTTAAGATCACAACTTCACTTATTACTTCATTTAAGTTAACACACTCCTCATCAATTATTTTATATCCTAAATTGTTAATCAAGAACATTAAAGCAGAAAAAATCACCTCTCGATGCATAATACCCATACTCACTTAAATCCACAGATGATAGAATTAAGTAAGACATCCTAATTAACTAATCTACTATATCTCTATGTGAATTAAAATTAAAAAGGATTTAAAGCACAAGTTCTCTATAAGATTACATATGGCGTAAAGGTATATCTCTATCCTAAACACGAATCATGAATTCCATCTATGCAAAAATCACAAACACATGCTATCATGATCAGATCTAAATCTAAACTTCATTTTTCGAGTTCATATAGATTATCACGGTAATTGATGGCCAATTAATTAAGCAATTAAGTCCAAATCATAATAGACAATCCTCATAATAGAACATAATAATTGATAGCGAAGCATATTAAAATAAACTACACAATAAGATCCATTGTAATCTTAAACAAAAAATTAGTTCATGATTATTGAATTAAAACTAAGAATTCACAATTGAGTACACATTAAAAGAAAAAGATAGAAGAAGATGAGAAGATAGAATCTATTGTCTGTAGATTTGATGCTCTCTCCTTGCTCCTCCTTTAAATCTTCAATGGTCTCCAAGTTGCTTCAATCTCCAAATCTCATAAGAACTAGAGTTTTAGTCATAATCTACTCTAATCTAATCTAATAAAATTCTTTCTCTCTCTAATCTCCCCTTTAATCCTTGTGTTTCTCCTCCTTTTATAAGTCTCTTTATATGTCTTTAAGTCCTCTTGGAAGTCCTTGAGTCAATCGGATCGAAACAATCCTTCCCAAACTCAAATTTGGCCAAAATTCGCCTTTTCTGCATGTACCCCCGCCCCGGCGGGGGGTATAAGGTTAAAAGGGCCCGCCCCGTCTGGCATACACACTATTTTGTAGCTGGTATTCCCACCCCAGTGGGGATTTTGTGAAGGAAAAGCCCGCCCCGGCAGGGGTCTTGTTTCTGCTCTGATGTCCTTTGGTAAAACGACCATAACTTTTGATCCGGGAGGAGTTATGAGGCCCGTCACCTATCAAATCGAAGCTATCGACGAGTTCTACAACTTTTATTCTTTGAGAATTGGCAGAGTCGGATTGGATCAATATGTAAATTGGGCTTGAAGTAGATGGTATGTAAATTGCAAACATGAGAACTCTTAGCTTTGATCTTCATTAATAAAAAGGCCATAACTCTCGCATCCGAACTCCGATTGGGATAATTCAAGATTTTCCGGAAAGCTAAGAAAAAGCTCTACATGCATCCAACTTGGTGTTAAAAGCCCTGCAATATTCCCTTCTTGCATTTACTTGCGTATTTTGGTCTAAAAGATGTCTGAATTGCTTTCCCTTGCTTCTTCATGCCAATGTTATGTCATAGCCTACAAAATAACATAAAATATATGAAAAGTAACTAAGAAACATAGGTTTAAGCAACTAATTTAAGTAATAGATACCGAATAAGCAGGTATAAAACATACTTATCAATTTATCATTGTAATATTTGTAACACATGTATTTTTATATATAAATGAAATTGAGGTTTTTCTAAGTTTTCACTTTATGTCTCATTTTGGTGTGATACATCTTAGACTCGAGCTTGAATAGAAAGGCTCGCGAATTACTTGTTGTGAAAACGAGTCGAGTAACTCCGAGCCGAGTAGTATCGAGTAATTTACGAGTCGAACTTGAGCAACCTTAGAAATTATTAGTTCGAATTCGAATCGAACCTGAACAAAAACATTTTGATCCGAGTCGAGCTTAAGCATTAGGGTGTTCGGATCAACTCGGGCTCATTTTCACCCCTATCAATTTGACCTGCATGCACAAAGTAATATTATTTATGGATATAAATTGTATGACATATATAAAAGTACAACACTAACAAATTAATATACATACCACAACTTTAACAAATTCTCTATACATTTGCTGGATGGTCATATACAGGGGTATCATCGTAGAGAGGGTCAAAGATGGTAACTGCCCATTCGGGCACCGAGAATACAAACAAGATAAAATGTTTGGTATCTTGAGTACACACTGGCATAAATATATACGTGCATTCGTGTAATTTCGGGCCCACATCTGGGTGGACATAGGGGTGACAAAAACTCTCTAGCCCATTCGCCTAGCTTGGGGGCATAAATCTCTTGCCAAGATGCATGAAGAATGATTCCATGAAGGCAAATTTTTCCCACCTTCTAATTCCCCGCGTCCTGTAGTACTCCTCTCTATTCCGCAGTAATAGCATATACGCATCCAGCGAATGCTCAAAAATCCAAGCTGCAAGGCTTAAGGCCTTGAATGTGTCGTGTTGCAGCGTATACAAGTTTTGCGGATGTGTGACAGGAAAAATTGGTGGATTATAAAGTGTGTTCCCAAACAAGTGATTATTTATAAACTCAACCTTGTATTCCCTAAGTTTTTTTGTCGGACACATTTTTGCACCATAAGAGATGTGTAATTTCGCCTGCTCTTGTATCTGGAAATTATATTGATAAAAATAAAAATATTAACATTCATAATAATTACTAATATTAATATTTTTAACTACTAAAATTAAGAGGGAATAATATTAGTAACATGAGAATAATAGTACCTGTTTACCCGCCTACTCTATGAAGCCAGTCTCAAATGCCTGGGTCGGAACATAAGTCTGGGTGGTGGGACTGGGGATGTACCCACCAGTTATATCTTGTACCTGAAAATATTAATAATATTAAAATTTTTACAACATAAAATTAAGAGGGAATAATACCTGCAATTCCGTCTGGTCTATGAAGCCATACTCGAATGAGTAGGAGGGCACATAAGCCTGGGTGGTGGGGATATACCTTTCCACTATATCTTCAGCCTGAATAATATTAAGCATGATAATTACTATTACTAATATTATTATTAATCATTAATAATATTAATATTAGCATTCATATTGCGTACCTAAACTTTCGCCTTCTCTATGAAGTTAGACTCGAATGAGTAAGAGGGAACATAAGTTTGGGTGGTGGGGATGTAACTCTCTTGTACCGCAATGTTTCTCAACTACATAGTCTGGTGGCATCTCAATAAAAGCAAAGCACTTTTCAAGTAAGGACTTTGCACTCTCAACTTGTCATGTAAGATGAACACAATATTAGTATTATTAATAAACAAGATAGTATGTATAAATATAATATGCATAAATAAATGCACAACACACAAGTTAAAATATGCAAATGTTAGTGTACCATTTGTATAAGATGATATTGTTGGCTGTAAACAGTTCGGGGCTCATAAGTAGGGTCTGGGTCCCCTTCCCGTCGAGGGCGATGCAGTTTCATATGTGTAATTTTCCTGTACCAAGCCATGTATGAATCAAGTTTCACGTAGTTGGCAATTTCGTACGGCTGTCCCTTAAGATGTTCCATGTAAGCCTCCCAATGTGCGATGTACACTCAGCTCAAGGCCATGCAATCAACGACGACAAATCTATGTTCTTCTCCTTTCTAAGATCGTTGTGATTTTCTGTCGGAGATGGTATACCTTGTAAGAACCCATACTATCTCATCACCCTGTCCGGCATATGATATTCTACAATATCAAAATGGATCAAGGGGATTCTACCAGATCCCAACAACCTTCCTTCAAAATTAAATCCATTCATATTGTCATCCCACCTCACGTAAGGGAGCCAAACTACTTGTCATTCAGGCTGGACATCTAACTTCCCTCGATAAATTTCAAATGATGATGGGGATTTTGTCGTCTATCAGGGTAGCTGTGATTTTCTGAGTATGCCCACGCTAGGGCCCTAGGTAACCATAAATATGATTGAGGCTAGAGGTTAGGCCTTCCAATTATTATACCCTCGTATGCCCAAATTTGTAAAAGTGTGACACAGCCATTAATATATTTCGCTCCTTTCCTAGTGGCAATATATAAATACCTAAACAAATAGCCCAACACAGCTGCACCCCAAGAATACGTTACACAATTTTTAGCGTTAGCAATAAAATACATATACTTGGGATGGACAATATTTTTATTCCTAGTGGGGAACAATATTACCCCACACAACTAATGAATATAGGCCTTTGTGCATGGACCAATAATTTCCTTACTTGCTTTAGGGGGACAATTATTAAAATGCTCCTGCAACCACAATAATGAAATAGAGCCGCGTTTTTTTGATTCCTAATATTCAGCAGTTACTTCACTACCAAAACATTTTTTAAAATGAGTCAATGGAGTGTCAAATAATGGACAAGTTAAGGGTTTGCCAACCACCGTCAACCCAAGAATGAAGTGTACATCCTCTAATGTGATTGTAATTTCTCCACAATTTAGGTGAAAACTATTGGTCTCCGGCCGCCGTCTCTCCACCAAGGCAGGCACGAGCCCAATGTCAGTTTATGGTACAACTGCCGGATAGCTAAAAATCTCAAACCCACATTTTTGTAGAAGAGTTTTTTGAGCTTTTGTTAATATCCATTGAGCGTATTTTTTTCAGTTAATTGACATGAAAGTAGTCTTCCCCTGTCTTTTCCATCATATATATCATCTGACACATGATTTTGTTGGTCGTTAAGGACACTTGGGTCAATTAGTCCATAAATCCAACTGTCCATCTAGTACCTAAATAATAACATAAAAGGTTTTTCATATTGTTTAATAACTATGTAACACAATTATATCTATATCCTATTAATCAGAAAAAAACTTCATTTTAAAATAATTTTAATAATTCTTTTCTTTGCACATTTTCATAGTAATTAATCATTCTTAGTCACAATACTCACATGCATATTATATCCCACATAACTCACTATATTTTTTCAAAATAAACATTCATAATAAAACAATACTCCGTTGCAATTTTTAAGCAAATAATTGAATAATAACGCATTACTTCACCACATAGTTATATAATTACCCAAACACATAAATCACAAAATTTTCTAAACATTCACATGCATATATGTAGACATAGTAATGATTGATAATTTTCCTTAAAAGTTTAAACATTTTTATTTATTATAAATACATTTTTAAAAAATAATTATAATATTTATTTATTTTTAATTGAACATTTGAAAAATAAATCTTACTAAAATAATATTTGAATCTGAAAATTTGTAGATGAACCGGTTGCAATCCAACTTTCTCTCACAATTATCTCTTTTACTGCTTGAATGGAAGTTGATTTAGGCAAGGGAGGGAATGTGTGTAGCGGCAGGGAAGAGAACATATGAGCTTTTAGAGGGAGAGAGGGGCGGTAATTACTTAAAATGGGGAGGGCCTGCCGCTACAGCTTGTAACGGCAAAGGCGTGAATTTAATTTCCTGCCATTTTGAATTCCGTGTGTTAGCTTTCGTGTTGCCAGGTAGCGTGTTTTGGCTACCGTGTTGTCAGTCAGCGTTTTGGCTTCCCAAAGCATTAGACCCAGCCGCTATAGGCTCACGTGGTAGGGGCTTCCCATTTCCACAATTTCCAAGTATATAAAGGAGGGACAGTTCGGTAACTTAGCAACAATGTTGGGATTAAAGGACTGCCGCTACAGGCTGTAGCGGCAGAAGGGAAATTGTTTAATCTGAGCCATTAAATGTATGAATCGACGGATGAAAACTTGGTTGCTGAACAGTGCTTATGGTAATCGATCGCCACAGATTAAATCCCATATATATATATATATATATATATATATATATATATATATATATATATATAAAGCGAGTAAAAGCTTCAGATCTAAAAGGATCTTACGGTGTGTAGCGAGTGGTGCTTTAAACCGCTTTTGAAGCTTGAAAACTCCATTTCCACTGCTTAAAATTTGATATATTGTAGTATATATGTATACAAGTGTTTACAAAGAAGAATATCGAAGTTTGGAACACTATAAGATTGGTTTAAGAGCTGAAATGGCCGGAATTCCCTTTGTTTTCATTTTTCTTCTCTTTTTTTTCATTTTGACTGATGATGGGTCTATTTATAGACCAAAGTAGTCGTGGGTCTACCTGCGGCTGCCCGAGTGGGCCCAGGCCCCGTGGGTCCCGTTGTCTCGAAGTACGTGCACTCTGGCAAACGCGATGTATGCTGGAACTTTCATAACTTTTAATCTGGGAATTCGATGGAGACGTGTTATACCTTTCCGAAAAGCCCTTTCCGAGAGCCACACATTGACATGAGATTTGACCTTTTCAAATTCGAGAAGATGGGCCCATGACCAGATCTTCGAGTCTTCGCAGTCCATCCGTTGAGCTGTCTGGTGCTATTTTCACTCGGGATTGACGTTATGGTTCTACGTGACCTCTTTTGTAGTGATTTGAGTTGAATTGATGTTGAGTTGGAAAAATTACTATTTTACCCTCCTAGGTCGATTTTGGACTTGACGTGGCAACATCTGTCTTCCTCAGGGAGGTTGGCCTGCTGTTTGTCTTCAAGGTTATTTTTGAAGTTGATTTGATTCCCCGGGGTTATGTTCAGGGTTGGATTTGATCTCTTGAGGTTGTCTCTAGGGTTTAACTTGATCTCCCGGGGTTGTCTCCGGATTTTGACTTCATATCCCGAGGTTGTCTCCGGGGTTTGACTTGATCTCCCGTGGTTGTCATCGGAGTTTGACTTGATCTCCTGGGGATGTCACTGGGATTTGACTTGATCTCTTGGGGTTATCTCCAGGGTTTTGACTTGATCTCCTGGGGTTGTCTCCTGGGTTTTGACTTGATCTCCCAGGGTTGTCACCGAGGTTTGACTTAATCTCCTAAGGTTATCACCGGGGTTTAACTTGATCTCTCGGGGTTGTCAACGGGGTTTGACTTGATCTCCCTGGGTTATCTCTGGGGTTTGACTTGATGATTTTGACTTCCAAGGTTGTCTCTGGAAGATAAAAGATGATTTTGCCCTCCTGTATGGTTAGTAGCAGAAACACAAAATTTTAAGTGTCTACAAACATGAGACAAGGTGCATGTTTTGCAGTCATGATCGGTTCATGCCTAATAAAGAGGGCGTGACAAAAAAAACAAATATACCTTTTAAAATTTTAAGGTATTTTCCAATTACACATCAGTTAAAAAGATTGTACATGTCTTCCAAAATAGTTGAACATATGACTTGGCATGCGAAATCTCAAGCTAAAGATGGAGATCTAAACCATCCCGCAGATGGACAGGCTTGGAAAGATTCCAACTTATCACATCTTGGGTTTACATTGGAACCTAGATTTGTGAGGTTTAGATTGTCCACTGATGGTTTCAACCCGTTCGGCCACTCAGTTGTTTCGTACTCCTGCTGGCCTATAATTGTTACTCTATACAACTTGCCTCCTTGGATGTGTATGAAATAACCATACTTGTTTCTTTCACTTGTGATCCCTGGTCCCAAGAGTCCTAGAAAGAACCTAGATGTTTACTTGAGACCTCTGATAGACGAGTTGAAGGTATTGTGGGAGGATGAAGTATAAATTTGGGATGTTTTCATGAAAATAAATTTCAACCTTAGGGTTGTGGTTATGTGGACTATAAGTGACTTCCCTGCTTATGGTATGTTAGTTGGATGGAGTACACACGGGAAGTTGGCTTATTCGTATTGGATGGAGCATACAAAGTCTTTCAATCTATCCAAAGGTAGAAAGCTTTGTTGGGTTGACTATCATCGTCGTTTCTTGCTGGTAGATCACCCATTTCGAAGAAACGGAGAACACTTCAGGAAAGTGAAAGTAGACAATGATATGTATGCACCGCGATTGTCGGGGACAAAGATGTGTAACAGTGTGATGAGATTTTCAGTTATCCTGTTCAAAAAGATTATTGCCTCAAACACAATAGATGGGTTTGGCGAGTCTCATAATTGGGTTTGCAAAAGCATCTTTTGGGAATTGCCTTATTGGTCTACAAATTTGATTCGGTATAATCTAGATGTGATGCATACTGAGAAGAATATATTTAATAATGTGTTTAACACCGTGATGAATGTTACGGGCAAGACGAAAGATTGCCACACCCTTAGGGTTTAACCCTAAGGTCCTAACCCTTAGGTTTTAAATATTTAGCTTCTAAAAATTTTTAATTAGGGTTTTTAATTAGAAAAATTCTAAATTCTAAATTCTAAATTACAATTAGGGTTTGTAAAATAGAAATTAATATTTCTAAAGTATAATTAGGGTTTCCTAATTGTATTAACATTTACTAATCACATTAGGCTTACTAATTAGGATTAGGGTTTCCTAATTAGGGTTTAGGATTCCTGAATTTTAAAAGTAGGGTTTCTCGGCATATGATTAAGGTTTCTAACTGCGCATTAGGGTTTCTAATCGTGAGATTAGGGTTTCTAATCCCTTATTAGCATTTACTAATATTAAACCTTATTCGACCAATCATTGATAAAAAATTCTAAATATTACAAACACGTACTCAACAATATAATTATTTAAATTATAATTTCTAGCGAGTCCCAATCCGGACTTAGGGTTAGGGTTTTTATTCTTTGTTAAGCCCAACTCTACTCTAATTTCTTAGTCAATACACAAATTGACTCATTCTCCAAACTCATATCACAGTTACACAACACAATATTAATAATTAATATTAAAAAAAATTATTCAAAAATTCGGATTATTAGAAATCCCGGGTTATCACATTCACCCCTCCTTAAAAGGATTCCGTCCTCGGAATCACCGCTTTCTTATTCTCTATAATCTTTTAAAGTTGTATCATCAATTCATTTTTATCAACACAATATTAAATTGTTTCTTATATTCTAACTCGTGTCTTGGATCTATAAAAGAAACCAATTCACAGCAATATCTAACCAAGATTACTCGCGTAATTAAATTTCTAACCGAACTTGTTACATGTCGCCTCTTCATGGGCAGTTACTGCATTTGGAACTGTCATGCTAAAAGTGAATATTGTTGGTCTTCTTAGCTGTGCAGGTCCTCGAATCGCCAAGGTTCTGCTACCGGGTCCCTTGTTGGCAATCCACTTCTTCCTATTCCTTTTTGGACAATTCCGGACCAGATGATCGGTCGATCCACACGCAAAATAACCTTAAATCTTTTTCGGACTGGGACAATTATTGCATTCGACTTATGACAATATAGGAAAATATGTCCTTCTTACTTTTAGTGGAAATACACGTTCTTCTACATCATGCATTCTCTCATGTGAGTCTTTCTACACTTGTTACAGACTTGATTCTTCTTCAGGTTTGAATTTCCAAAATCATCGATGTCGTTGTCCCTCTTTCTATTATTCTTATCTTTTTGCTGCTTGATTGTTTCTTCGGGCGATCCACCACCTTCAGTCTTCATCCTTTCCAACTGTGCCTTCAGCTCGTTCCGTTCTTCAGTCATTTCGCGTAACGCTCGCTCCGTCTTCCATAACTCCTCCAAGAGAAATACCTTACTCCGGAGTTCTTGTACTTCTGCAGATTCTTGATCTTGATCTCCAACTTTGGTCTTATTCCTTTTCTCCACCTTAGCTTCTTTGGACTCTGCCTCCTCATCATCACTCAGATACATCTCGGGATAATCATCATGATCGCTCCCCAGATTTACCAGAGGTTCATCTCTTTCCACCTCTTCAACTAACTCGCTTTGCGCTGGCACCCCAGCTACTGGCGTTGGTGCAACAGCCGCTAGCATCTCTGCACTCATTTTATATTCTCCAGACATCCAACCATTAGTTTAAACAACTTGATCAGTACTCTACCAGTACAAACTTCTCACACTATGTGTCCACTTATCTCATTATTGATGCATTTCGGTAATCCCTCACTTAGAACTCTAAATGAGTATTCTAGATTTCTCTTATGGTTATAATCCTAGGGTTTTCCCTACCCCACTTATGGTTTATAACCTACAGCTCTGCTACCAACTTGTGACGCCTTGGTCACTACAGCTTTGATACCAACCTGTGACGCCTTGGTCACTACAGCTTTGATACCAACATGTAACACCCCCAAATCTGGGTTACCTGACCCTCGAGTTTGGTGTTCACGATCCAAAATATAATAATATCTTACTACCCATTCATATAGAAATAGTAATATATAAGTCATTAACAGAGATTGTTAATACATTAGTCCCAGGTTCTCTAACTTTAACATTACAAACATACCCTTTAGATTAACAAAAAGGGTTTACAACATAACATAATAATAAGTTTATTATAACTACTCTAGCATTTTGCATCTATTCTTCACAGCACCTTCTGCAACTTCGTCCCTAGCTGAAAAGTTTTATTTAGCAAGGGTGAGCAACAAATTTTCCCCTCAAGTTAAGACATACAATGAATATATACGAATCAAGAATATCAGACTTTCTAATTTGATGTAATGATACCAAAGTTCGGGGAACTTTGAATTAGCTGAACAATTCGTTAATCAATAACAAGTCTTCTCGTCTTTTAGGCAACGCAATAATCTGATAATAATAGAGTACAACGCTTTCAAAGTTTCTACGATATTCTATTCAATAAACAAGAATTAATTATACGCAATAACAACGTGGAATGTTTTCTAGATTTATGCTAAGCGATCACACAAAATCTAGAACTTCTCTTCTCGGGTATCTATCAAAGATTTACTTTGATACATACGCAGGTGTATCAGATAATCATAAAGATTAAATTATACCCCTCTGCAAGTATAACAAGTGATCAGCTTTATTATACCCTATATTATGCATAATACTTAACAGTGCGCAATGGCCGAATATACGACCTAAAATGTTCCCTTTATATAAAAGGTTGTTCTTCTCAGTCTTTGAATCAGAATTTGATTAACCAACGAAATGCAACGATTTCAATATCTAATCACTTCTCTTCTCTTCCCTTCTCAAACATATCAAGTTTTAACAAATGTCCATCTAGCCAGAATAATTAGCTACGACCTTTCTCAACATAATTCGATAATAAATAGGAATTATCTGTATTGTCAATATTTGCTTCTACAGATATGAATATCCAATAATAGTAATTCTACGAATATATATTTTCTAAATTAGTAATTTAATTTGAATTATTAAACATGCACTAACTGCGAATAATCAATAATAAAATTCTTGGACGTGGTATAATTAGCAATAATTAACCACTATAATAATTGAATGAATATAACTCAAGGTTGAGTTAGGAAACTTGCCTCTTCCGCTGTTTATAGCTACATAATATACTTATCTACGTTTGAAAGACCTATAATCACAATATCGGTCTTACAATTAGTACAATAATTCAAAACACACAATACTATAATTTACAGTCCATACTTCTCCTAGACACATTACCACATAGCCACATCGGTGTTTATAACCTATATAAACACTAATCTAGTCTAACTAGTTCGGTGCGGTTAGACTTTGGTCTCATCTCGGTGTACTGTTCACCCTATCTGACAATTAACACTTATATTGTCAATTAAACTCGATCTCTAAGCTTAAATATTATTTTAGATAAGTCAAATATCATTCATAATATTTTTCGGAAGCTTTTAATAATATTTAATCAATTATTATAATTTATAATAATTTTTCAAACACTTAAATCATTTTTAAATAATTTAATTATCAAATAATCTTATTATCATTAATATTTAATAATATTAAAATATTAATGTTATACTTGTCAAAATATTAAAGTTATTGTTAATAACTTAAAATATTTTTTAAATCGTCAATATTCTACTTAAGTGATTTTTAAATTAATTAAAATCATTTTTAAACCATCACCATTAATATTAAAATATTAATGAAATTATTATCAAAATATTAAAAGTCATTAATTATAACTTAAAATATTTTTAAAACATTTTTCACATTGTTAAATGATTTCTAAAACAATAAAATCATTTTTAATTCATTTATTTAATATAATAATTAAATAAATCTAATATCATTAATATTAATTTATTAATGAGAATTCTCTAAAAATATTAAAAATTATATTTTATAATTCAAAGTATTTTCTAACCTTTTATTCTCATTTAAAATGATTTTTAAATCATTAAAATTATTTTTATATTATTTATTTAATTTATTAAATAAATAAATCTAATATCATTATTATTAAATTATTAATGAAAATTCTCTAAAAATATTAAAAGTCACATTTTATAACTCAAAATATTTTTAAATACTTTATTCTTATTTAAAATAATTTTTCATAATATTAAAATATTTTTCTCTAATTTATTTAATACACTGAGTAAATAAATTAAATACCTTTAATATTTAAATAATTATAAATATTAAAGAAAAATATTCTAATTGGTCAAAAATTATTTTTCATAATTAAAAATAATTTTTAAAACCATTTTTAATAATTTTTATAATTTATTTTCTATTTTTAATTAATTACCGGAAATTCAAAAAAAAAAAAAAATCAAAACCGTCGCTAATTGCCTATAGCGACACTAAGCGTCGCTGTTGGTGTTCTTGAGCTCAAGAACACTGACAACTATGTGTTCAACCTGTCATGCTTGACATCGTGCAATTTTCAATCAAAGTTGTTTCTGGGATATTTCTAACCATGATCTTGTAGTGTTTAAGTAACACTACAAGAATCAACCATCATCAAAGATATAACATTGCCCAGATGTAAGATCAAAGCCCTCAAACTCACTGTCAGAGTGTTTCTGGGTTTTCCCAGAAACCCAGCAGTTTGAGTGGCCCCTTTCTAAATTAATTTTCTATGCGTTCCAGTCATGATTCGTGTAATATAATGGTTCAAGTATGAAGTCCTTATGTCAAGGAACATCACTAAAGCAACGGATCCGTCTAAAAACAAAACACTAGCCAGATTTAGCTCGGTCAAACATGGTCAGAAAGTTGTGTTCTTGCCGTTTCTGGAAATTCCAAAAACTCTAAGTCATGGCCGTATGGCCTAGTTTGACCACCTACCCTGTTCAATCTGTTGAAGGTTTAAATGATCTAAAGACACCAATATCAAGTAAACATAACAAGCTACAAACCTATAACAACAAAATCAACAAAACACATACAACCTGACAGATCTGGGCCGTTCAAATAGTTGTCAGACACTGCTTTAGCCTTTCTGGGTTTCCCAGATTTGGCCCGGTCAACGTTGGTCAACGGGTTTTGATCGATTATATCTTAAAATCCAAACATCTAATGACTCTGATTTCTTTTGAAGGATAAAGACCTCATACCAAGCTACATAAAAAAACTTTAAAACAACAAAAATCTTAAACAAGTAATGATCTGTGGCCACTGACATTCGGTTGTCATACCACAAACCATATTCTTAGCAGTTTTTGAAAAACATAGTTTTTACCCACTTTGATGCTATGGATTCATGATATATCATCATAGATCTTCATAAAACATCCATTAGCAAGATTCTAAACACTTAAACACAAAAATTTTCTTAGCAACTTGGATCAAAAATCAAAACTAGGTTTATACCTTCTAGCTTTAAATTCTTGATCTTAGCTCTCCACTCTGATATTGGTTGATCTAGGGCTGTTTCTAGGACTGATATACTTATAATTTTCAGAGCTTTGGATGGGAGAAGAAGTTGGTGAGAGCAAAAGAGAAAAATGGCAAAGTAAATGAACTATCTCTCTCTAATTCTCTATATATTGCTTAGATGTTGCTTGGATCTGAGATTTTCGGCTGATTTGGCTGGAGTTTTGTCTCACAAAGTCAATGTAGTTGGTAAACCACTAAAGCTGCTAGCATTTTTACAAGTTATCATTTAAAGAAAATGAAAAAGGACATTCTGGTCATTTACAAAATAAATTTAATGGCATACATGGAATTTGCCACACCCTTAGGGTTTAACCCTTAAGATTTAACCCTAAGGTTCTAACCCTTAGGTTTTAAATGTTTAGCTTCTAAAAATTTTTAATTAGGATTTTTAATTAGAAAAATTAAAAATTCTAAATTCTAAATTACAATTAGGGTTTGTAAAATAGAAATTAATATTTTTAAAGTATAATTAGGGTTTCCTAATTGTATTAACATTTACTAATCACGTTAGGTTTACTAATTAGGATTAGGGTTTCCTAATTAGGATTTAGGATTCTCGAATTTTAAAAGTAGGGTTTCTCGGCATACGATTAGGGTTTCTAACTGCGCATTAGGGTTTCTAATCGTGAGATTAGGGTTTCTAATCCCTTATTAGCATTTACTAATATTAAACCTTATTCGACCAATCATTGATAAAAAATTCTAAATATTACAAACACGTACTCAACAATATAATTATTTAAATTATAATTTCTAGCGAGTTCCAATCCGGACTTAGGGTTAGGGTTTTTATTCTTTGTTAAGCACAGCTCTACTCTAATTTCTTAGTCAATACACAAATTGACTCATTCTCCAAATTCATATCACAGTTACACAACACAATATTAATAATTAATATTAAAAAAAATTATTCAAAAATTCGAATTATTAGAAATCCCGGGTTATCACATTCACCCCTCCTTAAAAGGATTCCGTCCTCGGAATCACCGCTTTCTTATTCTCTATAATCTTTTAAAGTTGTATCATCAATTCATTTTTATCAACACAATATTAAATTGTTTCTTATATTCTAACCCGTGTCTTGGATCTATAAAAGAAACCAATTCACAGCAATATCTAACCAAGATTACTCGCGTAATTAAATTTCTAACCGAACTTGTTACATGTCGCCTCTTCATGGGCAGTTACTGCATTTGGAACTGTCATGCTAAAAGTGAATATTGTTGGTCTTCTTAGCTGTGCAGGTCCTCGAATCGCCAAGGTTCTGCTACCGGATCCCTTGTTGGCAATCCACTTCTTCCTATTCCTTTTTGGACAATTCCGGACCAGATGATTGGTCGATCCACACGCAAAACAACCTTAAATCTTCTTCGGACTGGGACAATTATTGCATTCGGCTTATGACAATATAGGAAAATATGTCCTTCTTACTTTTAGTGGAAATACACGTTCTTCTACATCATGCATTCTCCCGCGTGAGTCTTTCTACACTTGCTACAGACTTGATTCTTCTTCAGGTTTGAATTTCCAGAATCATCGATGTCGTTGTCCCTCTTTCTATTATTCTTATCTTTTTGCTGCTTGATTGTTTCTTCGGGCGATCCACCACCTTCAGTCTTCATCCTTTCCAACTGTGCCTTCAGCTCGTTCCGTTCTTCAGTCATTTCGCGTAACGCTCGCTCCGTCTTCCATAACTCCTCCAAGAGAAATACCTTACTCCGGAGTTCTTGTACTTCTGCAGATTCTTGATCTTGATCTCCAACTTTGGTCTTATTCTTTTTCTCCACCTTAGCTTCTTTGGACTCTGCCTCCTCATCATCACTCAGATACATCTCGGGATAATCGTCATGATCGCTCCCCAAATTTACCAGAGGTTCATCTCTTTCCACCTCTTCAACTAACTCGCTTTGCGCTGGCACCCCAGCTACTGGCGTTGGTGCAATAGCCGCTAGCATCTTTGCACTCATTTTATATTCTCCAGACATCCAACCATTAGTTTAAACAACTTGATTAGTACTCCACCAGTACAAACTTCTCAAACTATGTGTCCACTTATCTCATTATTGATGCATTTCAGCAATCCCTCACTTAGAACTCTAAATGAGTATTCTAGATTTCGCTTATGGTTATAATCCTAGGGTTTTCCACACCCCACTTAAGGTTCATAACCTACATCTCTGCTACCAACTTGTGACGCCTTGGTCACTACAGCTTTGATACCAACCTGTGACGCCTTGGTCACTACAGCTTTGATACCAACCTGTGACACCCCCAAATTCGGGTTACCTGACCCCCGAGTTTGGTGTTCACGATCTACAATATAATAACATCTAACTACCCATTCATATAGAAATAGTAATACATAAGTTATTAACAGAGATTGTTAATACATTAGTCCCAGGTTCTCTAACTTTAATATTATAAACATACCCTTTAGATAAACAAAAAGGGTTTACAACATAACATAATAATAAGTTTATTATAACTACTCCAGTATTTTACCTCTATTCTTCACAGCACCTTCTGCAATTTCGTCCCTAGCTAAAAAGTTTTATTTAGCAAGGGTGAGCAACAAATTTGCCCCGCAAGTTAAGACATACAATGAATATATACGAATCAAGAATATCAGACTTTCTAATTTGATGTAGTGATGCCAAAGTTCAGGGAACTTTGAATTAGTTGAACAATTCATTAATCAATAATAAGTCTTCTCGTCTTCTAGGCAACGCAATAATCTGATAATAAAATAGTACAACGCTTTCAAAGTTTCTACGATATTCTATTGAATAAACAAGAATTAATTCTATGCAATAACAAAGTGGAATATTTTTCAGATTTATGCTGAGCGATCACGCAAGATCTAGAACTTCTCTTCTCGGGTATTTATCAAAGATTTACTTTGATACATACACAGGTGTATCAGATAACCATAAAGATTAAATCATACCCCTCTGCAAGTATAATAAGTGATCAGCTTTATTATACCCTATATTATGCATAATACTTAACAGTGCGCAATGGCTGAATATACGACCTAAAATGTTCCCTTTATATAAAAGGTTGTTCTTCTCAGTATTTGAATCAGAATTTGATTTACCAACAAAATGCAACGATTTCAATATATAATCACTTCTCTTCTCTTCTCTTCTCAAACCTATCAAGTTTTAACAAATGTTCGGCTAGCCAAAATAATTAGTTAAGACATTTCTCAACATAATTTGACAATAAATAGGAATTATCTGTATTGTCAATATTTGCTCCTACAGATATGAATATCCAACAACAGTAATTCTACGATTATATATTTTCCAAATCAGTAATTCAATTTGAATTATTAAACATGCACTAACTGCGAATAATCAACAATAAAATTCTTGGACGTGGTATAATTAGCAATAATTAACCACTATAATAATTGAATGAATATTACTCAAGGTTGAGTTAGGAAACTTGCCTCTTCCGTTGTTTACAGCTACACAATATACTTATTTCCGTTTGAAAGACCTATAATCACAATATCGGTCTTACAATTAGCACAATAATTCACAACACACAATACTGTAATTTACAGTCCATACTTCTCCTAGACACATTACCACATAGCCACATCGGTGTTTATAACATATATAAACATTTATCAAATCTAACTAGTTCGGTCTAGTTGGACTTTGGTCTCATCTCGGTATACTGGTCACCCTATCCGATAATTAACATTTATATTATCAATTAAACTCGGTCTCTAAGCTTTAATATTATTTTAGATAAGTCAAATATCATTTATAATATTTTTCAGAAGCTTTTAATAATATTTAATCAATTATTATAATTTATAATAATTTTTCAAACACTTAAATCATTTTTAAATGATTTAATTATCAAATAATCTTAATATCATTAATATTTAATAATATTAAAATATTAATGTTATAATTGTTAAAATATTAAAGTTATTGTTAATAACTTAAAATATTTTTTAAATCGATAATATTCTACTTAAGTGATTTTTAAATTAATTAAAATCATTTTTAAACCATCACCATTAATATTAAAATATTAATGAAATTATTATCAAAATATTAAAAGTCATTAATTATAGCTTATAATATTTTTAAAACATTTTTCTCATTGATAAATGATTTTTAAATCAATAAAATCATTTTTAATTCAATTATTTAATATAATAATTAAATAAATCCAATATCATTAATATTAATTTATTAATGAGAATTCTCCAAAAATATTGAAAATTATATTTTATAATTCAAACTATTTTCTAACCTTTTATTCTCATTTAAAATGATTTTTAAATTATTAAAATCATTTTTATCTTATTTATTTAATTTTTTTATTAAATAAATCTAATATCATTAATATTAAATTATTAATAAAAATTCTCTAAAAATATTAAAAGTCACATTTTATAACTCAAAATATTTTTAAATACTTTATTCTTATTTAAAATAATTTTTTATAATATTAAATTATTTTTCTCTAATTTATTTAATACACTAAGTAAATAACCTAAATATCTTTAATATTTAAATAATTATAAATATTAAAGAAAAATATTCCTATTGGTCAAAAATAATTTTTAAAACCATTTTTAATAACTTTTATAATTTATTTTCTATTTTTAATTAATTACCGAAAATTCAGAAATTAAAAAAAATCAAAATCGTCGCTAATTGCCTATAGCGACACTAAGCGTCGCTATTGGTGTTCTTGAGCTCAAGAACACTGATAGCTATGTGTTCAACCTATCATGTTTGACCACGTGCAATTTTCAATCAAAGTTGTTTTTGGGATATTTCTAACCATGATCTTGTAGTGTTTAAGTAACACTACAAGAATCAACCATCATCAAAGACATAAAATTACCCAGATGTAAGATCAAAGCCCTCAAACTCACTGTCAGAGAGTTTTTGGGTTTTCCCAGAAACCCAGCAGTTTGAATGGCCCTTTTCTAAATTAATTTTCTATACGTTCCAGTCATGATTCGTGTAATATAATGGTTCAAGTATGAAGTCCTTATGTCAAGGAACATCACTAAAGCAACGAATCGGTCTAAAAACAAAACACTAGCCAGATTTAGCTCGGTCAAACATGGTCAGAAAGTTGTGTTCTTGCCGTTTCTGGAAATTCCAAAAACTCTAAGTCATGGCCGTATGGCCTAGTTTGACTACCTACCCTGTTCAATCTGTTGAAGGTTTAAATGATCTAAATACACCAATATCAAGTAAACATAACAAGCTACAAACCTATAACAACAAAATCAACAAAACACAAACAACCTGACAGATCTGGGCCGTTCAAATAGTTGTCAGACACTTCTTTAGCCTTTCTGGGTTACCCAGATTTGGCCCGGTCAACGGGTTTTGACCGATTATATCTTCAAATCCAGACATCTAATGACTCTGATTTCTTTTGCAGAATAAAGACCTCATACCAAGCTACATAAAACAACTTTAAAACAACAAAAATCTTAAACAAGCAATGATCTGTGGCCACTGACATTCGGTTGTCATACCACAAACCATATTCTTATCAATTTTTGAAAAACATAGTTTTTACCCACTTTGATGCTATGGATTCATGATAGATCATCATAGATCTTCATAAAACATCCATTAGCAAGATTCTAAACACTTAAACACAAAAATTTTCTTAGCAACTTGGATCAAAAAATCAAAACTAGGTTTATACCTTCTAGCTTTAAATTCTTGATCTTAGCTCTCCACTCTGATATTGGTTGATCTAGGGCTATTTCTAGGACTGATATACTTATAATTTTCGAAGCTTTGGATGGGAGAAGAAGTTGGTGAGAGCAAAAGAGAAAAATGGTAAAGTAAATGAACTTTCTCTCTCTAATTCTCTATATATTGCTTAGATGTTGCTTGGATCTGAGATTTTCGGCTGATTTGGCTGGAGTTTTGTCTCACAAAGTCAATGTAGTTGGTAAACCACTAAAGCTGCTAGCATTTTTACAAGTTATCATTTAAAGAAAATGAAAAAGGGCATTCTGGTCATTTACAAAATAAATTTAATGGCATACATGGAATTTGCCACACCCTTAGGGTTTAACCCTTAAGGTTTAACCCTAAGGTTCTAACCCTTAGGTTTTAAATGTTTAGCTTCTAAAAATTTTTAATTAGGATTTTTAATTAGAAAAATTAAAAATTCTAAATTCTAAATTACAATTAGGGTTTGTAAAATAGAAATTAATATTTTTAAAGTATTAATTAGGGTTTCCTAATTGTATTAACATTTACTAATCACATTAGGCTTACTAATTAGGATTAGGGTTTCCAAATTAGGGTTTAGGATTCCCAAATTTTTAAATTAGGGTTTCTCGGCATACGATTAGGGTTTTTAACTGCGCGTTAGGGTTTCTAATCATGAGATTAGAGTTTCTAATCCCTTATTAGGGTTTACTAATATTAAACCTTATTCGACCAATCATTGATCAAAAATTCTAAATATTACAAACACGTACTCAATAATATAATTATTTAAATTATAATTTCTAACGAGTCCCTATCCGGACTTAGGGTTAGGGTTTCTATTCTTTGTTAGGCACAACTCTACTCTAATTTATTAGTCAATACACAAATTGACTCATTCTCCAAACTCGTATCACAGTTACACAACACAATATTAATAATTAATATTAATATTAAAAAAAATTATTCAAAAAATTTGGATTATTCGAAATCCCGAGTTATCACAAAGATAATGATAAAGCACTGTTGAATATGAAAGATATTTATAAGTGTCTTGGATTAGAACTTTTTGAATCTTCAATTGGTAAGATGTTCAAACCGCATGCAAGGTACATATTGTCCAAAAAGAAGGTCGAAGATGTATGCACATGGATTAAGTCTCTCAAACTATCAGATGGATATGCGTCAAACATTGCAAGGTGTGTTACGGGTGGAAAATTACAAGGAATGAAGAGTCATGACTGTCATGTGTTCATGGAGAGACTCATGCCTATAGCATTTTGGGATATGCTTAATAAACAATTATGGGATTCTTTGGTTGGTCTTAGTTATTTTTTCAGAGACTTGTGTTCTAAAACATTATATGAGAAGAACATGTCTATACTTGAGAAGAACATCATTGAGATCACGTGTAAGCTTGAAAATATATTCCCGCCTAGTTTTTTTTGACTCCATGGAGCATTTGCAAATCCATCTTCCCTATGAAGCTCGTGTTAGGGCTCTAGTTCAATATAGATGGATGTACCTTTTCGAGAGGGTGATGGGAAACCTTAAGAGAAAAATAGAACTTATGTCGAGGGGTCGATATGTGAGGCATACAATTTTGATGAGATATCTACGTTTGTCTCAGACAATATGTGAGTCCCGATACATGATGGGGGCAATGTTGAACTAAATGGTCGACTTTCTGTATTTGGTCTATTGGGTCGCGCTTATGGAAAAGGGAAGCGCTTATTCCTCTCTGAGCAAGAATTACATGTTGCATATACTTACATTCTTCTCAATTGCGAGGAGATTAACGAATTTGTGAGGTACACATGTAATATTTCAATTGTTTTAGGGATAGTTATATCTTAACCTGCAATGACATACATTCTAATATGTTAATGTTTATAAAATTATATAGATCATACGATGGTGAGTTAAAAGTGAATCAACCTGGCATAATTGATAAAGATGTTCAAATCAATCGTGATAAAAAATTTGCAAGGTGGCTAAAGGAAAATGTAAGTTAAATATATTAAACACGACATATATACTCCATTAATTTTTGACTTCATTTAATGTAATAGTTTTTTTGTAGGCTCTTACTGAGGGAACTGTTAGAGTTTATGCCCTAGAGACCAATTATTTGATATAATTGCTTAACATTTTGATATTATATTTGATTGAATAAATTAATTATTTTATTATGATTTTATTTACTGCGTTATATAAATGTTAGCATAATAAAAGTCCTTAGAATTATGATACAAATTATATAACTTCAAGTATGTGACTTGAACATGAGATTATATAATTACAATTAGTATCATTGCTCTTAAATGTCCCTAGTCAAGTATCATTGTTAATGGGACAACGATGATACATTGAGACTAGTATGTGGATTGACTGATGACCAAATCTCATTGGTCATTAATATATGAGATATTGAGTTAATGCATAGGTACATGTTAGAGAACGATGTACTGGACAGACCCACTATGAGAATTCTACGTGGAGCATTATGCAAAGTGTCATTAGCGATTCTCATAGTGACAATGATGTAATGATCCTCCGACCTGAAATCACTATATTACTACACGGAAATTTATGTAATTTGATATCATCAAAAGTCACCTTTAATAGGGTGGACAATAAAGGTGATTATTGAGTACATCATGAATCGTATGAGGAATATGAGTGATCTAGATGGAATTTAACCCTCCTATATATTAGGGGTGATATCCATAGGCCTCTTGATTGAGTAGGACTATGAAATACATGGTCATGCTCAAATAGTGATTTGTTTCATATAGTCTACTCATTGATCAAGAAAACTCAGATTAAATTATGAAGAGTATGACACATTCCATGACTCGAGTTTAATCTAGGATGTCAAGGTTAAAAGAATTAAATTACATTGAAACATTGGTTGCATCGAATCATCGATCTTATTATTACTTGGGTAGCAGTGATGCATTACTAGATGTCGCTCACTGTTTATAATTTTATAGTATAATTTTAAAATTATTGCCAACGTAATAATAACATATAGGGTCACACACATAGAGCGTAATTAAAAAGGGAATTAATTTAAATTATAAGGATTTAAATATATCAATATGATTGATAGTATTTAAATCACGAATTTAAATTAAAAGGATAATTTGTATATATGTATATTAATTAAGTAAAACTTAATTAAGATATATATATATATATATATATATATATATATATATATAAATTCGGATTTTATTTTAATTAGATTAGGTTTTTGATTAAATCCTTTTACCTGCTATATATATGATATATCAACCATTTAGGGATTACATCATTAACCTAATAACCCTAGCCGCTCTTAGAGAGAGACTAGAGAGAAAAAGTTTCGAAAATCCTGATCCTTGGTGGCTAGTTCCGCAGCTCCTTTTACTGCAGATCTTGCGATGATTCGCGAGGCGTTCATGTGGATACCATAGAGACGCAGTTCGGTTGGATTGTGTTGGAGATTCGAAGCGGTTTTAGAGTTTTCTATAATCGGTATAAAATCTAAACCACTAAATTAATGTGTTTTCGCATAGATCCTGTTTTAGGATTTCAAAAATTGCTTTGAAAAATGTTATATTCCGCTGCTTTTATGTGCCGAAAACCCTACAAGAACGATTCCGGATAATGTATAAGTCCTAGCTATGGGCTCAGACAGGGACCAAGTCAGCCGCAATGGTTACAAGATCAATGGTTGTGAATTTCATACAAAGGCATATGCTCGCGGTAAACGAACAACGAACACTAGAGTGTGTGTCCAAAGAGATTGTTACAATGAACTTGGTCGTGCCTTTTTTGAGGAGTTGGAGGAAATCATAGAGTTGTCGTACAAGGGCACTTACGGAGGTCAGATTAACTTGTTCAAGTATTGTTGGTTTGATACAAAAAAAAAGGATATGTGTCGATCGACATAGAATAGTCAATATTGACCTTCATAGGACCACGTACGCCAACGAACCATTTTTGTTAACAACTCAAACAGTACAAGTATACTACACTCCTAGTCCTGTTAGGAAAAGGGATAGACCGTCTATAGATTGGCAAGTTATAATTCATATTCCCGTGCGCAGTCGTGTACAATTAGTAGACGGGGAGTTCTACCAAGAGGAGATGCTTTACAGACCTACGCTAATAATTGTGGAGGATGACAATGAAGTAATACTGTTAGAGGGTGGAGATGAACCTAATGAATTGGATGTTAAGTCAATACTTGTGCTAGATGACATTGATACTGAGAAAAAAGAGTTACTGACTGACACTGAATCTGAAGAAGGTGATGGTTATGAGTATCCAAACCGTATACAAGATGATTCTGACTAAAAATAAAATGTATGTTTAGTATTATTTATAATACATACAATTTTACATATATACATGTTCTTTATATCATTGTTGTGTTTATGTATCTTTCATTTATTATTGTGTTGTAGTTAACTATTTCATACAATTACCTATAAATATTGTGATTTTATTTGTATATGTAATCAAATATATCACTGTATTAACATCATGAAATTTGTTTTTACAGATGACTTCTAAACTAGCTGCAAGAAAACGCGGCTTGGGTAGGGGTCCTACTCAAGTGCCGAAGGCTCCGACAAATTCAGATGATCGAATTCTTTTACAGATCCGTCCTCCTCTGGACAGCATGTATGTTAAACATTTATATAACACTATTTTATATTTCAGTTGTTGTAAATATATACTAATGTAACTTGATTAAAATATTATAATCAAATATCCGTATTTAATGCAAATTATTGTATATTGTAATGACTTTTGTGATAGCAAAATTGTGAAGTACATTTCACATTTATGGTTACAGAACTGGCCTACGCCAGTGATTACGTGGGCGAGCACACCTATCACCCACAAGGATGTTGTTTGGGATAAATTTTAGGTATACTTTTTTGTTAATGCTAATCACAATATAATTAATAAATTTTTATTGATCAGTAGTGTTGGATTAGTTAATATCATCGTTTAAATATTATTAATGCTTGTTTTATTTGCAGAAGAGATATAGATGGGATAACGCACATGCATCAGTTATTCAGACACTATTCTGGCAGAAGTGCGTCTTCCGAACCAAAGACAATCTAAATAAGGAAAGACAAAAAGCCCTTCATAATGCAGGGATAGACCATCCAGAACAGGGTGAGGAGTACATGCAAGAGCATAGCCCCTGGTGGTGCACACAAAGCATATGGGTAGATATGTGTGTCCAGTGGAGAGCCGAGGGCTGGGTCAAGAGACGGAAGGCTGCCTCCTCGAATAGATCCTCAGGTGTACCTACATGCGAAAAGGCAAAAGGGACCTATAAGGGCAGCAGTACATCATAGTTGCAGCACATTACTTCCAGGGTACATATTGAGTATAAACTTTCAGTTTTAGTTTTAGTACATCAAACATGTTTACTTATTAATATATGAGCAAATTAATTTTGTAGGAGGCATCGTCTCAAGGTCAGCCCATCCATTGGCTGGATGTATATGTTGGCACCCGCGATGGTTTGCCTGAGGCTATTGTTGGGTAAAATCTAATTACACACATCACGCAAGTATACGTGATCAACAAGTAATATAATGATAAGTAGAGTATCATTCTCACAGAGACAAGTATTAATTTTAATCTAACAACTACCAGCTTTATATTATTTCAATTTTATTAAAATAATCGAATTAATGGTTGGAAATAGTGAAAAACTAATAAACTAAAAATCAAAACAAATCAACACAATTAAGTACCGTAAATTTTAATCAGATAATGAAGAATTAAGCCTACAACTTCACTTTAAGCTTCACTCAGATTATCACACTTCTTTTCAATCCAATTAACTATCCCAGTTCATTAATCAAGAACACAAAAGTAGAATTAGTTATCCCTCAATGCACTAACACCATATCAACTTAAATCCACAATTGATATAATTAAGCCAAACACCCTAATTAACTAATTCACTATATCTCTATGTGAATTAAAATTAAAAAAGGTTTAAATTCCATGTTTTTATATGATTACATGTGATGTTATGTATATCTCTATCCTAAACATACATCATGAATTCCATCAAAACGCAGAAATCCTTAACACATGCTATTATGACTAAGTTTAGATTCATATCGCATCTCTCGAATCTATAAAAATCTACATAGAATTTGTGATCAAGCAATTCATAAGTTAAGCACAAATCACAATAGATGAACTAAACAGATAGCTTCATTAAACTAAAATCAAAGTATGATAATCATCGTTTCACTTAAAGATCCATTGCAAGCTTAATAAGAAATATAGTTCATACCTAATGAATTAAACACCAAGTAGATTAAAGAATACATCATCCAAATTACAGAAACTGAAATAAAGATTAAGAATAATATAGAACCACCCTTCTTTGCACTCAGTTCTGAAATTTTCGTGATCCTTCTCCTTCTCTCTGCTCCTCCACGATCTTCTCTGAAATTAGGGCTTCAAAGTAGAAATTGATTGTATGATTGATTGGTTAATTCCCTAGCTTCAGGATTTGTAATAGCTGATAAAAACGTCCCCAATCCAGTCCTAATTGAAGCCAAATTCGTGCAGTCCATGCCACAGTAGTATTCAAATTGCATTAAAACTCTCCTTCTGTCCGCGTACCCCCGCCCCAGCAGGGTATTTAGCCTTGAGAAACCCCACCCCGGCGGGGTGCTAACTTTCTGGCACGTATACCTCAGCCCTGGCTGGGTAATTCCTTTGATATCTTCTCGCCCTAGCGGGGTGCTTACTGCAGTTTACTGTTTCCTTTGCTTTTCCATGTTAATCTTCACCATATTACAACCATTATACCAAAGCTAACATGTAATGAAACCTACAAACAAAACAAACACAAACACGTAAAACTATACTAAAATAGACAGAATAAACACTGTTTAAGTCCAAATAGGAACTTAAATCGTGCTAGTCCTCGAGCATAATAATATGCAATGCAATGCAACTAACTAAATGCCTTCGAATCCAGCTATAGTCAGAACACAGTCTATTCACTTGGCCTCAGAGAAATCACAATTGACATGATAGTATATCATGCCAAGATAAATCAATAACTTCTCAATCAATCACCAAATATTAACCTATTATAAGTAATATAGTGCGTGTGAGCTCAACAACCATGCTAACCGACATAAAGTTAAATAAAACACATAATAAACCTCTTAAAAGGAATCATATGGCGTAAAGTCAAGAAATCCACAAATAAGCAAGATCCAGCTAAAATCAAACAGTTACCAATTTTAAAGGTTAAAATGGGATACTTGTGCTTTATTTATTAACATACGGGGGCTTTTCGCTTTTTTTCCCTTTTTTCACTTTTTTTTTCTCATGGCTGTGCAATGTCTAATCCTCTTAGGCTTTTCAGTGCTACCCCTTAGCGAGCTTTCAACCAACGACTCTCAAACTGTCAGGCTTTAGGGCGCTAGGTGTAGAGACATCCCCTCGGGCATACTTACTCAAATAACAAAGACCACATAACTAGACTTGCCAAGGTGTTTATTGATATATTTTTTTCTTATTTTTTTTCTTATTTTTTTATAGCTTATATCCCAAATTTTTCCCCAAACTTAGGTTCCTGTCTAATCCTAGCTATCACTACTTATTCATGATTTTCTTTCATTAAAACTAGTATTAGCCTTAAGAGTTCCATTATGTATCCATTTAGACTCAATCAATCAACATAGTTGTTTCTTAATGTGCTATCTTGATTATACCAGTTTCAAACAGATAAAGATCTAATTCATGATAAAAAAAATCACATCAAAGCCTTAACATTCAATACTATTCTTATCTACGCAATTCTAATCTCATAATTGGCCAAAACAGACTTTAATCCATCTAATAGCTGGAATCATGCAAATATGAACTAAATGCAATATAAAAATAGTAAACTAACTAATATTTTTAAGATTTTCAATTTTTTAGTTTAATTTTTTTATTTTTATAAATATGATTCAACAAGAAACAGAAACAAAAAACTAAACTACTAAATTAAACTAAAGATACAACTACATGAATGCATACATGAACTGTGGCATGAAAACTAAATGCAAACTAAACTAACTAACATAAACAAACCAACATAAAACTTAACAAATAACTAAAAATCCCCCAAACTTAACATACACAATGTCCTCATTGTGAAAATACTGCATTAAAGTAAAAGAGGACTTCCCTGTAGCATGCTAAGCCTGTGGTGGTGATGGCGGTGGCATTGGGATTGAAAACTCCTCCACATCAGAGTCAGATGGTGGATACTACGGCAATGGCTTTGGGACTGGAAACTGGAATTGGTCGGCAGCAGCTGGATTCATTCTTTAAAATGCCTCAGTCAATGAAGCATGGTAATTGTTCATTGTGTTAAACATGTGATCCTGCCTCGCTGTAATTCTCTTCAGTTTTCTATCTTCTTCATTATCCCTCATGTTAATATGCCTCTGCAGACTGTTAAACTGGGTACTAAACATGTACTTGGTAGACCTACTACCCCTCGTAGCCTCCTCCTCACCAAACATCTTATCACCCTTGAACTCGTCATCCTTAGAGGTATCTGCTGCCTCCTCCTCCTCAGGAGCATCAAGAAATACAAAACCTAAACCTCGAGGATGCGATTCCCCTCCAGCCCAAACTGAATATCTTGCAAGCACTCTTGAATCAAGAAGCTGGAGAGGCTGCTGCACGGGTTCATCACCTGACCATAGAACTCCGGACTGTCTACACAACCCACAGAGTGATGGGTATGGCAATCCTCCTGAAAATGGCCCATGCAAGCATCGCCAAATCGAAAAGCTGATTATTGCACCGACGTCAATGTGAAAATCCTTCATTATAGCATATAAAAGTAGAACCTTTCCTTGGTAACTTCAATGGTATATGTGTTGGGTAAAATCTATATACGTACAACACGTAAGTATACGTGGTCAACAAGTAATATAATGATAAGTCAAGTATCGTTCCCACAGAGATTAGCTAGAAAGTAATCCTCACAATTACCAATTTCCTATTAATCTTAATTTTATTAAACTAACCAATTTCGAGATTATAATTAAAAATATTAAAACTACTAAGAATACCAAACAATTAACAAACTTTAAAAACTGAATCTTCAAACAAATATTGGAGAATTAGGCTTACAACTTCACTCTAAGCATCACTCTAATTATTACACCGTATTCCAGTTTAATTCACTATCCCAGTTTATTAACCAAGAACACTCAAGTAGAACTAGCCACCTCTCGATGCACTACTACCGTACTAACTTAAATCCAAAAATTAGATAAAATTAAGTTAAACACCTTAATTAACTAACTCACTATATCTCTATGTGAATTACAATCAAAGAAGGTTTAAGCTCGAGCTATCTATCCGATTACATGCGATGTTAAGCATATCTCTACCCTAACATACATCAAGATTCCATTCATTCACAAAATTCAAGAACACATACTATATTGACTAAGTCTAGACTCGTATTTCCTCTCTCGAATCCATACAAGTCCACAAAGAATTGGTGATCAGGTAATTCATAAATTCAATCACAAATCAATATAGATAACTGAAAGATAGCTTATTAAACTAAAAATCAAAGTTACATAATCATCGTTCCACTCAAAGATCTGTTATAAGCCTAAAAAGTAATTTAATTTATCATCAATGAAATAATAACTGAATTAATTAAAGAAAACATCATCTTAATTATAGAAATTAAACCAAAGAAGAAGAATAAACCCAGAACCACCCTTCTCTATAACCCAATCCGTAATTGTTATGAAATCGCCTTCAACGAACTCTCTCCAATATTCTTACTCCAAAAATCTGTCTTCAATGTCGTTAATTACCTCGTATCTCTCCTCAATCTTGTTATTTGTTATTAATTATACGCTTAGACACGTATTCTAATTACAATTACATCCATAGTTAAGTCCCAAGTCATCGCCATCACTTATCTTCACGTTTTGCAGCATTTGAAAAGAACCAAGACTCTGCTCTGCCCCCTTACCCCAGCCTCGGCTGGGGTATTACCTTGCAAATAGCCGGCCCCGGCTTGCTATGCTGCTGTTAACTAACTTTAGTACCCCCAGCCCCGGCTGGGGTATTAGGCATAAAAGAGCCATCCCCGGCTGGGGTATGTTCTACTAATACATGTCCACTTGAGCTCTAAACTTACCATAATTCCACTCTTTTACTCCAATTGCCCATCCACCATACCTAAACACCAAACAACATTAAACAAATAAAAACAAAACAAAAAATCAAGGAATTAACACCGATTAAGCTTGAATTATGAGCCGATTTGTGGGTATAAAACCCACTTATCAAAATTTCCCAAACTTAACATGTGCTCATCCTCGAGCACGAAATAAAACAAACATGTTATACAATGCAATGCACTGAGATGTAATGCTTCTAATCTATATGCCTACGAATCCGGCAGTATCATAGAATCAACTTATTTATCCGTCCTTAGAGAAACCAAGCAAACACGACAACATTTCATATCAAAACCAATCAATAATTCCTTATCAATCCTCGAATCTTAAACCATCATTACTGGTATAGTTTGTGTATGCTTAACATCATGTTAACTGATGCAAATTCAAATTTAATACATAACAAGTCTCTTAGAAGGCATCATACAGTTTAAACTTAAGAAATTCAAAAACAGACAAGCTCTAACTAAAACCAAGCAGTCACCAAGATCAAAGGTCCAAATAGAGTACTTATGCTTTTTTTTTCAATCATGGGGGCTTTTTGTACTTATTTCCCGTTTTATTATATAAAATTTTTTTATTTTTTATTTTTATTATTTTTTTTTTCAAAGATATTTCCCATGACTGTGCAATGTCTCATTCCATTTGGCTAACAGTGCTACCCCTTAGCGAGCTTTCGACCAACGACTCCCAGACCATATAAGACCTTAGGGCACTAGGTGTAAAGACAATTTCCTCGGGCGTACTTGCTCAAGTAACAAAGGCCATGAAACATGACTAGCCACGATATATTTTTTTTTTCTTTTTCTTTTTTCTTTTTTCTTTTTTTTTAATATGAAGCTCATGTACCCCAAAATTTCCCCCAAGCTTAGGTTTTTACCTAATTCTTCGTCTTCACTGCCTATCCTTGTCATTCTTTCATTTAAACTAGCAGTCTCCTTTAGAAATTCCTTATGTATCACTTTAAACTAATCAGTCGACAGACATGTCATTAACGTGCTAACCTTTTTATACCAGCTTCAAACAAGTACAAGATCTAATTCATACTAAAAAATTATATCAAAGTTCTAATATTCAGTACCGTACTTGTCTACTTAACCCCTATCTCATCATTGGCCAAAATAAAATGAACTATATTAAACCGCTGGATATATGCAAAATAACACAACACATAACTAATTTTTTTTTTATTTTTTTTAGATATATGTGATGAACATAACATGATTGACACTTAATAAAACTATTTACAATCCTAAGCTACTATGCAACTACATGACTACATGAATGCAACATTTAATAGTCCTAAAACTAAACATGAAATATTATATGCAAACCTAACTAATGAAATTAAAAAAAAATGCAAACATGAAAAAATGCAACATGAAAATTAAACTAAATCCCCCAAACTTGAAAATTACAATGTCCTTATTGTATAGATAAAGCAATGAATGTGTGAGGACTTCCCTGTAATTGCCTAAGCTTGTGGTGGTGGTGACTGTTCTTCTTCATCGGAATCATTGGGTGGAAACCTTGGCATTGGGGCTGGTTGCTGATATGGGAATTGTGTAGTCGAATTAAAACTCTGGAGCGTTGCGTTCAATGCGGCGAAAGATATATTTATGGCCTCAAACATATGATCCTGCCTCACTACGAGTCTCCGCATTTCTCTTTGTGCCTCCTTGTTGTGCTCATCCACTTGTCGTTGAAGGTTCAGGAATTGAGGGCTAGATATTTCGTCGGGTTGTGGTGTCGCCACCGTTCCTTGCTCTCCCATTGTCGCATCCCCCTAAAACTCATCGTCATCTGAGGTATCCTCAGCATCAGTCTCATCCTCTGAGGCTGATGCAAATACAAATCTTAATCCTCTAGGATGCGACTAGCCCCGAGGCCACACCGAATACCGGGCAATCATTCTCAAGTCTAGTGTTTGAAACGGCATTTGGGTGGTCTCATCATCAGACCATCATACTCCTGCTTGCCTACACAACCCACAAATGAGCGATGGGTGTGGCAAGCTGCCCGAGAATGGCTTCGTAAACATCGTCAGATTGAAAAACTGATTATAGCCCCTATGTCGATAATGAAATCTTGTACAATGGCATACAAAAGCAATGCCTTCTCCTTAGGCACATCTGATGTATGAGTGGACAGAAATAACTTGGCACACAAGAATGCGTACCATATATTCCCATACCGACTGAGATCCTTACTGCGAAAGATAGTGCCTCCTTTTAGACCTTTGATCCATGTGGTACCCGGCTTTGTCATTTCCTTCATAATTGTCTCATAATCAGGATCATTGTCACGTAAGTGGCAATGTCTAGGCACTCATAATTGGTAGTATGTGTTGATGGCGTCGGCACTGAAAGGAACTAACCTGTCCCGCACAAATGCGTTGAAGGGGGCCTTATCCTCGGCGTTAGCGTAGAATTCTTTGACCACACTCACAACTGCAGCCTCGGGCTCTTCCGTGAATTTATTCTAAATTTTTTGATATATTTGTTGCATCATTTCACCGTCGACGTGTTCAGGTGCCAACCCCCACTCCGGTGTGAGTGCTTTTGTTACAAGGTAGTCGTAACGGTCGGCGGCGGCGGCACTTATGAATTTTCATCGGTCAAAGGTTCGTGTTGGTGGTGTGGTCTCTGAAGTCTCTCCACATGGTCTCTTTGATGCCGGTTTAGGTGCCATTAACTTGGAATTGGTGATACTCAACAAAAAATTCCCCAAAACTTCACTTTAGCAATTTGTCGAACACTTGGTGTGCGAGACGTGAAATCCCCTAAACTTAGTGAATTTGTTTCAACTCTAGTGATAGATGTGGAGATTTTGCAAGAAACAAACTATTCATTCTCTATATACCTCTAAGTTGGTTGCAGAGATTCGCTCAAACCCTAACCTTGAACTTCTGAGTGGTGTGAATTGATATTTTTAGGGTGTAGGGTGAAGGATTGGTTTTATAGAGAGGTGTAGGTGGGTAAGTGTTTGAATATAGTGGGAGTAGTGGGAAAGTGGTATAATAGAGTGTGGAGATGGTGATTAGTTTGCTAAATCGTGTGTAAAAACGTATAGGAGTAGTGGTGTTGTATGAAGTTAAAGTTGAAGTGGGAAAATGTTGAAAACTGATGCTTTTTAACTACCCAATAGCCCCTTCAGTTTACAGACCCCAGCCCCAGCTGAGGGTAATAGCTTTGTAAAGCCAGCCCCAGCTGGCCTACTATCTGTTTTGTGAGTCCGGACCCCCACCCCGGTGGAGGGTATTATACTTTGAATGCCAGCCCCAGCTAGCTTGTAGTCTGTAATTAATTCAGGACCCCCAGCCCCGGTTGGGGTATTATGCTTGAAAGGGGCCAGCCCCGGCTGGCATGGGGTCTGTTAGTGCCTTTATTTTTCCTCTTCCTTGCATCCTTAGTGCATCCATTAGCTTCTTAAGTACCTGAACATCATTAAAACATACCTATAAGTAGATATTGAGCAATTTTAAGCATAGAGAGTAAGATTGTCTAAAAATCAAATATACTTTAAATACTATTTAATGAATTGACATGAATTTATTCTAGACTAAATATTATTCTGAACTACAATCTAACTAATGTGAATAACACAAAAGTAAACTTGGGTTGCCTCTCAACTAGCGCTTGATTTTAAGTCGTTCAGCCTGACTACTCCCTGTTTATGGCGCGTCGACAAGTGTGATTGCGATGACATCCTAATTGGACTCGCCACCCCAATAATGCTTTAATCGTTGACCGTTGACCTTAAAAGTCTCCAATGGGTTTCTACTGTATAATTCAATGGCGCCATGTGAAAAACTCTTTTTATGGTATATGGGCCCGACCACCTCGATTTAAGCTTTCCTGGGAACAACAGCAATCTTGAGTTGAACAATAGTACTAATTGCCCCAGTTCTAACGTTCTCTGTATGATTTTCTTGTCGTTCCATTTCTTTACCTTTTATTTGTACAACTTCGAGTTCTCATAGGCTTGAAGTCTGAATTCTTCAAGTTCATTTAATTGAAGTAGCCTCTTTTCACCTGCTGCTGCTTGATCGAAGTTATGTTTTTGAATTACCCCATATTTTGCCAACAGAGCTGTGAACGATCTGTTGCAGAAGTGACTACCCTCATCACTTATTATAGCTCTAGGCGTGCCAAATCTTGTAAAAATATTCTTTTGCAAGAACTTCAGAACTACTTTGGCATTGTTAGTGGGGAGTGTTACGGCTTCAACCCATTTTGATACATAGTCAACCGCAAGCAAGATGTACTGATTACTGAACGATGATGGAAATGGCCCCACTCCAAACGTCAAAAATTTCAACTTCCAAGATAGTATGTAGTGGCATCTCATTCCATTTCGATATGTTACCCACCCGTTGACATCTATCATAGCTTTTTACGAATTGGTGGGCGTCTTTAAATATTGTAGGCCAATAGAATCCTGCTTAAAGAATTTTCGCTGTTATTCTCTCACTTCCATAATGTCCTCCGTATGCAGACGAATGACACTCGTGCATTATATTCTTCGCCTTGGTATAGGGCACACACCTTCTAATCATCTTGTCAGCGCACTGTTTGAATAGGTATGGCTCATCCCACATGTACCACTTAACGTCATGTAGGAATTTCTTTTTCTGCTGTCGTGTAAGATCAGGGGGAAGGATGTTGCTCACCAGATAGTTAGCAAAATTCGCGTACCACGAAAATTCTGCATTGACTCCAAACAGCTTCTCATCTGAAAATGATTCATTGATTACACACTTGTCCTCTTCATTTTTATCCAGATTCTCCAGCCTCGATAAGTGATCTGCAACTTGATTCTCCGTTCCCTTTCTATCTTTTATTTCCAAGTTAAATTTTTGTAGAAGGAGGATCCATCTGATAAGTCGAGGCTTAGCGTCCTTCCTCAAAATTAAATACTGGATTGCCGAGTGGTCTATATAAACCACAACCTTTGTCCCAATTAAATACGCACGAAATTTGTCAAAGGCATATACTACTGCAAGTAACTCCTTTTCTGTAGTTGTGTAGTTCAATTAGGCATTCGTAAGGGTTTTACTTGCATAGTATATGGCGTGGAATGTCTTCTCTCGGCATTAACCCAAAACAGCCCATACGGCAAAGTCGCTTGCATCGCACATTAACTCAAATGGCATATCCCAATTCGGTGTGACAATAACTGGCGTCGTAGTCAACTTATTCTTCAATAGCTCGAATGCTAACTTGCATTCCTCATCAAACTTGAAAACTGAATCCTTCTCTAAAAAACTGCATAATGGTTTTGTAATCTTAGAGAAGTCTTTTATAAATCTCCTATAGAACCCGGCATGTCCAAGAAAGCTTCAGATTTCCTTAACTGAAGATGGCGGTGGAAGATTTTCAATCGTCCTTACTCGATCAACCTCTATTCCCTTCACCGAAACCTTGTGCCCCAAAATTATTCCTTCTTCAACCATGAAATGGCGCTTTTCCCAGTTAAGCACCAAATTAGTCTCTACGCAGCGCTTTAAAACCATGACTAAGTTTTCTAAACAGATATCAAAACTATTCCCAAAGACAGAAAAGTCGTCCATGAAGACTTCCACATTTTTCTCCATCATATCTGATAAGATAGCCATTATACACCGTTGGAAGGTTGCGAGTGCATTACACAAGCCAAATGACATTCTCCTGAATGTGAATGTACCGTATGGGCACGTGAAGGTGGTTTTCTCTTGATCTTCAAGAGCAATGACTATCTGATTATATCTCGAATAACCATCCAATAAGTAGTAAGATTCGTGGCCTGCCAATTTATCCAACATCTGATCGATAAAAGGCAGAGGAAAATGATCTTTGCGGGTTGCCTTGTTCAGCTTCCTGTAGTCCATGCAATCCCTCCAACCGGTCACTGTCCTCATCGGAATTAATTTGTTGTCGTCATTCTTTACTACGGTCATTCCGCCCTTTTTCAGCACACATTGAACATGACTAACCCAAGCACTATCTGAAATTGGGTAGATGATTCCAGCATCCAACCACTTCAGAATCTCTTTCTTCAGCACTTCTTTCATGATAGGATTGAGCCGTCTCTATTGCTCCACTGTTGGCTTTGAATCCTCTTCCATTAGAATTTTATGCAGAAGGATGGACTGATTCCCTTGATGTCTGCGATTATCCATCCGATAGCCGATTTATATTCTCTTAGCACTCTCAGCAACTTATTTTCCTGCATTTCATTAAGCACAGAAGCAATAATAACAGGTAAAGTATTAGAATTGCCTAAATACGCATACCTGAGGTGTTTAGGAAGTGGTTCTAGCTCAAGTGTAGGTGGCTCCTCCAATGAAGGTTTCATCCTTGCCGTGGCTTTCTCATCCATGTGTAATGGCTCAATTGGTGCTTTAACTCTGGGCAAGGAATCCAGCATATTCAAATAATCTACGAACTCCGGATCATCTAAATCTTCATCCCCCAATAGTGTAGTTTCCAATGGATTATTAGCCAAACTTTTAAGCATGTCTTTGTTGATTATCTGATAAATGACATCCATCTTGAAACACTCCTCTTCATCCGTAGGGAACTTCATGGCTTTAAATACATTGAATTTTACTTCCTGATCTTGGACCCTCATAGTTAGTTCACCTTTTTGCACATCAATGAGAGTCCTACCCGTAGCCAAGAACGGTCTCCCTAGGATGATTGGGATGTTCTTATCTTCCGCAAAATCCAGAATTATGAAATCCGCGGGGAATATAAAGTTGTCTACCTTGACTAAAATATCCTCCACAATGCGTCTTAGGTACGTGACTGATCTCTCTGCCAACTGTAGAGATATATTGGTCAGTTTCGGAGCTGGTAACCCCAATTCAGTGTATACGGATAACGGCATAAGGTTCACACTTGCCCCCAAATTATATAAACATTTGTTGAACGCCATGTTCCCAATCGTGCACGAAATAGTAAAACTCCCCGGTTCTTTCAACTTTGGCAGTAACTTTCGCTATAAAACTGCATTGCACTCCTCTATTAATGCCACAGTTTCAAAATCCTCCAACTTCTTTTTTCTAGACAGAATTCCCTTCATGAATTTGGCATAACTAGGCATCTGCTCTAAGGATTCTGCAAAAGGGATGTTAATATAAAGTTTCTTAAAAACTTCTAAAAATTTCGCAAACTACTTAGCTAATTTCTGTTTTTGGACACTCTGCTGAATCGACAGTAGAGGATACACAACTGGCTTGTCATTCGACTTTGTCTGTTCAACTTGTTTTTCCTCTCCCTATTTCTCTTCAACCACTTTGTTGTCATCAACTTTGTTATTCTCTTTTGCAGCCAAATTTTCTGTTTTCTGCCCCTCAAGCTGTTTTCCACTTCTCAAAGTGATAGCCTAACATTGTTCGTGATTTCCCTTCAGATTCTTTTCGGTGTCACTTGGTAGAGTCCCTTGCGGTTTATTATTCAATTCTAAGGCCAGTTGTCCCATCTAATTTTCTAGATTCTTGATGGCTGCTGCCCGTGACTTCATAACTGCCTCGTTGCTCGTTATATACTTCGACAACAACTCCTCCAAATTTATTTTTCTCTCTTGATGTTGAGTTGTTTAATGATGTTGATTCTGAAATCCCGGGGGATAAGAAGGTCATGGAGCCTGTTGATTTTGATTATTTCTCTATGAAAGATTAGGGTGATTCCTATTCCCCTGGTTATAAGCATTTTGATACATATTCTGTGGCGGTATCCTGTTGTAGCTACCCACAAACTGAACCGATACTGAGTTGATAGCGCACTTCCCTGTAGGATGTTCTCCAGCACATAACTTGAATACATACGGCACCTGCTGTGGATGTACCCCTGTCAGAGTATCCATTTTCTTTGATAAGGCAGCAATCTGAGCTGCCAACGTGGTCACTCCATCTACCTCTAAAACCCCAACTACCTTAGGTTATGTCATCCTCAAAGTAGGCCACTGGTAGTTATTAGCCGCCATTATCTCAACTAAATCATATGCTTCCTCATATCTCTTAGCCATAAATGCTCCACCTGAAGTTGCATCAATACTCGTTCTGAGATTCTTATTTAACCCGTTATAGAATGTGTTCATCTGCAACCATTTTGGTAATCCGTGATGTATGCACTTCCTAAGCAACTCCTTGTATCTCTCCCATGCCTCATATAACAATTCCTCGTGCTGCTGTTCAAACATAGTAATCTCATTCCTCATTTTTGCAGTCTTTGCTGGTGGAAAGAATTTAGCCAGGAACTTTTGAGTAAGATTTTCCCATGTAGTTATTGATCCCGACGGTAATTAGTGTAACCAACTCTTTGCCTTGTCCCGCAGTGTGAACAAAAACAAGTGAAGTCTGACTGCGTCATCCGACACCCCATTGTATTTGAAGGTGTCGTATATCTCCAAAAAGCTGATTAAATGCTCATTTGGATCATCATTTGCAAGTCCCCCAAACTGTACCGAGTTTTAAATCATCTGAATAGTCCCATGCTTGATCTCAAATGTGTTTGCAACAATCGCTGGCCTGGTGATACTCGTCTGAAGCTCAGTCACCTTAGGTGTAGCAAAATCTCTCAACGCTTTCTGGTCTTCGGTAGCCATTGCTTCTTCTTTTTCAGAGTTCTCAAAATCTTCCCTAGTGTCCTTAATCCACTTACTTAACCTTTGAAACTGTTTTTCGATGTCGTCCTCCAAAGGAAGCAAATCTGGATTTTTGGAACGAGTTTGCATAAACCAACTTCAAAAACCTAAAATAAGAACGAACAAAAGAAAAGAAAAAAATGTTTAAGTAAAACTTACAAAGAACCCCCCCCCCCCCCGTGCCGGGGCGAGTGTGTCAGGTGGTGAAAGGGCCCGCCGGGGCAGGGGGTCAGTTTCCACAGGACTTCAGTTTTTCAGTAAATTTGACTTGCGTGCATGCTCAACTTCATCCTTATTACCTGAAATGCAATAAAACCAACATTTTAAGTTAAACATATGGCGTTTGAGCATGAATGTTGAAAATATTTACAATGACTAACTAATTAACTGCGAATTACATATAATTAAACTACGAACTACTAAAATTCTTAACTAAACTATGAATTAAGCAACATGAAACTAAAATACTGTAAATGACAAGAAAATTGGGTTGCCTCCCAATGAGTGCTTGTTTTTTAGTCTTTCAGCCTGACTGCTCCCTATTTCTATCTTGGATAGTGATGAGTAGGTTTGATACCTATGAATCCGATATTATTAAACTTAATTATTGCTATCTTTAATTATTTTTTAGTATCTTTTTATGTGTTTTGTGTTTATTTCTTATAGGTTGGAGCTGGAGGGACAAATTGGTCATTTGAGAGAAGAAAAAGGTCAAAAATCATTAAAATTAAAGCTGAGTGGCATTTTTGTAATTATGTGGTCGTCCTGGTCAAGCGCCTAGGCACTTGGAAATGGCCTGGGTTGAGCGCCTAGGCGCTCATGTGCGGCTGAAGAATGATTTTTCTACTGCTAAATGGGTTTTTGAAGCCAAAAAGGAATCTAAAAGAGGGTGGAGACCAATACAAATAGGAGAAGACTTGGGAAAAGACAGAGAACTCAATTTTTCAAGGGATTTGCAGAGAGAACAACGAAGGAAAACACGAAGGAGAATTGCAAGGGTTGAGGATTAAAGAGAGATTATTGGAAAAAATTCAGAGTTTCTTCTTCTCTTCTCTAGTTTTATCTTTTGTAATTATCTGGGATGTTTGGATTATTCATCTGGATGATGTTTTTCTTTATTATTATCATGAACTAAATTTTCATTAAGATTGCAACGGAACTTGGTATGTAGTTTAAATTAAATCTTCCCATTGAATGAAAGTTGATTTTTATTGAATTATTTATTATATCTTTTGCTTATTGATTAATTGTTTGGCCAACAATTACTATGATAATCTATATAAAATTGGAAGATGGAGTATAGATTGAGATCTGGATATGATAACATCTGTTCATATAATCTGATTAGGGTTAATATGATTAGCATGTAGGATAGGAATATACCTATGTGTCTTTTGTATCCATTGAAAGAATTTGTGCGTTAAACCCTAATTAACTTGATTTACATAGGAATATAGTGAGTTGATTAACTGGGGTGTTCCTTGTAATTCTGTGTCTTAAGTTTTGGAGTTAGGAGGATTTGTTCACGTGTTTTGGAAGAAGTGGGTGAATTCTATAAAGTATTCTTGGATAATGATTCATATTAATTAATTGATTTAAATGGGAAGTAAATTGGTTTAAATGAAATACTAAGAGAAGTTGTAATCTTAATCTGTTAAATCTGCAGTTATTCTTGTGAAATTCTTATTTTAATTGTTAGTTTTGTTAAGTTTAATTTTCAAATCATAAACAAAATTTTGTAGTTTAAAATAGGATTAATTGCATTGAAATTAGTAATTGATAAATATTAGTCTATTTCCTCGTGGGAACGATATCCTTACTTGCTGAATATTACAATTGAACGCGTATACTTGCGTGTTAAAGTGCTATTAAAAAATTAGGCAACAAGTTTTTGGCGCCGTTGCCGGGGAAATTAGTTTAATATTTTGTCATTATTAATTTCAATTAAATTAATCTTAATTTAAATATTTTTTTTATTTTATTTTATTTCTTTCTCTAGTCTAATTCTTTTTCAGGTACCATGGACAACTATGACTATCATTGGCCATATTCGAGAATGACTCGGCCAAGGGAGGCAGAGAATTATGGACTCGATGAATTGTCAGCACAATTTGGGACACTTTCGAGGAATATTAATGCTTCATCAGCACAACTTATTCAAAGTGTAGCGGTAATATGTGAGTATTGCGGTGGAAACCATCCGAGTCATCAATGTGCCATCAGTTTTGAGTCGGTACAATATAGTGGCAACTTGGACGATTACCCTAATAATTATGAATGTTCCAGTAATTATCATCATGACTGGGGGAATCCGCTAAATTTTTCATGGAGCGATGACAATCTAGCCCAACCCTTTGCTCCAAGCCAATCATACACTCCTGAATTACCAGTTCAAGCTCCTAATCATGAAGAAGAAAGGATTTTAAACTTGGAGGGACTTATTTCCAAGTTCATGGTTTTGATTGAGGAGCAGACGAATAGTCAGGAGATTTCGATTCAAAATCTTGAGAACCAGGTGGGACAACTTTTCAACGACATTATCAATCGCCCTCAAGGTGAAGTGTCAAGCAACATGGTTCCCGAGACTGATGGATTACCCACGCTAAATCTAGAACCGGATGTGCCAAAAGAAAAGGACGTGGAAAGGGAGGAGACAAGTGGGGAGCAGGAAAAGAAGGTCGCCAAAGATCTAGCCTTGAGTTCCGACATAGATGAACTGATTTTGATAGAGCCCCATATATCTTCTCCACCAAAGTTTAAGGATCCGACTAGATTTGCAATCTCGTGCCCAATTGGTAGCCATTTTTTTGATAAAGCTATATATGACATGGAAGCTAGCTTAAAGTTGATGCCATGGTGTGAAGAGAATGGGAAGAAAGATGAAGAACCAGTTATTCTGGAAAAGGTTCAACGCAAAAATTCGTTTACAGATACAATTCGAAAAATGCCTAGTTATTTGAAGGTTGTAAAAGAAAATCTATCTAAAAAGAACAAGCTAGGTGAATTTGAATCAATAACCCTTACCGATGGGAAACTCTTGGAAGTTACGTTATTACTAATGGATGGAGGGTTTCTCAATTTTCGAAGGGGAATTGGATAGAGAAAGTTGAAGGAGTCGGGCTGAGGACATTAAACTAAGCGCTCACTGGGAGGCAACCTAGACTTACATTTTATCTCCTTAAATTTTAGTTCATTAATTTTATTTTAGTATTTTATTTCATTTAGCTATATATTTTATCTTAGTTTAGGGTTGTATGTTCAGTTGTAATCTCCTTGCAAATGATAACTGAGAATTGGGTTCATGGCTTGCAGGTTAGAAGGATAAAAGAGCACCAATTTTGGCTAAGGCTGGCCCAAGCGCCTAGGCGCCCAAAACAAGCCTATTCCAAGCGCCTAGGCGCTTAACTGCAGAATGCCCAGACAAGCTCAAGCGCCTAGGCGCCCACTCCAAGCCATTTTTAAGCGCCTAGGCGCTCACCATCACCATAAGATTCTATTCCCAAGCGCCTAGGCGCTCTAACCTTCACAATTTTAAGCGCCTAGGCGCTCTACCTGTGCACTTGAAAAAAAATAAAGCCCTAAGTAAGGCAATTCTAATTCAAACCCAATTCTTTTCACTCCTAATTCAAAAGCAACTCCTTCCAAGCCCTTGCACCACAATAACACCAACTCTTGCACTCTCCCAATCAAAATCTAATTCATCTTCTCCAAACCACAATCAAAAAAAAAGCAAGCTAAAGTCAATTTCTTTATCTCCTACTTGGATTCCAACTGCAACAATTCAAAGCAAAGTTCAAGCTTCAAGATTTGCTCTAAACCAAGTTTGGGGGAGGTTCACACAGGGGTCTAAGCCTGCAAGTGATTGGTGCTCCATACCAGTTCCCACCACCTCCACCCTTATCTGTGTACCCCCTAACTGACTTAGCTCCTGAGGATGATGCTAATACAGAAGAAGTAGATGATGCTGATGAAGATTAAAGCTTCAATCTTTCAGGGAAGTCCTCAGTGCCTAATTTCTTGTGTTTTTTTTATATACAATGAGGACATTGCATATGTTAAGTTTGGGAGTGCTTTCTTCCAGTTCCAGTTGCATTTATTTAGTATAACTTATTCATTTTATAGTTTTTCATGTAGTTTTCATTCGAATTTCTTAAAAAAAAAAGAAATAAAATAACATGTTTCCAGCTATTAGATAGTTTAAGTCTATTTTGGCCAATGATGAGATTGAAATTGAGTAGACAAGTATAGTATTGACGATTAAGACTTTGATGTGATTTCTTGTCATGATTTGAATCTTTACCTGTTTGAAACTGATATAATAAGAATAGCACAGTAAAAACAACTATGTTGACTGATTGGGTCTAAATTGACACGTAATGGACTTCTTGAGGATAATACTAGTTTGAATGAATGAAAGACATGAATAGGCGGAGATGACTGAATTTAGACAAAAACTTAAGTTTGGGGGAATATTTGGGGTACATAAGCTTAAAAAAAAGATATTGAGTTGAATAAATTGAGTCCTGTGGTGGGTCGAGAATAAGCGTGAAATACACTCCCCCTAAACACAGGTGTGAGATGGAGCGTAAAACGCACTCACTATCCATCATTGAAAAAAAAAAGAAGAGAAAACGGGAAAAGAAAAAAAAAGCCCCCGTAATGATAAGTAAAGCATAAGTATCCCAGATTGGACTCTTGAATTTGGTGGATGTTTGACTTTAGTTGGATCTAGCTTGTTCGCGAATTTTGTGAGTTTACACTGTATGATGCCTTTAAAGAGATCTAGTATGTGTTGTATTTAGCATTATATTAGTTAGCATTGTTGTTGAGCACACACGCACTATATCAGTAATGACAGGGTAAGATTTGATGATTGACTAGGAAATTATTGATCTGTTTTGGTATGATGTACTAGCATGTGTATTGTGATTTCTCTGAGGCTTGATGAATAGATTTTTTTTTTCTGTTTAACTGGTGGAATTTTAGGCATGTAGATATTTGTATTTGCATTTGCATTGCATATTTAGTTATTGCATTGTGTTTTGTTGCTTGGGGACAAGTAATTGGTTAAGTTTGGGGGTATTTGATGAGTAGGTTTGATACCTATGAATCCGATATTATTAAACTTAATTATTGCTATCTTTAATTATTTTTTAGTATCTTTTTATGTGTTTTGTGTTTATTTCTTGTAGGTTGGAGCTGGAGGGACAAATTGGTCATTTGAGAGAAGAAAAAGGTCAAAAATCATTAAAATTAAAGCTGAGTGGCATTTTTGTAATTATGTGGTCCTGGTCAAGCGCCTAGGCGCTTGGAAATGGCCTGGGTTGAGCGTCTAGGCGCTCATGTGCGGCTGAAAAAGGATTTTTCTACTGCTAAATGGGTTTTTGAAGCCAAAAAAGAATCTAAAAGAGGGTGGAGACCAATACAAATAGGAGAAGACTTGGGAAAAGACAGAGAACTCAATTTTTCAAGGGATTTGAAGAGAGAACAACGAAGGAAAACACAAAGGAGAATTGCAAGGGTTGAAGATTAAAGAGAGATTATTGGAGCAAATTTAGAGTTTCTTCTTCTCTTCTCTAGTTTTATCTTTTGTAATTATCTGGGATGTTTGGATTATTCATCTGGATGATGTTTTTCTTTATTATTATCATGAACTAAATTTTCATTAAGATTGCAACGGAACTTGGTATGTAGTTTAAATTAAATCTTCCCATTGAATGAAAGTTGATTTTTATTGAATTATTTATTATATCTTTTGCTTATTGATTAATTGTTTGGCCAACAATTACTATGATAATCTATATAAAATTGGAAGATGGAGTATAGATTGAGATCTGGATATGATAACATCTGTTCATATAATCTGATTATGGTTAATATGATTAGCATATAGGATAGGAATATACCTATGTGTCTTTTGTATCCATTGAAAGAATTTGTGCGTTAAACCCTAATTAACTTGATTTACATAGGAATATAGTGAGTTGATTAACTGGGGTGTTCCTTGTAATTCTGTGTCTTAAGGATTGGAGTTAGGAGGATTTGTTCACGTGTTTTGGAAGAAGTGGGTGAATTCTATAAAGTATTCTTGGATAATGATTCATATTAATTAATTGATTTAAATGGGAAGTAAATTGGTTTAAATGAAATACTAAGGGAAGTTATAATCTTAATCTGTTAAATCTGCAGTTATTCTTGTGAAATTCTTATTTTAATTGTTAGTTTTGTTAAGTTTAATTTTCAAATCATAAACAAAATTTTGTAGTTTAAAATAGGATTAATTGCATTGAAATTAGTAATTGATAAATATTAGTCTATTTCCTCGTGGGAACGATATCCTTGCTTGCTGAATATTACAATTGAACGCGTATACTTGCGTGTTAAAGTGCTATTAAAAAATTAGGCAACAGATAGGTTGGGATATTTTCAGCATACTATTTTTTTATCGCACATAAACAATAATGCTTTATTGCATTCCCGTTCAACTATAATTCTGGGAGTGAAGTTGACTTCCTATCCTCAATCAGTGCTTTTAGACCACCGACCTCTCTATAATCCTTATTCTTGACTTGTGTAGACGTGTCAATCAAATCACTCTCCTATTTGTCAGTAGGGATTGGAATTTCTTTGAACACTTTAACTTTCACTACCTGATCGAACACTTTCATGGTCAATTCTCCATTAGGTACGTCAATTAATGTTCGTCCCGCTGCAAGGAATGGTCATCCCAAGATGATCGGGATGTACTTATCTTCTTCGAAATCTAACACCACAAAATCAGGTGGAAAAATTAATGTATCAACTTTTACCAACACAACTTCTACTATCCCCAATGGATATGTTATTGATCTATTTATGAGCTGTAGACTGATGTTAGTTGGCTTTGCTTCCTTTAAACCCAACTTTCTGTATATGGATATTGGCATAAGATTGATACTTACTCCTAAATCACATAAGGCTCTCCCCACATCTTGATTACCAATTGCACAAGGAATAGTAAAGCTCCCCGGATCTTTTAATTTAGGGGGAAGCTTTTTCTGCAGAATTTCACTGCACTCTTCCGTTAACGCCACTGTTTCGAATTCACTGAGTTTGCATTTCTTTGAAAATATCTCTTTCATGAACTTGACATATCGTGGCATCTACTCTAGTGCTTCGGCGAATGGAATATTAATGTGCAAATGTTTGAATATGTCTATAAACTTAGAAAATTGATCCTTGAGCTTTTTACTTTCCAACCGTTGGGGAGAAGGCACAGGTGATGTGACTCCATTCTGTTTGTCTTCATTATACTTTTCGACAACTTTTTCCTTAGTTTTCTTTGTCGAATCAATCCCGTCATTTTCACAATCCTCATCTTTGCTTGATTTCCTTTCAACATCAGACCCTAATTCTTTACCACTCCTAAGTGTGATAGCATTACACTACTCATGATTTCCTTTAGGGTTCTTTTCAGTATCACTCGGCAATGTTCCTTGAGGCCTGTTATTCAATGCCAATGCAAGATGTCCCATCCAATTTTCCAAGTTCTTGATCGTCGCCGCTTGCGTTTTCATAGCTGCCTCATTATCGAATATGTGTTTCAACAACAACTCTTCCAAATCTGACTTTTTCTCTTGATGTGGAACTGATTGTTGATGCTGATTTTGGAAACCTGGGGGATAAGATTGTCGTGGAGCCTGTTGATTTTGGTTATTGCTCCACGAGAAATTCGGACGGTTCCTTGCCCCCAGATTGTAGGCATTTTGATATAGATTCTGAGGTATTCTGTTATAGCTACCTACAAACTGAACTACAGCTGGATTAATAGCACATTGCTCTGTCGGATGGTCCCCCCGCACACAATTCACAAACATATGCCACCTATTGAACCTATGCACCCGTTAGGGCATCCATCTTCTTTGACAATGCTAAAATCTGAGCTGCTAGAGATGTCACTCCATCTACTTCAAACACCCCAGCGGCCTTAAGTTGTGTCATTCTTGTTGTGGGCTACTGGTAGTTGTTAGCCGCCATCGTCTCAATCAGATCATATGCTTTCTCAAAACTTTTAGCCATAAAAGCTCCCCTAGATGCTGCATCAATGCTAGTACGAAGATTTCCATTCAGCCCATTATAAAATGTGTTCATCTGCAGCCACTTGGGTAATCCGTGATGTGGACACTTTCTTAGCATTCCTTGTACCTTTCCCAAGCTTTATACAAAGATTCCCCATGCTGCTGTTCAAACATTGTAATCCCATTCCTCATCTTAACAGTCTTCGCCGGTGGAAAAAATTTAGCTAAAAAATTTTGAGCGAGGTCATCCCAAGTAGTGATTGACCTTGGGCGATAATGAACGTAATCAGCTCTTCGCTTTGTCCCGCAATGTGAACGGAAACAAACGAAGCCTAACTGCATCATCAGATACCCCATTGTACTTGAAAGTATCGCAAATCTCCAGAAAGCTCACAAGATGCTCATTTGGGTCATCATTGGCTAATCCCCCAAACTGTACTAAATTCTGTATCATTTGAATCGTCTCAGGCTTGATCTCAAAATGATTCGTAGCTATCGGAGGCCTGGTAATACTTGACTGAATTTCAGTAACCCTGGGAGTAGTATAGTCCCTCAGTGCTTTCTGATCCTCTGCAGCCATACTTTCTTGCTTATCCAAATTCTCTTTAGTCTCTTTAATCCACTTACTAAGCCTCTGAAACCTTCGCTCGATGTCGTCTTTGTAAGGAAGCAACTCTGGTTTCTTTGACCGAGTTTCCATACACTAAGTAAGAGAACCTGAAACAAGAAATAGTAAAAACAAAAAGAAAAATTGTTTAACTAAAACTGAACTAATTAAACTGATATTGAAAGTAATAAAATCAAAACTAGTCCCTGGCAACGGCGCCAAAAACTTGTTGGGTAAAATCTAATTACACACAACACGCAAGTATACGTGATCAATAAGTTATATAATGATAAGTAGAGTATCGTTCCCACAGAGACAAGTACTAATTTTAATCTAACAACTATCGACTTTATATTATTTCATTTTTATTAAACTAATCGAATTAATGGTTGGTAATAATGAAAAACTAATAAACTAAAAATCAAAACAAATCAACACAACTAAGTACCGTAAATTTTAATCAGATAATGAAGAATTAAGCCTACAACTTCACTTTAAGCTTCACTCAGATTATCACATTTCTTTCAATCCAATTAACTATCACAGTTCATTAATCAAGAACACAAAAGTAGAATTAGTCATCTCTCAATGCACTAACATCATATCAACTTAAATTCACAATTGATATAATTAAGCCAAACACCATAATTAACTTCACTATATCTCTATGTGAATTACAATTAAAGAAGGTTTAAATTCCAAGTTCTTATATGATTACATTCGATGTTAGGTATATCTCTATCCTAAACATACATCATGCATACCATCAAAACGCAAAAATCATGAACACGTGCAATTATGACTAAGTCTAGATTTATTTCTCATCTCTCAAATCCATACAAATCCACATAAAATTGGATCAAGAAATTCTTAAGTTAAGCACAAATCACAATAAATGAACTAAACAGATAGCTTCATTAAACTGAAATCAAAGTATGATAATCATCGTTTCATTTAAAGATCCATTACAAGCTTAATAAGAAATTTAGTTCATAACTAATGAATTAAACACCAAGTAGATTAAAGAATACATCATCTAAATTGCAGAAACTGAAATAAAGATTAAGAATAGTATAGAACCACCCTTCTTTGCACTCAGTTCTGAAATCTTCGTGATCCTTCTCCTTCTCTCTGCTCCTCCACGATCTTCTCTGAAATTAGGGCTTCAAAGTAGAAATTGATTGTATGATTGATTGGTTAATTCCCTAGCTTCAGGCTTTGTAATAGCTGATAAAAACATCCCCAATCCAGTCCCAATTGAAGCCAAATTCATCCAGTCCATGCCACAGTAGTATTCAAATTGCATCAAAACTCTCCTTCTGTCCGCTACCCCCACCCTAGCGGAGTATTTAGCCTTAAGAAACCCCGCTTCGGTGGGGTGCTAACTTTCTGTCACATGTACCTTAGCCCCGGCGGGGTAATTCCTTTGATATCTTCCCGCCCCGGCAGGGTGCCTACTGTAGTTTACTATTTCCTTTACTTTTCCATGCTGATCTTCACGACATTACCACCATTGTAACAAAGCTAACACGTAATGAAACCTGTAAACAAAACAAAAACAGACACAAACACATAAAACTATACTAAAATAGACAGAATAAACATTGCTTAAGTCCAAATAGGAACCCGATTCGTAGGTATGAAACCCACTCATCAGCTATCCAGATAGTAGTATACATTGATATGTTTATAAATTTTTACGTCATTTTTAAGCATTTTATATTTATTGTTAACTATTTAATTTCTAACATGCTGACATGACACTTATAAGAACCTATTGAATGAGCGGTATCCTGAAGGCACACCGCGACCGCCGATTGATCAAGAATTATGGTAGAGGGCGTCGATTGTGAAGAAGAACTATGTCAAAGGCCAAGAACAACGACGACGACCGACTATCAGTGGCACAGGCAGCTCTGCTAGTCAGTCTACTCAGTCCTCCTGCCATCTGACGCCGCACACTCCTGCTGACTGTGTGAGAGCAATATGTCAGGATCGAACTCTTCTTCTCACAGTTGGTGGCCACCTGCAGTCTCTGACTCCTGAGGAGTTAGCAGATACAGTGGCGAGAGCAGCACAGCAGCATGATAAGCCCAAGGTAATCTTCTCATTGTTTGACTTTATGTACTTTAGCTTTATGTACTACTTTGCATGTTTAACTTTACATTCAATATTACATGTTTTATTCTTTTGTTACAGCCCCATCTGGACGATATTGCTCCGTGAAGGCATTTGTATTCATTCTTTGTCTTGTTAATCGACATTTGATTATTATTTTTACCCACTGAATAATTAAATGCATGTTTATATTATATGTTATAACATTTGTATATAAATTTTACTCGGACGGTACTTGTTTATATATATGAGTACAGTCTGCGTGGATGTTTATATTACTGTGTTGGTTTTATTAGATTGTATATATATATGTGTGTGTGTGTGTGTGTATATATATATATGGATATCGATGTGTGTGTGTGTGTATATATATATATATATATATATATATATATATATATATATATATATATATATATATATATGGATATCGATAGATTTGTATGGATGTTGGTTTATTTATATATATTGTTGTGTGATGGGATATAAAACAGGTAAAAAAATTTTGGGAAATCAATAAAACGACCAATTTTTTTTAAAATCAATCATCCGCGAGCATATGCGGTCGCTAATACTTTTCAGCGACCGCATATGACTCGAGGGTGTAAGCAACTGCTTCGGTCGCTATTGTTAGTCGTTGACATTTGGGCCACGCCACCTCTGACACCTGACTCACGGTGGCTTAGCGACGACATCAGTAGCTATTAGGCTATTGCTGATACGGTGATCGCTAAAGATGGTTGTTGATGTCCGCACAACGACCAGATTACGTGCGACCTATATTAGCGATCGCGTTCGGTCCCTGATGGCTTTTGGCAACCGTACGCGGTCGCGGATAGGCGATCGTAGAAGAGTTTTTTTCTTGTAGTGCTTGTGAAGAAACAAAGACGCAAGAAACCATTGCTACAGACAAACAACAGTCACGAAGGGATTATGCAGTGCCGTTTATGACGAAAATTTATTCCAACATGTAGAGACCTGCCATTAATGCTAACAGTTTCTATATTAAGCCGGATACCATTCAGATGTTGCAGAATTCAATACAGTTTGGGGGAGTCTGAATGACGATCTGAATGAGCATCTCATCAATTTTCTGGAAATCTGCGACACTTTCAAGTTTAATGGGGTTTCAGATGAGGCTATAATGTTGAGATTTTTCCCTTTCATACTCCGTGATAAGGCGAAAAGTTGGTTGCGCTCTTTGCCGCTGGGTTCAATTACAACATGGGCAGATCTAGCACATAAATTCTTAGTTAAATTCTTTCCACCAGCTAAGACGGTGAGAATAAGGATTGACATTACCTCGTTCAACCAACTTGATTCAGAGACTTTATACGAGGTATGGGAAAGATTCAAGGACCTACTTCACAAGTGTCCTCATCACGGAATCCCGAAATAGTTACAGGTGCAGACATTCTATAATGGGTTGTTTAGCTCCACGATGACAAATATTGATGCAATAGTTGGGGATGCTATTATGGAAAAGAATTTTGATGAGGTGTACCAGTTGTTAGAAACCATGGCAGCCAACAACTACCAGTGGCCTAATGCAAGGGCAACAGAAGACAGCAGGAAAGTTTGAGTTGGATACAGTTACAACTTTATTTGCACAAGTGGCTACATTGACTAAGAAGTTTGAACAATTTGATTTAAAGGAATTGAGTGTGGAAATGAATGACCATTCCGATCAAGCATTCATTTTCGACATTTGGTATACTAAGTTTGATCGAAATGACCATTCCGACGGAAACACGTTTCCTTTATATATTGGAATCGCAATTCTTTATCCCTTAAAGATTGCGATTCCAATGATAATATATGTATATTTAATATATAATAGAAAATATAGAATTTCTAATATAATATATATTATTATATGTATTTGTATATATTATATTTATTTTATGTTAGATTGTAATAATATTATATAGGAATATATAATATAGTATTATGATTTTAATATATATTATACTTATTTTGAATTATTATTATGGTTAGTTAACTAGTTAGAGATATTTTGGTAATTATATTATATTTTATTTCATTTTGATATAATTTTTAAGTAATATACTAAATACATGAATGAAGTGTTTGATTCTTATTTCATTTCATTATGATTTCGATTCTCATCATCATTCCATTTTGTGTTAAAACAATTCCGTCCAACTAAACGGCCCGCGAATACTGCGAGCTTGTTTTTGGTTACTATACCTGGCCACTCTCTCCCCATTGGCCCTTAAATAGCCCTTAAATACCCACTAGATTGAGATTCAGTTCTTACTCACTCTGCAACAAAACAGAGAAAAAGATACAGAAAGAAGAGAGAAAAACTATTTACTTTTCTAATGGCATTCTGGGTTTTAGTTAGGGTTTAAGGGTAGTAGTGTTAAGAAGAAACAGAAAAGGAGAGAATTAATATAAAGCTAGACTTGTTCCACCCCCCCTCCCCTCCCCTTCCCTTCCCTTCCCTTATTTTTTAGATATATAGAGACTTGCAGTATATTATATACACAGATCCCTACGGAATGCAGGGTTGATACCCCAGCATTTCTTGCTGTTATTCATTGTTTTTGCTTAGTTTAAAGGGACAAGTTATTTGGTTCTTCCTTCTGCATATATTTTCTTGGCTTAAAAAAAACAAAAGAAAAGAAACAAATAAGTTTACAGATGAGAAGGGGGAGAAATAACTAAAGGTTAGATTTTTTAAATGATTAGTTAATTTATTTGCTCTGCCAATCATTGAGTTGCCTTGAATTACTGAATATTCTGCTTATAATCAACCAAAAAAAACAAGAGAAGGAAAAAGATGAAGTCCATGAATGATTCTCCTAACAACAATGACAGTACTACTACTAATAATAAGAATATTAACACTCGCTGGTTGGGTTTTTCCCTTTCACCCCACATGAAAATGGAAGAGCCTCAAAATCAGCTGGATCATCAAATTCAAGCTTCTACCGCTGCAGCTCATAATGTTCCAAGAAGCTTCTATATCTCCTCATGTTATGAAGAAAATGGTGGCTTTCATTCGCCTTTGTCTATTATGCCTCTGAAATCAGATGGCTCTCTTTGTCTTATGGAAGCTCTCTCCAGATCACAACATTCACAAGGTAACAAAAATTGTAGTTCTTTTTTTTTATCAAACATTTGATAAAAAGTTGAAAATTTTATGCATCTTTTGTTTATATAAAAAGAAAGGTCGTTTGGCCCTTGCAAAATCTTGTTCGTATAGAAGTTTATCTTTTCCCTTCTCTTTTATTTTTTTATAAAACATTTGATAAAGTTGATTTTTTTTTTTTGGGTATTTTTTTTTTATTTCAGAAGGGCTGGTGCCAAATTCTTCCCCAAAACTTGAAGACTTTTTAGGAGGCACAACAATGGCAGCCCATCAATATGGAAGCCATGAAATTCTTCAACAACCCTTTAGGCAAGAAGAAGAAATGCAATATTTCTCTGGGATATCTTGCCATAATATTTATCAAATATTACCAGGAGAAGAAAATAAAGAAGCACAAATTGGTGACTGGATTTTGGGACACTATGATTCAGCTGCTGCTCTTTCTGGTTCTATTGGGTCAATGGGTTGTGGGGATTTGCAGTCTTTGAGCTTGTCTATGAGCCCTGGCTCTCAGTCAAGTTGTGTGACAACTTCAAGGCAGATCTCACCCACTGGGGCAGAGAGTTTGGTCATGGAAACAAAGAAAAGAGGGTCTGCAAAAATGGGTCAAAAGCAGACTGTTCATAGGAAGTCTATTGACACATTTGGGCAAAGAACATCTCAGTATAGAGGTGTCACAAAGTTAGTTCACATTATTTCATTTATTTTATAGTTAATTTTTTCCTACTTTGAATGATTTCTTCTTAGTGTATGTTTAGTTTCATAGCGTTTGGAAGGTTCAGTGCGTTATAAGCTCCAAATGCACATGTGTTTGAAGTTCAAACGCAACACCAAAAATGGTGTGGTGCAGGGTATTTGAAGGTTCAAATGCACCAAACATTGCAAACTCTAGTAACCGAACAAACCTTTGTTCTGCAAAATCCCATGTTAAATGCCAATATTTTATTTAGACATAGATGGACTGGTAGATATGAAGCACATTTGTGGGATAACAGTTGCAAGAAAGAAGGCCAGACCAGAAAAGGAAGACAAGGTTAGTATATAGTAGTTAAGATATGCAAAAAGAAAAACACATTTCACACTATCCTTTTGTAACTATTAGTTCCTTTTGGACAGCTATATTTGGCTCATCTTTGTTGAAATGTTAATAATCTGTCTGTCTATTGGTACTAATTTGTTCTGATGCTTGTGCTTTGGTGGGAATTTGCTATACAAATCCATTGGTGCATATTTCTTCAGTTTATCTTGGTAAGACTTTTGTACTGATAACAATGAAAATGATTAGGAAATAAT